>RAPC01000045.1:0-440375 GCA_009806235.1 Neurospora sp. CHS-2018c | reverse complement strand
TATTAAAGTTAAGTATAATAAGTATAGTAAATATAATAGGCGTTTTAAATATCCTAAGCGTTTTAACCCCTATAATAATAATAATTTTATTCCCTTTACTATATCTATATATAGCGCTATAATAGTATAGGGTCCTTCTTTAGGTTTTCTAAAGGAAAAACCGTATAGTAATAAACGCCGTCGGATAAAAACTATTAATTATTTTCGGTTATAATTAAATTACGCCTTCTCCTTCCTAATTCTAATTATAGCGGTATATATTTACTACCTTAACGAATAAACTATATTTTATTTATTAAACGTTAATATTATAACTTTCGAAACTACCCGCCTTTTTATCCTATTTTTTACTACTATTAATATTATTATTTATTTATAACCGTCGTCGTTAAATTAAATACTTTTTCCTCCTTATTTAGATTTTTAATTCTATTTTAATTTTTATTTACGCCCGGGGTACTATTACAACTACTATTTAATTTCCTTTTATACACTTAATTTTCTTCCGTTTCCTCTTTTCTTAATCGGTTTAAATTATTATTAGTATAGCCTCCTCTTCGTTTTCCTCCGAAGACTTCGGTATAGTAATAGCTAATTTCTTTTTTACCCCCCCGCTTATCGTCGGTCCTATAGATCCTGTAATTTAAACCGAAGTCTTAAATTTTAATTTACACTTAATTTTCTATTACGACGTCGAATAATAAATTATCCTCATTTCCTATTATAATAATACCTTTTTAATTAATATTTTTAACCCCTATTTCTATTATTTACCCTATTTTAATTATATTTTCGAATTATCGATAATAATTTATAGTTTTATTAAACCTAATATAATTAATATTTACGAAATTATTATATATAATACTTATTAAATTAAATATAAATATTTATTGCCTTCCTTCCTTTTATATCCTATTTAATAATCCCGTTTTAATAATTATTTTATTCGCTTCTTAATATTAATTAACTTTTTCCTACTATATAATTAAAATCCTTAATAATTTCTATAACTATTATAATTCCGTATAAAATATAATTACTACTATAATAACCCTATATATATTATACCTAAATATAATTCTTTCGCCTTTTTACGCTTTAATATAAACGCTTTTTTCTAAATTACTTATATTCGCCTAAAGTGTAATAATATTACTATTATAGTCCTTATTATATTATATTACTATAATATTAATATTTATAATTAATTAAAGTATTATAATACCGGTAATTTCGACGAAGGTTCTAAAAATATTATTATTATTAAATCCCTAATAGAAATCTCGGATAATAACCCTTCGGCTTCTAATAGTTCTCTTAATAAATAGGATTTTATATTTTAAAAGGAATCCGTCGATATAAAATTAGAATTATTAAATAAAAAATTAAATAAATTATTACGTTTTGCCGGCTCCTATATTAACTAATTAGAATTTTAATACCTTTCGTAATAATTTTAAATAATTTTTTTATTAAATATAATTAAATTAATACTATCGCCCCCTTACTCCCTATAATCTCTCTTTATTATAATAATATATTTATATATATATTATAACTTTATAATACTCTCCCTCCAATTCGACTACTAAATAATATTTATTTAATTTATTTAATTTAAATATTTAATATAGTCTTTCCTTAGGCGGAGCCTAATATACCTACGGAAAATAATAAAACGCCTACGGATCTACATCTTTTAAAATATTAAAAATTAAAATACTAAAAATTAAAATACTAAGAAAAATATTACTAAATATTATTAAATCTAAAATACTAGCCAAAATATTAGTAGATTTTACCCAAATTTATTCTTAATTCAAATTTCTATTATTATTCTAAATAATTTTAATATTCTAAATAATATTCTAATCGTCTTTATAAATCTCATTTCTCAACCTTACTATTATTAACCCCTATAAAAGGGTATTATAAGGATATTCGTAGTATAGCGGTTTATATAAACGTACGTAGCCATTACTAATATATATAGCGTAGAGACCCTCTATTCGATTCCTATTTATAATTACTATTTTTATACTAATTCTAATTTTCTAATTTTAAAGACTATATATACTAATTCTAACTTTCTAATCTTATCCGTCTAAAGTAACCGAATTAGGGAATCTACTTATAAAAGTCCTATAATATTAATAAAAGTAAAGAAATTAAAATATAGTTAAAACGGGCTATCCTTCGTAATAGGCTTAGGATATTTCGCGCTCTAAAAACTTTAGGTAAGGCGTATTTTATAAATCCTAAACTCTTTTTTACTTTTTTTTTACTAAATTCTCACTTATTATTCAATTTTAAACGTTAATTACAATTATAAAAATACTAATCCAAGTATTCGTTTACTAAATTCTTATTTATTATTTAATTATATACTTAATCTAATTTATTATTTAATTTACAATTACAAAAATAATTATTCAAATACTAATTCAAATACAATATAGAAAGACTTATTCTCTTTTACTAAATTATTATATTTATTATTATATATTAATATCCCTTCAATCGTTTAATATTATTTTAAATCCTTATAAATTATAGTCTAAACCTCCTAAATATATCCCTTAATTTATTAATAAACTCCCCTCTTTTCAACTATAGCGGTCCAATATTTATATTCTTACGAAGTCTTCTACGAGGCCTTCCTAAACCTATACCTAATCTACTAAAACTAATTATATTACTTACTCTACTTATTCTATTTAGAGTATTACTAATTCGACTATTAAACGGTCTTCTCCGTAGTCTACTACCCGACTTACTACGACTAAGAGGTTTACTACGTTTACCCTAGGCCGGCCGGCTATTATTAAAATTAGAATTATTATCCGGAATATTACCGGGGCCGGGGCCGATTTAGGGAGCCCGGTTAAATATTAAAGGGCTATAATAGCCTTATAGCAGTAACGGCCGTTTAGGAATTAATTATTAATTACGACGGCGGGTAATATCGAAGGCCCGGTAACGATATATATAGTTAATTCTAATACGTAAAGTATCGATTTCGAATATTTCGTCGAATATTAAACCCTATAATATATATATACGAAAAATAACTATATATAATAATCTAATTATAAAGTCCTTCTTTAATATATTGTATATAGCCCTATTTAATATTTATTCCTATAATTTATATATTGTAATAATATATATAATTGTAAAGGGGAATTAGATTTTAGTATAGTGAGTAATACTTCGTTAGAATTTTCGAATAATTCGAAAGATAGGGATAATATAGATATTAATATCTAAATAATCTTCGAAATAGGAGGGGCTACAGTAATTATTAAAGTAAACTAAAATAATAAAAGGGGGGTTATTCGCTTCGGGGTAAATATTATATCGTTAATCTATATCCTATATAATATTAATAATTATATTAATTGAGCCGTTAATTAAACCTCCTTTAATCTAGAGATTTTCTATAAGTATAACTTTATTATTAATAACTAGAGTAAATTTATTATATAAATTACTAGTATTAGTATATTTAGCGCTTTTAGTAATATAAAGGTTATTAGTAGTATAAATTATAAAGGTTGGCCTATTTAATACCTCTAAATAAATAAGGTTATACTCATCGACTATAGTATTAATTGGGTAAATATGTAAGGTATTAGCGAAATCCAATTATTTATTTACTAATAGTACTTATTTGTAATAAATTAATAATAATTCTTAATAACGAATAATAGGGGTATTAATTCGTAAACCTTCGAATATATTACAGAATCCAGCTTAGTTATTACCCTATTAGTAGACGATTTATTTAAATTCAATACTCTAATCGAAGGCAAAGTAATAAATCCGGCTACTACATTAAATAAAGTCCAATTTCCCCTCCTTTCTTTTACGCTTTTACTCCTCGGTTTTATTAGGAAGTCTATCGGTATCGTCGTTTCTAATTATTTCGAAAGGGGTATTGGGATTATTAGTAAATTAGGGTAATTCCTAATAATATAATACCTTTTGACTAATAGGGGGTAATTAAAAGAAGTCCCCAAATAGAAGAATATTAATACTATTAAATAATTTATATTAATTTTCTAAGAATATTTAACGTAACTATTTGTTAATAAAGTATATATTCCTTATTCCGAGTATAGACTTCTCGTTAATAATAAAATATTTATACTATTAAAAGTCTCTTTAAAGGCTAAAGAGTCTAATACCGTCCAAGTTATTCAAAAGATTAATACTAAAAGGAAGCTTAAGTAAGGAGTAAATAGTATAATTATTAATATTATTAGCGGTTATACTAATAAGAGTAGTAATAATAATAGATTTAGGAAAGTTGCCCGCTAATACCGCTATATTAATAAATTTATAAGAAAGTAATCGAATAAAATAGGATTTTTTAATACTGCTTTTACCGTCAATTTAAAGAAGGAGTTATTTAAGGCTTTTACTATTAAAAATAGCTTAGTAATAATTAGTAAATAGATTAAATATTATACGTTATTCGGTATTTAAAGTATTATAAATACGTTGTATAATAGGTTCTAAGTTTAAAAGGTTAAAAATATTCTTTCGTAATTTCTAATAATTACTAATTTAATTAAGAAATTCCTAATACCGGGTAGTATAATATTTATACTAATTATAAATAAAGTCGATAGGGTAATATCCTAAAATATTACTAAAGTCCTCTTTAACAATACGATTAGGTATATCCCTATAAAATATATTAATTAATATAAAAGATATAGAAAGAATTTAAAGATATAGAATTACTTTACAATATCCTCCCAACCCAATTTATTTATTTCTATTTCTTAATTAGGAAGTTCAAAATCCTCTTCTAATTCTATAAGGGGGAGTTTATTGTAATAATCATTAGGATATTAATAATCTCGTTAATAAATTGAAAAAATATCTTCGTATAAATTATAACGAATATTATTAATAGTATAGAAGTTATTAAACCGCTAATAAAGGTAATATAGTATAAATTTAATACGTATAAAATTATTTCGGTTATTTTCGATTTTATAAATAGGAAAGTAATTAAATACCTTTAATTTAGCGCAATCCGTAAAAGGTCTAGGTCGTAATCCAAAATCGAATATAATAAAGAATTCGAAATAGGAAACATTAATATACCTCTCTTCACAATTTATATACTTCTAATAGGGTAAATAAGTTTATTGAACCTTATTAATAATATTAATATAAATACTACTTCTTTATTTATCGTCAATTTAACCGGTAATAGCGGCGGTATCGGCGGCTTCTACTACGGCATTCTATCTTCTCCTCTCAATAGCCTATAAATCTATATTAGGATTAATAATAATAATACTTCTATAATTCCGATAACGACAATCAACTATAATAACCTTACGGGTGCTTTCTTATAAAGGAAGGTCTATAAGAATATAATAAACTTCTTGAATAGACTAATTACATTTAGTAATAAGCTTATTTATAAATTTTACTACAAATTATTTAATTAATTACTTTATATTAATATTCGGAATTACTTCGGCGGCGATTTCTACGTAATTCTTTATCTTCTTTTTAACTTTAAAAATATATTTAACAACGTAATTAAATATAATATTTATATTTATACAAAGTTAAATATTAGTATTGGCTATCCAACCAAATGTAATACCTAAATTAAACTAATTGAAGATAATATTATTCTATTTACTATTAAATAACTAAAAGCTAAGGTTAATACATATTATAAGAAAAAAATTATTATATAATTTATAGGGAAAGTAAAAGCGGTAAACTTTAACCTCTTAAGTATTAGGGTTAGGGATATATTATAAATTACTAAATAGGCTTCGAATTTAACAGCGAATTTAAAGATAATAAATATTACTATATATATATCTTTGTATTCAATTAATTATATCCGTAAGCTTATAAAATATTAATTCAATTTAATTATATAGCCGATTTAAAATATTAATATAGTCGATATAATCTCGTAGAATTGAAATCGGTATTTAGGCCGGAGCCGGAGGCGGAGCTAGACTATAAATTAGAACCGGATTTTAAACCTCTTAATTTCCTAACGGGATATTATCTTCTAGAGTATTATCTTCGGCTTAAATTCCTTAAACTTCTTAATTTCCCGGCGGGGTATCGTTAATAATATTTTAATTATCGACCTAAGCCTAGGAATTTTGGGCCTAAGCCTAATAATAATAATAATAATAATCTTATTCCTTAGCTATATATCTATAGCGCTATTATTGGCATAAGGTACTTCTCTTAGTTCTCTAAAGGAAAAACTGTACGGCGATAAACGCCGCCGGATAAAAACCCCTAGCTCTATTCCGGTCGCGGATAAACTACGCCGCTCTTTCCTAACTTCTAATTATAATAATTCTTACTTACTACTATAACAAATAAACGCATTTCTTCTATCTTATTCTACTTAATACTAAAATTATTATAATACCGCTCCTTTCTTCTATTCCTTCCTCCCGTCCTTAAACCGCCGTCCTATCCCCGTTTGCCCTTATTTATTTATATTCACTTTCCCGCCCCGCTCCTTCTCCTTTACTTTCTTCTCTTTTATCTTATCCTCCTATCCTTACTACAATTTATATTCGTATAAGGGCCTCTTCTACCGTTTATTTAAATTCTCCTCGGACGCCGGCCTTAAACCTTCCTCTTCTTCTCTAAATTACTATATCCCTAAAATAGCCTCCTCCTTATTTAGTAGCGCGCTTAGTTATACTTCCATTCGTAATATTTATAATTTTAGTATTCGGACCGGTTAAAGCCCTAATTTTTCTTACTTTATAAAATCTTCGCTTAAAATACCTTTTATTCCTCTTTATATTCCCTAAACCCCTAGCGCTTTTATAACTCCTTCCTAAAATCCTATTACTATTGTTGATTTTCTATTTTATAATCCTATACTTTAACTTCCTAATAATTAGTAAAATTCCCGCCCTTATATTCTTATATCCTTTTTAATTAATCCTAATATTTAATATTATTCGTATTCTTCCTTATTTTAACTATACTTTAAATTTCGCCGACTATATTATAAATACCCCGAATATCGCTAGTCTAGGCCTAGAGGGCTTCTAAATAATATTTGTAAAATATACCTATATAATCGATAAATAGGGTAAATATCCTTTCCGGTATTATAGTATTACTTTTTTCTAATATTATTTAAATACTACGTTTTAAATTATTCTATATTTATTTACCGCTTCAAAATATATATTTAATATCCCCCTCGGCTACTATAATAAGTATAATTTCGTTTAGGCGGCGGTGGTTATTATTATAAACGCTCCGGCCGACCCTAGTAAATCTATTAAAAACCTCTAACGGGTTTATATATCCTTCTTTAATACTATACGTATTTATTTAGCTAATAATAATCTCCTAAATTAATTGGACACTTTTTTTTCTCTTTATTATTTTAATAAATTAAAGGTCGTAAATTATAAAGAGAAGGGTTATTATAAGAAGTTTATAATCAATTGTCCTATTATTACTCCTTTTCGTATTATTTCTATTAGTTCGGCTAATAGTAATAATACCGGCTTTAGTATTAATAGCCCCCTAGGTTCGCCTATAGTAATCGATAGCCCCCGTACTATTAAAATAAATTTTAGTTAAAACGAATAGCATTATTAAATTACCCGTAATTTAGCGTAAATAATAGAAATATTCTATACCTTTATTACTCGTATTTAAACGTTAATTAAATAATTCCTCCGCCGTTCCGCTCCTTCGCCGAATATAAATTAGAACTAATTTAACCGACTTTTTTACTATTTCTTTCGTCCTTATATTTCGATATTCTAATATTATAAATAAATAAATAGTTTTATACGTACTACGCGAATTCCTTACGCTATTCCCCTTCTAATTCGATTACTAAGCGGTATTTATTCAATTTGCCTAATTTAAATACCTATAAAAGGATTTTCTCCGCTTTAATTCTATTATCTAAGTAAATTTGGAATTCTTCCCGTATTTATAACCAATTAATTACCGTTGTCTAATATTCTTCTATCCGTAAATATTTAAAAATAAGGTATTTAAACGTTTCCTCCCCAATTCCGTACGAATAGAATAATATTATAACGTTTAATACCTTTTTTTAGAAGAAGAAAGATTAAAACCCAATAATTCCTATTCGGGCTTAAATAAAGAGGGAACTCTATACTTTTATTAATAAATATAACTTATCGTCGTCTTCTAATAATTAATTTTTCTTCTTCTTCTTCTTTTTTACCCCGACTATATATTATTTAATAGTATTATCGCTAAACTTCGTATTAAGGTTAACGATAATAAATTTATACCGCCGATTTAATTTAATTACCGCTACTACTATTTAGTAATTATAGTGCAATACTTATTCTCTTTTTATAATATCCTCTAATTACTCCTCTCGGTCGATAGTAATTAATTTTAATATTTATAATAGAAGTAAGGGCATTCCTATTTCTAAAGGTAATTTTACTACTAATACAATAAATTTCCCTATTAGTATTTATTCTTTAGCCTATTTAGTTTTAATAATACTACTTTCGGGTCGGTTAATAAATAATCGACTTCTTACTCTTATTTAAATATAATTAATTATTTAAGTTACAATTCTTTAAACGAATTTAGTTTAATCCGTTCGGGTAAACCTTTCTTCGAAAACTTTTACCTTTTTATTAAAGTAGAGGTCGAACGGTAAATAAAATATTTCTATTTTTAAATTCTTTAACCGGCGTAGTTTTATACGCCTTGGTAATAATTTTTAAATATTTAGTCTAATATTTGGCTAGCCTAACTACTATCCCTCGCGGTTTTCCGTAGATTTCGGTCGGTTAATAGAAGGCTAATATTCTATATATAATAGTACTTCGAATATATTTAGTATAGATTTCTTTTATTCGTACGAAGGAATAACTTTAAGTTTTCGCTACTAATTATATTAAAATATTCGTCTACGTAGTTATTTTTTTCTTTATTACTTCTGTGTATATTCGATAATTGAATTTCCGGTCTAATTAAACCCCTAGGAATTTTATTAATTCTATCGGTTAAAGTACTACCCTATTAATTTAGAGAATTTCCGTCCGTAGTTCCTTCGTCCGCGTAAAATATATAAATTCCGTTTTATTCGTTTTAAATTCTATCCCTCTCTCGGTTGCTTATTTGGAATAGATTTCCTATACTGTTTGGAGAGTTTTACAATTTTCTTCCGTCGTTTTTACTATTGCGATAATATTAATATCGTTAGTAAAACCAATTATAATTGTATTTTTAATTATAGTTAATTTATAGTATAATAGGGTAATAAAGAGAATAAAAAGGATTAATAAGAAGGGGGAGCCTTAGGGCATTCTTACTATAATATTATAAGGGTTCGAAGTTTTATTATCGAAGAAAAGGGAACTTTTTCTTTTGGTAATAAAATTATCGATTTATTTGAAAAGCTATTATAAGAATTATATTTCTTATAAAGTATATAAAAGTTATTTGTAATTAATTCTATTAAATATGCCCTTTAAATCGAGGAGTATAAGAGATATTACAATTTTAAATTTCTAGGCCGAGTAAATTATATTAATTATTACCCTAATTACGAATTCTATTAAATAGTTTGCCCGATTATTTATTTAACCTTCCGGGAAGAGGTTGAATTCTTCTACTACTTATATTAACTTTATAATAATTAAAGCTTCGAAGATTTTTTTAATATTATTTAATAATAAAATCGGCCTCTATACGCCGGTTAACTTTTACTATTCGGCGTTTTTTCCTAATTTTTTTAAAATAATTACTTTTACGTTCTTAAACTATTAAGGGAAATATCCGAGCCGAAGGTTCGCTATAGCGAAAGCTACTATAGCTTATTTAAATAGTACCCCGTAAATTTTTAAAAACTTATTTAAAAACTAATTAATATTTAACGCTTTATTCGGCGCTATCCTTAAAAGGATTTCTTTAATATCCCCTTTAGTAATTTAGTTATTAATAATCACCGGGGTATTACTATTTAATAGTTAAATCCAATTTAGTAAATAATTTATAAGAATATTTACTTTAAGGAAGAATCGATCGACGAAAATATTCGCTTTACTACTATAATCTTCGATTTCGTCTACCCCTTTACTAGGTTTAAGGGCTAGTAATTTAAGCGGATTTACTAGGCGGTAATTCTGGGTTCGAACTTATTTCTCTAATAATTAGAATTTATTTAAATCTTTTAACGTAGAGGCGATATAATTTCGCTACTTCGCCGTTTAAATCTTCGAAATAAATTATTTCTTTTTTATTATTACTTTTATAAATTCCCTCTAATTTAAAGGCGTTTTACTCTCGAATTATACCTACTACTTTTATTACGTATTTTTTATCGCTATTTTATATTCTAAATTCTATTAATCTACTTATTTTCCCCGACCTTTCTTCCGGTATAGGACGAATTCCTTTACAATATTAATAAATTTTCTATTGAATTTATTAAAAGTTAATTCGAAATCTTCTATTATAACGATTTCTTCTAAAATTAATATCCGCTTTTCTATTATATCCTATACTTTTTCTATATTTATAAGACTCTAATTATAATCTCCTTCTTCTTCGGCCTTCCTATTCTGTTTTCTAATTCGGATTTAAATTTTTTAGGGATAATAATCCGAACCGGTTTATTTGTATCGTTAGGCTCCCTAATATTTAATTTCGATACTACACAATATTTATATATAATCGATTATCCTATTTTTCTCGCTTTATATTATATTATTAAACCGTATTAATTCCCTACGAAGGGTTAATAAATTTAATTTTTACTATTATATTTAAATAAAAAGTTTTATAATTTTTAAGTTAATCCTATTTTCTAAATCCTAATTAGAATAATAGAGGTTGAAATTTCCAATAGTTATTTAGTAACCCCTTAGGGGTCTCTCTTCGAAGAGTTCGAAGAGGGGAAATCCTTATTAATATTCCGGCGTACTATTTATAAAGATAGGGGAATAAATAGAATAAACGGTTATCGGTTCCTATAAATTTTTAAATATTACTACGGCCTAATCCTTCTCCGATTAGAAGTTTAAATCTTTAAAATTCTACTTCTTATTTATATAAATCGCCGCCTTACCCTTTTTTAAATAATTAATACTATAATACTTATTACCCTTTAATAAGTAGATATCCCTATTCAAATTTCTACCCGGCTTTTAAATCATTATAATATTATAGGTCTCCTCCTATTCGAATAGAAATTTCCCTTTTTCGTATAACTTCCCTATATTCTAATAGAATATTTTTAATTAAATTATTAATTACCCTATAAAAAGGTTCTTTTTAATTTAGCGGCGGATAAAGTAGGGATTATGTCTTTAGTAACGGTAATACGCGTAATAATTATAGAATTAATATAAATACAGTTATTAATATTTTAAAAGTATATAAAAGTATTTATTAAATTAATTTAGCCTATAGGTTTTGGCCGAAAGCTATTTCCGATTACTTTATTTTTAAATCGGCGTTTTTTTATATTTCCGGTAAATAATTTCTCTAAAGTTATAATAGAATAGGAATTAAGGGGGGCGTTAAGGATAGTAATATTCTTTTTAATTTTAATTATTAGTTCTAATACCGGTTTAATTAATTTTTTATAAATAGTAAAGCCGCGGGGCCTTTCGGTATATATAATTAAAGCCTTCGTATAAACCGTTTTAACGAATAAGTATTACTTTTTATTAAAGGCGAAATATTCCGATTTTTTATATAATTTATAATAAATTAGGGAACTATCCTTATTCAAAAGGTAATTCTCCTTACTAAAACGAACCCTATTATATTTAAATTAACTATAGTAGCCGTAGGCGTCCTTTAGGCGATAAAACCTCGCTATATATCCGAATCCCTAATATTTAAAGTATTATTAAATAGTAGCCGCAATTTAGAATAATTCGTATAAATAAGCCCTACTATTTTAGAAGAAGAGGTTTTCCTAGAAGAAAATCGCCGCCTTTATAATTGTAATTTCTATTAAAATCATCCCCCTATCCTCCCCGTCGCGTCTCTTCCAAACTTTTACGTAAATAATATCCACTTCTTTATTCTTCTCCCTTATTTCTTTTAATATTATATTATCCGATCTTCTATTAAAATTAGCCAAACGACGCTAAAACCGGAAACGCCGATTTCTAATCAAGAAGTACTCCAAAACGAAAATAGACAACGGCAATCGACTTAGGAAGGTCGTTTACCCCCCTCGCAATATCCTACGACGAA
Organism: Neurospora sp. CHS-2018c; assembly: GCA_009806235.1. NCBI lineage: Eukaryota > Fungi > Ascomycota > Sordariomycetes > Sordariales > Sordariaceae > Neurospora > Neurospora sp. CHS-2018c. The sequence goes on along the minus strand of RAPC01000045.1, from coordinate 428,120 downwards.
CGTAGCGATAGCGTTGAACTATCGTTACCAATAATAATTAATAGAGGCGCGCGTAAATTCGAAAATAGCGTTTATAACCCCTTCGGAAGTATTTCCAACTATAATAACTCTAATACTATATTTACTATAAAAATTTCGGAGAAAATAAAGAACGATAATGAAATTATAAAGAGATTTATCGTTTAAGCGAATAAATCTATAGACTACAATACTATTTCGCCCGAAGACTATTATTAAATTCGAAAATTACTTTTCGAATTCGCGAAAATTTAAATAAAGAAAAGTAGGTCCCGGATACCTAAAATAAATAAGGTTAGCGAGAATTAATTTATTATTAAGAAGGATTTCGACGATTTAAAGAAGGATATTTTTAAAGAATTTAAAAAGGGTATTTAAGAGGCGTAAAAAAAATAGGCTAATATTATCGCGAAATTACTGGGTAAAATCGGCGCTACTTTCTAATAATTAACTACTATTACTACCCCGAAATTTATCCCTTTTAATTACGAACGCTAACTTATAATTAAAGGAATTTCGATTTCCGCTTAATATACTAAGCAATCGAACGAAAATACGAAGTAAACGATCGAAAACGCTTTAAAGGAAAAATAATATAAGGGAATCTAAGCAATTACCCGAATAATAACGAATAGCGACTATATTATAATTTTTAATAAACCTATATATAAATAATATTAAAAATACTATACCTAAGCGAAAGAGGTTTTCGGAACGGAAATTATCGTAACCCTTAATACTATAAAAATTCTAATTAAAGGAATCCCCTAGGCTAATTTCGACGGAAAATCGAATAATATAATACTAAAGGAAATAAGGGAAAAGAATAAGGAAGCGGATATTATTTATATAAAAATTTAGAAAAAACGCGACGGAGAGGATAGGAAGATAATTTTAATAGAAATTACAATTACGAAGGCAGCGATCTTCCTCTAAGAGAACTTCTTCCTTTAGGACGGCGGGGCTTACTTATATGAACCGTTCTAAATTATAATTACTATCTAATAATATTTTAAATATTAGGGATTTAAATATATAGCGAAATTCTATCGTTTAAAGGACGCTTACGGCCGCTACAATTAATTTAAATATAATAAAATTCACTTTAATAAAGAAAATTGCCCTTCGAATAAAAATAATTCCCTAATCTATTATAAACTATATAGGAAGTCGGGGTATTTCGCCTTTAATAAAAAATAATACCCGTTCGTTAGAGCGGCCTACGCGAAGGCCTTAATTATATATATTGAAAGGCTCCGCAGCTTTATTATTTGTAAGGGATCGGTTAAATCGGTATTAGAGCTAATAATTAAATTGGAAGAGGATATTACTATCCCCGACGCCCTTCCTAATTCCCGTTCTATTATAGCTTTAGAGAAATTATTTACCGGAAGCGTAAAGAGAGGCCGATTTAAAAATAAAGTAATTAGAAATAATTTTCGGCCGAAATTTATAGGTTAAATCGGCCCGATAGACGCCTTTATATATTTTTAGAACGTTAGCGACTATATTCGTATTAATTCTATAACTATTATACGTATTACTACTATTAAGGACGTAACCCCTACCTTATCCGCCGCTAAACTAAAAGGAACCTTCTTATAGGGTAATTAATAATTTAATTGAAAATACTTTATTAAAATATAGAGAAGTCGTACGAAAGAGGGAAATTTCTATTCGAATAGGAAGAGACTTACAATATTATAGCGATCTAAAAGTCGGGTAGAAATTTAAATAGGGATATTTATTAACCGAAGGGTAATAGGTATTATAGCGTTAATTATTTAAAAAAGGGTAGGGTAGCGATTTATATAAATAAGAAGTAGAATTTTAAAAATTTAAATTTCTAATCGGAAAAGGACTAGGCCGTAACGATATTTAAAAATTTACGGGAACCGACGACCGTTTACTCTATTTACTCCCTTATCTTTATAAATAATACGCCGGAATATTAATAAGGGTCTCCCTTCCTCGAATTCTTCGAAGAGAGACCCCTAAGGGGCTACTAAATAATTATCGGAAATTTTAACCTCTATTATCCTAATTAGGATTTAAAGAATAGGATTAACCTAAAAGTTACAAAATTTCTTATTTAAATACAATAGTAAAAATTAAATTTATTAACCCTTCGCGGAAAATTAATATAGCTCAATAATATAATACGAAACGAAAAAGATAAAACGATTAATTATATATAAATATCGTATAGTATCGAAATTAAATATTAGGGAGCCTAACGATACGAATAAACCGGCTCGGATTATTATCCCTAAAAAGTTTAAGTCCGAATTAAAAAACAAAATAGGAAGGCCGAAAAGGAAGGAAATTATAATTAGAGTCTTATAAACGTAAAAAAGGTATAGGATATAACAAAAAAGCGGATATTAATCCTAAAGGAAATCGTTATAATAGAAGACCTCGAATTAATTTTCAATAAATTCGACAGAAAATTTATTAATATTATAGAGGAATTCGTCCTATACTAGAAGAAAGGTCGGAGAAAATAAACGGATTAATAGAATTTAAAATATAAAACGGCGATGAAAAATACGCGACGGAAATAATAAATATAATTCGGGAATAGAACGCCTTTAAATTAGAAAGAATTCGTAAAAATAATAATAAAGAAAAAATAATTTATTTTAAAGATTTAAATAGCGAAGTAACGAGATTATATCGCCTCCGCATTAAAAAATTCAAATAAATTCTAATTATTAAAAAGGTAAGCTCGAACCCGGAATTACTATTTAATAAATCCGCCCAAATTACTAGCCTTCAAACTTAGCGAAGGGGTAAATAAAATTAAAAATTATAGTAGTAAGGCGAATATCTTCGCCGACCGATTCTTCCCTAAAGTAAACGTTCTTACAAATTATTTATTAAATTAAATTTAATTATTAAACGGTAATACCCTAATAATTATTAATAACCAAATTACTAAGGAAAATATTAAAGAAATCCTTTTAAAAATAATACTAAATAAAGCGCCGGGTATCGATTAATTTTCAAATAGGTTTCTAAAGATTTACAAAGTACCGTTTAAATAGGCTATAGCAATTTTCGTTATAGCGAACCTTCGGCTCGGATATTTCCCCTAACGGTTTAAGAATATAAAAATAATTATTCTAAAAAAGTTAAGAAAAAGCATTAAATAATAAAAATTAACCGGCGTATAGAGGCCGATTTCGCTATTAAATAACATTAAAAAGATCTTCAAAACTTTAATTACTATAAAATTAATATAAGCGGTAAAAAAGTTCAATTTCTTCCCAGAAGGCTAAATAGGCAATTAAATAAACTATTCAATAAAATTCGTAATTAGGGTAATAACCGATGCGGTCTATTCGGCCTAGAAATTTAAAGCTATAACGTCTTTTATACTCCTCGATTTGAAGGGTATATTTAATAGAATTAATTATAAATAACTTTTATACACCTTATAAGAAATATAACTCCTATAATAGCTTTTTAAATAGGTCGATAATTTTATTACCGGAAGAAAAAGTTCCCTTTTCTTCAATAATAAAACTTCGAACCCTTATAATATCGTAGCAAAAATACTCTAAGGTTCCCCCCTCTTACTAATCCTTTTTATTCTCTTTATTACCCTATTATACTACAAATTAATTATAATTAGGAACGTAATTATAATTAATTTTACTAACGATATTAATATTATTACAATAGCCAAAATAATAGAAGAAAATTATAAAATTCTCTAAACGGTATAAGAAATCTACTCCGAATAGGTAGCCGAAAGAGGAATAGAATTTAAAGCGAATAAAACGGAATTTATATATTTTATACGGACAAAGGAACTATAAATAGAAACTTTCTAAATCGGCGGAATAATATTTTAACCGACGGAATCGATAAGATTCCTAAGGGTCTAATTAAACCGGAAATTTAATTATCGAATATATACGGAAATAATAAAGAAAAAGATAACTACGTAAACGAACGCTTTAATACAATTAATAATGAAAATTTAAGGTTATTCCTTCGTACGAACGAGAAAAATTTATACTAAATATATTTAAAGTATTATTATATATAAAATATTAGCCTTCTACTAACCGACCAAAGTTTATAAAAAATTACAAAGAATAATAATTAAATTAATTAAATACTAAACTAAATATTTAAAAATTATTATCGGGGCGTATAAAATTACGTCGGTAAAGAACCTAAAAACGGAAATATTTTATTTACCGCTCGACTTTTACTTCAATAAAAGGGTAAAGGCCTTCGAAGAAAGGCTTACCCGAACGGACTAAATTAAATTCGTCCGAAGGATTATAACCTAAGTAGTTAATTATATTTAAATAAGAGTAAGAAATTAATTATTTACTAACCGACCCGAAAGTAATATTATTAAAATTAAATAAATTAAGGAATAGGTACCGATAGAAAAATTTATTATATTAATAGTAGGACCGCCTTCGGAAACGGGAATGCCCTTACCCCTATTATAAATACTAAAATTAATCGCTATCGATTGAAAGGAATAATTGGAAAATACTACGAAAAGAAAGTAGGTATTGCGCTATAATTACTAAATAGCGGCGGCGGCAACTAAATTAAATTGGCGGTATAAATTTACTATCGTTAACCTCAATACGAAATTTAACGACGATACTATTAAATAGTATATAATCGGGGTAAAAAAGAAAAAGAAAAAGAAAAATTAATTATTAGAGAACGATAATAAGCCGTACCTATTAATAAAAGTATAGAATTCCCTCCTTACCTAAGCCCGAATAGGAATTATTGGACTCCGGTCCTTCCTTTTCCGGAGGAAAATACCGGACGTTATAATACTGTTCTATTTATACGGAGCCGGGGAGGAAACGTTTAAATACCTCGTTTTTAAATATCTATAGATAGAGGAATATTGGACAATAGCAACCGATTGGCCGTAAATATAAGAAGAACTCCAGGTTTACCTAAATAATAGAATTAAAGCGGAGAAAATCCTTTCGTAGGCACTTAAATTAGGCAAACTAAATAAATACCGCCTAGCAATCGAATTGGAAGGGGAATAGCGCAAAGAAATCGCGCGGCACGCGTAAAACTATTCATTTATTCACAACACCAGAATATCGAAATACAGGAACGAAGGGAGCAGTAGGGAGACCGGTTGAGCTAACTCCGGCTTATATTCAGCGAAATAAGGCAAACGGGGACGGGACGGCGGCCAAAGGACGGGAGGAAGGAGCGGAAGAGGGGAGCGGTATCACAATAGTTCTAATATTGGGTGGAATAAGATAGAAAGCGCGTTTATTCGCTATAGCGGTGGGTGAGAACCGTTATAGTTGGAAGCTAGGAAGGAGCGGCACGGCCTGCCCGTGACCGGAACGGAGCTGGGGGTTTTCATCCGGCGGCGCTTATCGCCGAACGGTTTTTCCTTTAGAGAACTAGGAGAAGTACCTTATGCCAATTGTGGCGCTATAGATATATAGCTAAGGAATAAGATTATTATTATTATTAAAATTAGCCTAAGGGATTCTTTTAACTAAAATTCCTATAATATTAAAGGTTATAATAGCCTTTATTTTAAAGACTTCCTTCGCTTAAATATAATACTTTTAATATTATTCGCGTATAGGTTTATCGAAGATTATAATATAATTATTATTCGTTACTATTCAAATAGCCGTTCGGATTACTTTATATTATTTTTCCTTTAAAATATTCTTAATCGCTTATTTTATATCTTTATTCGATTATTTAACGTATTAAGCGGAAATCGAAACTCTTTTAATTATAAATTGGCATTCGTAATTAAAAGGGATAAACTTTAGAATAGTAGTAGTAGTTAAATATTAAAAAGTAGCGCCGATTTTGCCCGGTAATTTCGCAATAATATCGGCCTATTTTTTCGGCGCCTTTTAAATACCCTTTTTAAATTCCTTAAAAATATCCTTCTTTAAATCGTTAAAATCCTTCTTAATAATAAACTAATTCTCGCCAACTTTATTTACTTTAAATATCCGGGATTTATTTTTCTTCGCCTAAGTTTTCGCAAATTCGAAAAATAATTTTCGAACCTAATAATAGTCTTCAAGCGAAACGGTATTATAATTTATAAATTTATTCGCTTAAACAATAAATTTCTTTATAATTTTATTATCGTTCTCCGTTTTCTCTAAAGTTTTTATAATAAATACGGCGTTAAGGTTATTATAATTAGAAATACCTCCAAGGGGATTATAGACGTTATTTTCGAATCTACGCACACTTTTATTAATCGTTATTAGTAACGACGGCTCAACGCTATCGTTACGTTCGTTATAGGATATCGCGAGGGGGGTAAACGACCCTCCTGAGTCGATTGCCGTTATCGGTTTTCGTTTTGGAGCACTTCCTGACCAGAAATCGGCGTTTCCGGTTTTAGCGTCGGCTTAAGCCTAAGAATTTTCGATTTAGGCCTAAAAGTTATCGGCCTAAATATTTTAATTTTCGGCCTAGGCTTAGGAATTTTCGGCTTGAAATAAAGTATTAGTATTCTAACTTCCGGTATTTTAGGGACGAATACCGGGAAGTAGTCCTTCTAAATCCTTATCTAAGCCAAAATATACTTCTACTAATTACTCAATACAATAAAGTACTAGGTTATATACTATAATATAATAACCCTATAATTTAATAAATTCTCGGCGCACTATAGGATTAATTAAATTAAAGGTATTAATATTATTTACCTAATAAATACTATAAGTATAACCAATTCCTCGAATTTGAAACTCCAACCTCTACCAATAATCGTCAAATTTGAACTTTGGGATTAAGATATATTCTTTAAAGAGTTCAAATCTCTTCTAAAAGTAATAAGTAGCGATATAGGGGTTATTAAGAATATTCCTTCGAGAAATTATACGGCGGTTATCGTTATTAAATACCAACTATTAATTATAATTAGGCATATACTTTACTAAACTATCCCAATAATAATTAGCAATACTAAATATTATAAATATAGTAAGTATACTTAAGAAATTGACGTATAATGAAAGTTTATAAAATTTCTAGATCCAAAATAATCGGGTACTTTGAAATATATTAGCAAATCGAATAATAGAGTTAATTAGGGCAATAGCTTCTTTACTACGCTCTTCGAAATATTTTTAAAACCGATTTTAATTAATAAAAGTTTCGATATCGAATCTAAGATAATCGATATAGTATATACTCTTACCGTTGACCTAACTACGTATTATAGAATTAAAAGTAATATAGCAAAATCTTTTATATCGAGCAAAGCGGCTATTATACCACCTTATTATATACCGAACCCAATTATTAAATTTTACTACTCTTAGCCGAAGGGTAAGAAATTCAACGGTTCTATATAAAAAGAGGGTTGGGAATACTTAAGATATAATAGGCTAATTATAACGAAATTCGTTAATAAATTAACTTCGAAGGGGGCCCTACTCGATATAAATATAGAATTATATTAGAAATTATATTAGAAATTAGCCGAGAAATAGAAATTCAAGAGGTAGGATTTAAATAACCGACGGATTTGGATTCGGAACCGGGCCGAAAACCGGTACTTAATTACCGGGATCTATAAATTGACCGGATTATCCGGGATTTATAACCGGAGGTTGACCGGGTTATTAATTATCCGGTTATTAGTTATCCGGTAAATTTATAACCTATACCGGGGTAAAATTAGGGTTCGGTATTAGATTTCCACAAAATTATACTTTTAATTAATTAATATTATTTATTAAACCCCTTATAAGATCTAGCGCCGTACCGACTTCAAATTTATTAACTTCCTAGAGAATCTCTTATAATTATTATTAATGTTACAGGGCTAGATTACATGCCCTGTGCCTTGAGTGCCATTGGCCAATGCGCTGTGGCGCTCGTGCCATGGCACTGGGCCAGCCCGGGCATTGAGGCTCTGTTACGACCCACTCTAGTGGGTCATGTGCTATGCCCTATATCAGCCCTGGCTGGCGCACACTCTCCTCTTGCTTCCTTCGTACAACAACACATATCGTACCTCATACCTAACGGCGCCCTTGCCCCGTGATAGTTTGTTGTACCTTCTCATTGCGCTGCGCGCGTACAAGTATTAAGTTAAGAATACCCTGCAGTAGGTTTGCTAGCGATCAAGCGATCAATTCCGACGTTTAGCCCTTGCAGGACTGAGGAAAAAACGATCCAAAACCCAAAACACCAGTATGAGCGGCTTCGCCAGCTATCGCAGCCACCGCTCGAATTCAACATCAACCGTGCCCAGTTATAGCGGCTACGGTCATTTCAATTACCCAGAAGACGACCACGATACTGAGTCGATCGTTATTAACGAGTACGCCGACGAGACCGAGTCTTTAGTAGCTAGCACTCACCCTAGTCTCTTAGGCGAGGCACCTATCGTCGATTAAAAGTTAGCGTTTACCTATAATATGGCTGAGGATCGCTCTATTCCCGCCGCTGAGCAAGGTTCGCAGGCACCCTAACCCCCTCCCTATTATCCGCTAGGTTATGATTTCTATGACCCTGGCTTCGTACCTTAAGGAACTAGCGTTCTACCCTATGCCTAGCCTAACGAGACGATTACCGATAATGAGATAGTATTGCTCGCTTTGCGTACTTATAATTATGATTAAGAGCGTAGAGTCTTTTGGTCCTACTTCTATAATATGCTTGACGTTAGCGACCCCGTTAATATGTACCCTATCGTCTACCGTTAGTATATTTTAAATATGGTACAACTTCTAGCGTTTAGAGCTATTATTGACGCCATCGCGGAAGCCTTCAATAGCGTTAAGAATAACTACCGTTAAGATATGTTTAAGAAGGAGGCCGATGAACGGGTTTATATCCAAGCTTAGAAGAGCCTCTAGAACGATATTATTTATTGGCGAAACGAGGTAAAGGGATGGTTTAATAAGTTTAAGAAATAGGAAACCCTATATACTAATTATAATATTGAGATAATAAAGGCGATTAATGAGAATATCGTTTTTAAAGCCCAAGTTAAATCTTTGTAAGACAAGGTCGTCAATTTTGAAATTACTAACGACGGCCTTAATGCTATAATTAAGGATATGAGTACAGCCGGCTCTGGCGGCTTTGGCGGCTTAGGCTCTGGCGGCTCCGGTGGCTTCGGTTTAGGCTCTGGCGGCTCCGGTAGTTTCGGCTCCGGCTCCGGCTCCGGCAACGCTGTAGAACCCTCTAATAGCATACGGCGCCGTATATTTGAGAACCCTACCGCCTTTAACGCGTTAAATCAGGGCGCTAGAGAGCGTAATACTACTTATATTACTTAGCGTACTAAAATTCGCTTATATTGGGCATACGATAAGTAGTATTTCCCTACCGAGCGTAATAAATTTATGCATATTTTTGCTTGTTTAGGCAAGACCCCGATGTCTATTATTGACCTTAATATATAGCCGATTCTGGTTAACGAACACTTAGATACGTAGAAGTGGAAAGAGGCCGAGGACCTTATTAAATACTTCGATTCGCGCTACGATACTATAGATATAAAGGTGGAGGCCGATCGTATATTGCAAAAGTTTATTATAAAGTCTTTATTCTAGGACTTTGCCGACAAGTTCGTGCTCAACGCCGACCGTTGTAGTATAGGCGATACTATACGTATGTTCCTACTCCGTTAGAAAATTACCGACTAATTCAAGACGTTAATTACCTATCAAGCTAATATCCCGGTAAGCGACGACTTCTAGGGATGGTTTACGCTCCTCGGTAAGTTATTATGTAGATAAGAGGAGGAGGCATTTAATAAGAAGCTATCCAACCCGACTACCTTTAGTAGTAATAAGAATAGCAATAACGGAAACTCGGCGCCCAAGACCACTTCCTAGGGCGGTAATATTATAGACTTCGACTAGCTTAAGGTCGTCACGCGTCGCTTAGTACCCTCGACGTTGTAGAAGAAGCGTATAGAGGCCGGCAAGTGCTAGAAATGCAGTAGAATCGGTTACGAATAGAAGAAGTATTGGAATTTAGTAGATATCGGTGACGGGAAGGGCGGCATCGACGGTATTAGAATTAACCGTCCCCCGGAGCGTAAGAACGGTACTAGTATTAAGAAGCCGGGCCAGAGTAGTTACGGTAATAATAATAAAGGCGATAACGTTAATGCCGCCGACGCTGAGGCTACCGACGAAGCTATTAACGAATCGGGAAATGCCGAGCCTTCGACCTAAGTCGCGGACGAAGGCTAACGCCTGAGAAGGAAAGGGAAGGAAAGGAAAGCTTGGAAACGGAGGGACACTTGGATGAGTGTGATGAGGACATTTCAAACGGGGAGTTATACCGGGACTAAGAATCTTTAGAGTTATTGTTTATTAATTTAGTTATAGTTAGACCAGAGAAATCCATTCTCCTTTCAAGTTACTTTCATTATGGTAAGCGCAAAGTGCACTGCCTAGCATTGGTTGACAGCGGATGTACGGGCAAAGGATTCATTGACATAGTCTTTATTGAAAGAAATAAAATACTAACGATGAAATTAGACCGCCTAAGGCCTTTGAGGCTGGTAGACGGCAATGTCAACACCTATATTACCGATTTCGTCAGAGTTAATATGCGAATTGGCGTATACAACGAGGACATCGAACTGTTCGTGTTCACCCTCTCACTAGATAACCCGATTATTCTAGGCCTACCTTAGCTACAACAGTACAACCCGTCTACAGACTGGGAGAAAGGCGAGCTCAAATTCAACTGTAAATGCCGAGGCGCCTGTCTTCCCGTTGGTACACTAGACTTTTAGACTCGGGCCCCAAAGGTCTTGAAGGAAGCCGCTGTCAGGACTATGAAGGAGGAGGAGAAAGCCGTTGAGGCGGGGGAAGAGTAGGAGAAAGCCGTCGAGGCGGAAGCGGAGGAGCTGGAGCAAGCCGTTGAGGCGGGGGAAGAGCAGGAGAAAGCCGTTGAGGCGGGGGAAGAGCAGGAGAAAGCCGTCGAGGCGGAAGCGGAGGAACCAAGAGAAGCACGACCTCTCTCACAGACTCGCAAGGCTATCTAGCACCGAAAGACCAGGCTGAAGGAAAAAATTGCCAAAGCTATAGGCATGAATTCCAAGTGGCTCTGGCCGACGAATTCACTGGAAGGGAACTAAACTATGATGTTACCCTACGACCTAATACCTAGACCTAAGCCCGAGATCAAGATTAAGCCGGTCCTATATAGGAAAATCGGCGGCTAGCGCGTTTTAACTATTAGCCTAAAAAGGAGGCTATTGATGCCCTTGTTCGTACGACCTATCGACGTTAGCGGTATCCCAATTAATATGAACGATATCGTTAAGTTGAATGTAATTAATTTTAATTTCGCCGTTAAAATAGAGAACCTCGAGGTCGTTGTTATAATTAGAGGGGAGATCGAGGAGGCAATTCGAAAAATGGAGGAGAATATTGAATAATAGGGATTGGACGTAGGAAAGTTTTAAATTACGGAGCGTATATATAAAGATATTTGCGTAGGCAACGGAATAAAGTATAAAGATTAATTTATGGATTACTTTTTACGTATCTTAAAAGGGGATGCCGGGGAAGTGATAGCCAGGATTATAGAGGAAGACGCCAGAAAGTTTTACGAAAAGGCGGATAGGCTAATGGCTACCGAGTAATAGATTAAAGTAAAAATATTATATTAGTATTATAAATATTAGAGGGTAGCGAATTTAATAAACGTTAAAGTTATTCTCTAATATTATTCTTACAATTATAAGATCGAAGTCGTCCCGGGCGCCGAATTATTACATTTACGATTTAGACCCTTCTTACCTACGGAATTGGGAGTTATTAAGAAATGGTTGGACGATAACCTAAAGTAGAACTTTATTAGGCCGTCCTAGTTATTAGTATTATTATTAATTATATTAGTAAAGAAGCTGGGCGGTGGTGTACGTATTTGCGTAGATTATAGAAGTATTAATAACGCTACCTTAAAGATACGTTACTTGTTACCGCTTATTAAAGAAACTTTAAATACTATTTGTAAGGCGAAGATTTTTATTAAGTTCGACGTTATTGCTACTTTTAATCGGATTCGTATGTATAAGGGTTATAAGTGGCTTATAATATTTATAATACGGTTCGGGCTCTACGAATTATTAATATATTTATTTAGTTTATAAGGCGCCCTAGTAACCTTCTAATACTTTATTAACAATATTTTTTATAATACGTTAAATAAATTCGCTACGGCTTATTTCGACGATATCCTAATTTATTCGAATAACGAGGAGGAGTATATTAAATACATTTTAGACGTTTTAGAGCGTTTAGAAAAAGCGGGTCTATAAATCGATATCGATAAATACGAATTCTATATAACGAAGACCAAATATTTGGGCTTAATTATTATATTGGGAGGTATTGAGATAGATATGGATAAAGTTAAAGTTGTAATTGCATAGGAGGCGCTAGAATTAAAGAAGGTACTATAATTATTCTTCGGGTTCGTTAACTTCTACCGTCGGTTTATTAAGAATTTCTCGAGTATAGCTAAGCCGCTCTACGAACTTACTAAGAAGATAAGCGATTGGTAATGGGGCGTTGAATATTAGAAAGTATTCGACGATTTTAAGGCGGTATTTACGACGGTACTAGTCTTGAAAATCTTCGATTAGAGTAAGAAGATAGTAGTCGAGATGGACGCCTTAAATTGGGTATTTGGAGGCACCCTATCCTAATAGGGGGACGACGGCATTTTGTATTTAGTAGTTTACTTTTCGGCTAAATATATCGCGGCCGAATATAATTATAATATTTATAATAAAGAGTTATTAGCTATTATAAAGGCCTTCGAAGAATAATTATTAGAGTTAGAGGGCGCCTAAGAATAGGTAGAGATTATTATCGATTATAAAAACCTTAAGACCTTTACTTTAATTAAATAGTTTACCCCCCAATATATACGCTAGTCGGAATTCTTTAGCCGCTTCAATTTCAAGATTACGTATAAATAGGGCGCGGCGAATATTAGGCCCGATATTTTAAGTAGGAAGGTAGAGGATAGGCTGTAAAATGCGGATGATGAACGTTTACAGGCTAAAAAGAAGCTGTTAATCGACCTAGATCGTTTCGACCTAACCTTCTTCGAAGAGGAGTAAAACGAGTAATTGGACGTTGCCTACTTACATTTGGGCAAGATAGAGGAGATTTACTATATAAATCATACCCTGGATCTCTATAACTAGGACCTGGATTTCGATGACCTTAACCTTTACGAACTCGACGTTACTAAATCTACCGACGATTTTATCGACGATAGTTACGCTAAATTAAATTTAATATAGGAGATAATCTTATATTTACAGAAGGATAGCCAACGGAAATAGACCCTAGAGGTCGTAAAGAAATTTAAAATCGTATTTACTGAGTATTTAATACGGATAGGTAGAGTCTATTGGAGGAAAAACGCCGAGGAACGAATACTTATTAATCCCGACGATAAAGATACTTAGCTATAGCTTATTTACAAAATGTATACAGCCAAACCTGGCGGCCATCCTGGCCGTGAACGCACGTACGAAACGTTTAATAGGTTCTATTATTGGCTAGGGATGTACTAATTAATTAAGGAATTCTATAAAGCCTATTTAGTATGCGTAAAGACGAAGTCCTTACGGTATTCGCCGGCGGGATTCTTAAAGTTATTTCTAGTACCTTTTAAATTATAGTCGGAGATCTTAATTAATTACGTTACTCCGATAACCCTTTATATTAGACGAGGGAGGATTTACCGCTACGTTACCGTCGTCGTTGACCGATTAATTAAAATGAGGTACTATATCCCTATAGAGACCTTAGAGACGGACGAATTAGTTAAGAGGTTTATTAAACGAATCTATAGTATTTACGGCCTGCCGGATAGCATCGTTTTAAATAGGGGATTATAATTTATTTCAACGCTTTGGAGGGCCTTGTACGAAAGGTTGGGTATTACTATTAAACTCTCCTTAGCCTTTTATTCCTAAACTAACGGCTAAATTGAATGTATTAACGTAGAGATAGAATAATACTTGCGGCTCTACGTTAATTGGGCGTAGGACGATTGGGTAGATTGGCTTCCCTTAGCTAAATTCGCCTATAATAATACCGTTTTAGAGACGACTAGCGTCAGCCCCTTCTATACTAATTACGGCTTTTACCCTCGTATGGGTATAGAGCCGGCGAAGTTATGCCCGCCCAATTTATTAGACGTATAGAAGAAGGAATTCTTTAGGGCTTTTGAGGTAGCTAACTGGTTTTAAGCGATTTTAGACGGAGTGGTGGCCTTGTTAAAGTAAGTATAGGATTAGTACGAGGCGAATGCGAATAAGAATTATAACGACGCCCCTAAGTATTGTATCGGCGATAGAATTTTGTTAAATATTAAAAACCTAGTTACGGGTAGGCTATAGGCTAAATTAGTACTTAAATTCGAGGGACTATTCGAGGTTCTTAAGTACGACTCCTACCGCGTGAAATTTAAACTCCCTAAGAATATAAAGGTCAACCTAGTATTCTATATATCTATGGTCAAGCTATAGGAGACCTCTGGCCTCCTAGGATAGTAAGATATCGAGTAGGATATTATGGCTAATAAAGGTCGGGTGATGATAAGGACCGACGATTGTGATGACGACGAATGGTGGGAATAGGAGTTTGAAGATATCGTCGGTTACAGTAAAGTAGATAACGGCCGCTGGATGTATTACGTTAAATAGAAGGATATCGATGAGCCTAGCTAGTAGCCAGTTAAGGATTTGGAAAGCTGTAACGACGCTATTTGGAAATTCTACGACGCCAACCCTGACGTTCTACTACCGCCAGTCTGGGTCAAGAGGAGGCGAGGTAGAGGAAGGCCAAAGAAGAAAACATTATTCGAGTCGTTATATTCAATAGTTACTTCGAACTTAGACCCGACACCGCCATTAACTCTAGCAGTCATATTATTACCCGTCACCCCCGACTCAGAATTACATTAACCTCTACGACGAAGCGCCAGAGTTGTATAGTAAAAAGGATGAAATTAATAAAGTTAATAGATGGATCCAGTAAAAAAGGAGTTCAGCCCGATTTAGCCGCGCACCCTAGTCGAAACCTCTAGTATACTCTTTTTCAGAGCAACCGTCGTAGGCACGAGAGATAGTACGTCTTACAGCAGGCTTACGTCTCCTATTCCCCCGGCAACGGATAGATCCTACGAACGGTCAAGATTGGATATAATTAGAGTTAGTATAGTCTTTGAGATTGGAAAGCTAGAGTTAGTATAAAAACGTAGTCATAGATAGGAATCGAATAGAGAGTCTCTATACTATCTATATTAGTAGCGGCTAATTGTACGTCTACGTAAACCGTTATACTACGAACGTCTTTATAGTACCCCTCGCGGGGCTGGTGATAGTGGAGGAGGGAGATATTGGTTATAAAGACGATTGGAGCGCTGTTTGGGATTGTTTGGTATAATGATATAGATAGAGGAAAGTTTTGAGGAAAGGGGTACATCTGGTAATGTTTTGGTTGGCGGTTGATTCCTAAGTGAGAATCTTAGCGCCGAGCAGCTTGCCGCCTTGGTATGGACGCTAAAGTTTTTGTCGCGATTTGATTGGGCGTATCTACGGGATGACCGGGAGGACCTACTTTGGGTAAAATAATGTATTTAGATAGCGATTTCATAGCCGGGAGCTTTTCTTGAGGGGAAGTAGTGTTATAGGGCTAGATTACATGCCCTGTGCCTTGAGTGCCATTGGTTAATGCGCTGTGGCGTTCGTGCTATGGTATTGGGCTAGCCCGGGTATTGAGGCTTTGTTACGACCTACTCTAGTGGGTTATGTGTTATGCCCTATATCAGCCCTGGCTGGCGCACACTCTCCTCTTGCTTCCTTCGTACAATAATATATATCGTACCTCATATTTAACGGCGCCTTTGCCCCGTGATAATTAACCTTCTTCATCGAAATCGAATTCCTCAATATCAATTTCTTCGGCCGGTATAATAGTAATATTATTAAGTATATTTCTATCCTCCGGTAATTAATCGAAACGTTCTTAAATAATTTTAACGTCGGTATATCTAAAGTAATATTCTTTTAAAAACTAAAACTATATTTTAATATTATAGTAATTAACTTTAAAATCTCTTCGAATTCGGTCGACAATATATATTTAATTACAAATATTATATAATTTAACCAATACTATATCGATTTCTTAAAGTAATTTAAAGAACTAACAGTAAATATAATTAATATCCCGAAGAAAACTAATATAATAACCCTTATATTTCTATTATATACTACTAAACGTATAAATATCTAATAATATTTATATTAATAATAGAATAACGTTAAAGTAAAGGGAAAATTTATTAATAAAAATATAAACCCTTAAAATAAATATTTCTTCAATAGGGTTAAGGCGTAGTAATTAAAATACCGGATCATTCTTATTGAAAGTACTAAAATCTATTTAATTCTCGGTACTAAATAGGAAAGGGTTATTAGATTATAATTTAGTATTAATACGACGACATCGATTACAAATACCCTCCCGGTTAACTATAATTTCGAATTACTTTTCCTTATAATGTTTATAATATACCTAAACCACTTTATCCAATTTTCCGTAAAAAGTAAAATTCCGTTAATAATCGGATTCTAGAATAGCTCTAATAATTATATCGCCGTTAAAAATAGGATTCTAATCAAATTCAATACCTACTATACCGGGGAATCGAATACTAGGGGTATATTCTTATAAAGGTCTTCTACCTAATAGCCGACCTCTTCTTAATAATTAGAATTATAACCATAGTTATAGTTCGGGGGTCTCGAAAGTACTATATTCAACTATATAATTATTAATATTAAATATAATATTTAAATTATTAAAAGGGTTCCTTATTCGAGGAAGGCGGATAGGATTTTTAATACTATAGTCTACAAGGAAATTATCGTCGTCGTTTCCTTAATTATAAATATAATAATCGTCCTTATTATTCTAGTTAAAATCCTCTTCGTTAATTTAATCCTAATATAACCTATAATAATTATATTTAACGTTATACCTATTACGGGGCGAGAGGGCACCGTTGGGGGTAGGGTAAGATATGCGTTGTTGTACGAAGGAGGAGAAAGGGAAGTGTGCGTAGAGGACTGGCTATATAGGCGAGAGCCTAGATAGGCCAGTCCGTACACGCGTACGTAAGATTGTACGTGACGAAGCATATAACTAGTACGAGTATATAGCTCTAGGCCATAGTACGAAGCATTGGCATGGTATATATACGGTCAGTATAGTACAATTACATTATAGGCTAGCCTTGTAATACTATTCCCCTTTAAAAGAAGTTCGTAGAGTTGAAAATCTATATATACGTATAATAATAGACCTCCTTCAAATACTATCGTAATCTACGAATTACGTTAGGGGTAGCTTTCTAAACTATATATCTATTAACCGTCGTATAACCTTCCTAAATACTAAATACAATTTATCCTCTATATTTTTGCTAATTATTATATCCGTCGTAAACATTATAACTATATTTAGGAATAGCTTCGTTATATCGATTACAAAGGCCGTCTCCCTTTAGAGACGAGCAGAGCGGTACCGAAGGGGCTCTAGTACTAGAAAGGGCGCTGGGGCGGCTAGGGAATCGGAGGCGAGCCGGTAGAAGAGGCTCTAGACTTTTGGAGGGATAGGTTTGTCCGGGTTTTTGTAGTAGAACTACTATAAGTAGTACTCGTAGTCGATAACGTTATTAACGGATTCCTAGGTAGGGTTACCGGTTTTCTATTTAACGTAGTTTTCTAATAAGAGTTAAAGCCCTTCTAAGCGTAGTCGATAAACTTCTCGAATGCCTATTCCTCGTATTCTTCGTAATTATCGGTTCGAATTATTACCCGTCCTTTATTAGCCTTAATATTAAACGTAGTATTCTAACCCGGTAATCCCTTATTTAATTATAATTATACTATAGAAATATAGAAGACTAGTAAGTACTTTATATTAATAAGTAAGGCGAGGTAAATTATATAAGATTCGGCCTAGACGATTTTGAAGGGTCCCTCCTAGCGGGGGGAGAATTTAGTATAAAGGCGGCTATTAACGAGGTTAGTCGTATTTAAAAGGATTATATCGCTAATATAATACTTAGGGGAATTAATACGCTTCTTATTAGCGTTATCCTCGTATTATTCCTATATATATTGTAATTATTGGACTGCGAAGTCCTAAATCTTCTAGAAGCGGTCTACTAATTCGTTAGCTTTATAGTACTCCTTAAATTATACCGGCGATAGATCTGGCGGTGGCGGGGTGCGGGGTTCTATGCCTATACGAAGGTAGTAGCCGTAATTGGCGAAGAACGGTGAAATCCTTATTAATAAAGAAATAGTATTATTACTAGCGAATTCCGCGAGTACTAGCTATTTTACCTAATCCGTTTATATCTAATTGATATAGAATTTTAAGTACTACTCTATTTCTACGTTAATACACTCGGTCTAGGCGTTGGTTTATAAGTGAAAAGCAGACGTCAATTTGTAAATGACGGATAGTTTTTTATAAAGGGTAAATTAGAATTGCAATACGAATTAGGTACTTCTATCGGATAGAATACTATTTAGAAGACTATAAATTGAGTAAATATAATCGATAAAACGGTCGGCTAATTCCTTAACTTCGAGGGTTATAATTGTAATATAATAATGTATTTTCGTAAGGCGGTTAACGACGATAATAACGTATTTAAATATTTGACCGAAGTAGGTATTTTCTAGTAACGGGGTTATATAATCGACCGAAATATCCTTCTAGAATATTAAGGAGACGGCTACGGGCTTGAAGTAGCCGGTAGAGCCGTACTTTAATAATTTAGTTTTTGCGTATAGGAAATAATTTCTATAGAAGAGTTTTATATTATTGTACATCCCCTCTTAGTAGAACTTATATTATAGGAGTTCGTACGTAATGTCGCGGTTAGAATAGCTTACGCCGGGAATATTATATTAATAATTAATTAATTAAAACTAGAGGTTTTTATTGTAAGGGTTAATAATAATTTTATTTCGCTATTTCGTAATATTATTAACGATATAGTATTCCGAGAACGCCTTATAAAAGACCTTTTTAATAATTGACGGCTATTACCGGCGGGATTCGTTTGTAAAGTAGGAGACTAACTTTTGTAAGAAGACGGACGTTTTATAATTCGTACGAATTAAGTCGTTAGTAAATTTAATATCGAAATCCTCTTAGCTTAATAAGTATAGCGAGAAGTTAGCGGCGGAGTTTTCGAAGTAACCTTCTTCGAATTATAAAGGGTCGAATAGAATTCGCTTACGGGCGATTAAGCAGTCGTCTTCCTCGCCGTTTAGGCGATTATTAGGTTTACGACTCAAAGTATCTAGTCGTAAATTCTTCGACCCGGGGGTATACTTAATTAAAAAATTAAAATGAAATAGGAATTAAAATTAGTATATATACCGTTAAGTAAGTTATTTATTGGTTGTAAAGGTTTGTAAATTCTTATAATCTATAAGGATATTAAACAGTTATTAGGCTCCCTCGAACTCTAACTTCTATTCCTCTAGGGCCTTAATAATGGCTAGTAATTCTTTATTATAAATATTGTAGTTATATTTCTACGAAGTATATTTAGCCGAAAAATAAATTATAGGGTAGAAAACGCCGTCGTCCCCGTATTAGGAGAGGGTGCCGCCGGCGGCCTAATTAGAAATATCTATTTCGACGATAATCTTCTTAATCTAATTGTAGATCTTCAAAATAGGGCTATTAGTAAAGGCTTTCTTAAAGGACTCAAATACTTTCTAATAATTATTATTCCAAATCTAAACCGCATCCTTCTTTATAAATTCGTAAAGTAGGGTCGCTATAGTCGAAAAACTTTTAATAAATCGTCGGTAGAAGTTTGTAAAGCTTAAAAAGGATTGTAGGGACTTCTTTAACTCTAAGGTTTATTACTCGGTAATTACTTTGACTTTTTCTAGATCTATTTCGATACCGCCCGGGGTAATAATAAGGCCTAGATATTTCGTACGTATTGTATAGAATTTGTATTTATCGATATCGATATTAAGGTTTGCCTTAGCGAATCGGTCGAAGACGTCGTTAACGTACCGTTTATAATCTTATACGTTATCCAAGTAAATAAAGACGTCGTCGAAATATACGGTTATATAAACGTTGAAAATATCGTAAAGAATATTATTAATATAATTCTAAAAAGCCCCGGAAGCGCCTTATAAGCCAAAGGGAACGATTAAGGATTCGAATAGGCTAAACCGTATTATAAAGGCGGTTAACTATTCGTAATTTTATTTAATATAAATCCTATTAAAAGCTGTAATAATATTAAACTTAGTAAAGATCTTAACGCGGCAAATCGCGTCCAAAGTCTCCTTAATAAACAGTAACGGGTAATAAAACTTGAAGGTTATATTATTAATACTTCTATAATCGACATAAATACGGACTCCGCCTCTTAACTTCTTAACGAGTAAAACTAATGCTAATACTTCAATTTAAAAAGGCCGGATAAACTTCTTCCTAAAGTTATTATCGATTTATTTTTTAATAATATTAAATTCGTCTAGGTTAAAAGTACGGCCGCAAGAAGCGGACGGTAATACTCCCGGACGGAATTCAAATTTGAAATCGTATAAATAGTTAGGAGGAAGAATTTCGGCGCCCTCCTATTTAAAAGTATTAATATAATACTAGTATTACTTAGGGAATTTAGCCTAAATTTAAGCGTCGGTCTTTAGAGGTTTGTTTACTTTCTCGTAAAATTTCGTAATGTTTTTAAACGTAATCTTATTAATACTAATACTATTAGCGGCGAAGTATTCGTTAATAATTTCCTCGTAGCGTAGGAAATTATTGCTAGTGCCATTAATTTATATAGAATTAGCGATTTTTATAGTACGTAAAGCGGCCGTATTACCCTCCCCTATTAAAGTATCAATCTATTAATAATAATTATTACCGAAAAACCTCTTATACCTCTATCCTTTGCCTATTAATACCTCCTTAATTATATTTAGCGTTAAATTATTACTTAGATTCCTAGGATTTAGGACGCCTCCTTCTTCCTCTACTTTATCCTCCTCGACTATCTTCTTAATATTTTCCTCTATATTAGCCCTAATCGTACGAATAATATAAAATTTATACGTTTCGGCTAATTAATTGAAATTTATTACAGAAAACTCCTTAATATCGTTAGGATTAATAAGACTATTAGGAATACTATAGAGACGGATTGGGATTCGGTAGTCTATAGCCCCGGTATAAATTCTTCTAATAATACGGTAGGGGACCGGGCGGGGAATTCGAAGTCCTATTAGGAGTATTAATAGTATAAGTATTTAACCGGGGCCGGAAAGGGTTTTGCCGAACGGGGTAGTACCTAAATAGTTAGCTATACAATTCTTAAAACGGTTGAATTTCTAATAGGCGGCCCTCTTTACAATTACGGAAATAGATAGGCGGCGAATAAATTCTATTTATAATTAGAAATCCGGTTCCCCTTCGTCCGGCACCTCTTCGTAGGAAGGCTTCCTATACGCAGGGCGTATACCGGGCGTATTAAAGCGAAGAGTAGAAAGATAGCGAATTATTAAAGGAGCGCAACGGCTAGCGGCTCTATAAGGGAAATAACCATATTATTTGTAAGCGGGGCTAAAACGAAGGGAGTCGCTAGGCTAATCGATACTTAGGGCGTAATATACTAATTAAGGGTAGCCGAAAATAACGGAATTGTCCTCGGCGAAATCGTAAATAAATAGGTCGATAACTTTATAATAAACGCCCGCCTATATTATTAACTTAGAGAAGTGGGTAATATTACCTTTCGCCTAGCTATTAGCAAGGTATAATAATTTAGGGATTAATAGTTTAAAAAAAGGGAGCCGATACTAAAAGATAAAACGACAGTTAATAAAACTAAAAGTAGTATAACTATTATTAACAAAAGTAAAATAATACAATTTACACGGTCTATAGGATAGGTAGATAGAAAAACTTAATAAATTAGGGTATTTATAACAGTTATTTACTAAAAATTTATTTATCTTAATAATATTTAATTATATAAAGATAGGCCCCTATCTTCCTCCTTATCCAGTAGATTAGTACTTCTAAGCGCGATTTAATTAGGAGGCTATATATTTCCCTAGCTATAAACGGAACTATTTTCATTACTAACGAATAGGCCGATAAAGCCAGGCTAGTAAATGGGGACCGGGTAGTAATAACCGCCGGGGCTAGGGGTATTAGGAATTAGAGCGCTTATTAATATATTAATACCTATAGCGTAGACCTAATAGCCGCCGCTATAATTAGGGCGCTATTAACCGTAGCCGTACTAACCCTAGGTTAACTACTACTATTAACCGCTATTACTACTACTATTATTATTACCGTTAGCGTTATTATTACTACTATTATTATTACTACTATTTTTATCTTTACCCTTCTTCTTATTACGGGGTTTAACCTCTTTCTTAAAATTAACGTACGAATAGTACTTAGCCGAGTAGTAGCCTTTTTTGCCGCAGCGGGTATATATTCTATTCTTTATACGGAACTTAAAGACATCGTTATTAATAATACGAAAAATTTGGATATTAAATACAGATATAGCATTAAAGTCTATAACATTACTACTTTAATTAACAGTAGCCTTACTAGTAGAGGTATTAGAAATGCCGGTAATAGTAGTATTAATACCAGTCTTATAATAGGGATTAATATTCTTATCGCGCTAATCTTTATCCTCTAAATTCTTTACAAAATTATAAGCGAACGTAATCTATTCGTCGTACTTATCGTTAGCGGGCTAAGGGTTTTAATAAACGATAATAGTACGAATATATTTAGAGATTTTCTAACGTAAATAATAAATCTTTATACTATCGTTAAAACTATAATAATCGACGAGGTAAATAAACTCGTCTTCGAACTCTTACTACTTTATACCTTTAATTATTTTCAATTCCTCGAACTCGTAGCGAAAGTAAACGATAACGTCAACATTATTATACTTCTTAATAAATTCTACTAATAATTCGTTCGCCTTAATCTATTTAGCAGATAAGTTATCTAAAATCTTAATAAGCTCTATCTCGATAGCCTCGAAGGGAGCGCCCTCGATAGAGCGGACAATAAGTAAGAACTTCTTACGTTCAAAATTGAAAAACTAGGGGTCGTCCGATTAAGCGAACTAAATACGAAGGCGCTAAATATAATACTTAATAATACGCTCAATAGTAGTATTTTTACTATTAAACGCGGGCGATACGGTAATACGTAATACCGATTTATAACCGTTACTATTGTCTATAATCGCTATAATATTAAGTTCGTCGTCGTTAGGCTCGTCGTTATTAAGTTCGTCGTTACTATTAGGAAGTTCGTCTTGGACTTGAGGGCAAAGATGTGTTGATATATATACTATGGAGAGGAAGCTAGAGTAGAAAGGGAAAAGAAGTGTAGAGGGCTAAAATATAAGAAAGGTGTAAGGGTATAGACCTATACGATAAGGGAGGGGTAGGGATATGAACCCACCCGACGATACGCCCCTGTAGCCCGAAATAGCTTATAAGGGTTATTATAAGTAAATAAATAATAAAATTATAGTATTGAGAATTTTAATTACCCTAAGGGATTTTCCTAACTTCTAATTTTAATATTGTAATAAATTTGGAATGCTTATTTACCTTTAGCGGTTTTGTTAAGCCGTTTATAATTATTTCCTCTCTTTTAATATGGATGATTTTAAATTCTTATGCCTCGACGTTTTTAATAATCTATTTGAATTTAATATTTATATACCTATTCCTCCCGGGTACTTTGCGATTGAGTACCCTATCTTTAGTATTTTTATTATTTATATATAATACTTTTAACGGCGGTTGAATATATTTTAACTCTTTTATTATATGTGTAATTTATTGTAGTAATTTTGCTATTGGGATTAGGTTTGTAAATTCTGCCTCTATTGTACTGGTTGTTACGAAGGCCTGTTTTTTTGATTTTTAAAATATTAGTCCGCCGGTTAAAAATACTATATAGCCGTTAGTATTATAATGGGTCGCTAAGTTATTTATAAATGAGGTATTATTAAATATTTTTAAATTTATATTTTAGGGTAAAATTCTCCCTCTTAAGACGATTCTTATATTTATTATTTTAGTTAGATAACGAAAGAGGTGCTTTATAATAGTTAGAGAATTAATTATTAATTTAGCGTTAGTTTTATATAGTTTATTAATTGTGAAAGTAATATTTGGTTGTGTGCTTATTGATAGGTAGTTTAAGTTCCTAGTTTTCTTAATATATTTTTTTTGTTATTTTAGTAATTTATTTCCCGTTTTATGATTATTTATTTTTATTTTAGAGGGCTATAGAGTATTAACCCTATATAGGTCGTTATAGTTAAATTTTTTGAGTAGAAATTTCGTATATTTGGCTTGGGAGATAAAGATAGTCCTTTCTTCCCTATTCCTTACTATATCGAAACCGAAAAAGGTTTTAACCTCCTCTATATATTTGAATTTGAAGTAGGTTAAAAGCTTATCCTTAATATCGAAAATAATCGTTTTAAATAGTATTGTAACGAGGAAATTATTGATGTAAAGTATTAATAAGGTATTTAATTCCGTATTGTTAAATAAGTAAATATCGTTGTTTATTGGTTCGAAATTTAGATTTTTTAGGATTGGTAGGAGTGTTTGAAATTAATATAGAGGCGTTTTCTTTAATTTATAGAATACTTTTCGAAGTAAGTAGATTTAACGATCCCTTTTGTTTTTGTATTAGGGCCTTTTCTTAAGGCTTGTCGGTTATTCTACGTAGTATTTTTTGCCTTTAGGTATTTTTGTGTTTAAGAATGCCGTATTGAAATTAAATTGGTAGTAGTTTAAGTCGAGGGTTGCTATAATAGTTAGGAATATTTTTATATTTGCTATATTAGTAACCGCTATATAGATTTCTTTTATATTCTAAAAACCCTATTTAAAGTTATTATAGGCTATTTATTTGGTTCGAGCCTTTTTAGTCTTTATTTTAAAATTCTCCTTTTTATTATATATTTATTTTTTAGGTAAAATTTTTATATTTTTAGCGTAGGGTATTAAATTGTAGACCCTTTTGTTTTCTAGCGTTTAAACCTATTTTTTTATTACTGGTATTTAGTATTTATTAAAGTTGAGGAGCTTCTTTATTTGCTGATAGTTCTTAGGGACTCCTAATTTATAATTGAAATTATATATAATTTTAATAGCCGTTAAATATAATAATTCAATACTTTATTAGATAATTCTTCTTTTTTATAGCCTATAATAGAAGATAGGTCTTTAAAATAGTTGAGGTATAATAGGTTTACCGTTCTTATCCTTTAGAATATTCCTATTAATGTCTTTTATTTTTATTTTATTCGCTATATCCTCCGTAATTGGAATTGCCCGCCTTCGGGGTCTTTCCGAAATTATTATCCGGACTTCTAATTCCGAAGACGCTTTTTATTATCCCGTTATCGGGGCCTCCGGTTTTAAATAGGTTTATTATTACTCCGTTATTAAAGGAATCGCTTCTAAAAATGCTTTAAGTTCTTCTATTATTATTATTAGAATTATCGGTATATTTTTATTATAATTTATATTCTCTATACTAGTTAAGGGATCCGGCGATAATTATTACCGGTATTGGTTTTATAATAGAGGAATTGGTCCTTCTTATTTAAAATCGTTTGGGTTAATAAAAGATAATTATATAAAGGTTTTATTAAAGGGAAAGGTTTTATTAGGGTCCTTTTTTCCTCTTTCTTCTTCTTTGTAATCCGTAAACGGTTTTAGCAAATTATTAATTTCTATAAATGATTAGAATATATCCTTTTCTTTATCTTCCTATTTTATATTATTATTTTATTTAATATTATTATTTTGTTCTACTAATTATAGGATTTTTATATCCGATTTCTTTATCGAAGTGGGAGAGCGAATAGACGTGGTTATCGGTCTTGAGGTTTGGTTATTCGGTCCTAGGGATGGGCTTATTGGGCCTAGAGATAGGTTTATCGGTCCTAGAGTTGGGTTTGCGGGATTTGGAGACGGTGTTATTAGGGTATTAGGTAGCGGAATGGAGGTTGGAAAGACGGGCGCGGGTGTAACGTTTAGTAATAGGGTAGGTAAGGTAGGCGTTGCGGGCTGGCTATTTTTCTTAATGCTTAGAATCGTTTCGGGAGTAGGATCCTTCGTTATTAGTATTATTATAATTATTAACGGAGATAAGGATTGTAATTGGTTGTTAGTAATTGTAATTCAAATATTTTTTTTACTTTTTAATATTTCTTCTATTTATTCGATAGATTGGTTTGAAAAGATAATTGTATAATTAAGTATTTCTTCTTCTAGGGTCTCTTTTGTGGAGGTCTTTAGAAACCTTATAGCGTTGGCCTTAATAAATTACTTTATTTTTAGATCCTAGATTAGAAAGATCCTATTATTGAGATTACTATAGCTTATTAAATAGCCCTATTTTATTTGTTCGGCGAATTTATTACTTTATATTTACTTTTCTTTTTTAATATAGTAGTACGCCGTATAGTAATACGTACATAGATATTTAATATTAGGTTTGGGGTTAAAAATTCTTATAGCCCTATATAGAATTTTATACGGATTAATATACTTATTGTTTAATTTCGTAGGAAGGAGGTTTATTACTTTAATTACGGAGTTAATTACTAAGGGTTAAAATTCAATAGGGATATTATATTTTAGAATAATCGCCTTCGACTTCTTTATTATCACCCTTCTTACTCTTTCGGATGCTCTATTTATTTATAGGGTATAGGCCGGTATTTTAATAATTTTTACGCTTTCTTATTTTCTTTAAAGAATAATTAAATTATTTTAGAAGTTTTTTAAACCGAATTTAAATTCTATATTACTATTTAAGTTTAATATTTTTACTTTTAACCCCGTTTAAAATTCTACGTGTTTCTTCTATTCTTTAATAATTATTAGGCTATTCTTCTTTTTTCGAATTATTTTGATTTAGTAAAAGTTATTTATTATATATATAAAGTAGATTACGTATTTATAATTTATATAGTTAGTAACGTTATGATTCTAAGTATTAATCTTTATAAATTTTAGTAGTTTTATTATTACGGGGTTATTGACTTTGTAAATAATATTAATTGATTTACTCTTTAAGTAAGCGTTGTAATTACTATATTTTATATTAGTAAGTTTGATTCTAGCGTCTTTATAGGTTTTTAAAACTTGATCCTTTCTAATATATATTAGCCGGCGATATATAGTATTGTAGTTAATTATAGTTACTATAATTAAGCCGGGCGTTTGACGTTAATATTTCTAGTTTATTGCTTTTAGTGGGGAAATTGGTAGGATTGGTAAGTTATTTACTTAGTAGTATTATATTTATTATCCTTTATATCTTCTTTTAGTAAAGTTAATTCTATTTATTTCTATATTTTAAATTATATAATTATCGATAAGACTTATTATTATTAATAAGTTGGTTAGTGTTAACGGGGAATATATTGTATTTTAAATCTTAATTAGGATAAAATTTCTTAATAATATTAATAATTTTAATTTTACTACCCTAATATAATATAATTTTAATAATTAGCTATTTTCTACTTGATAGTTAATTAACTGTAGTAATAGATAGAATTCTATAAATTATTTAACGTTATTAAAAATATTTGACGTATAATTATT
Source organism: Neurospora sp. CHS-2018c (assembly GCA_009806235.1). NCBI lineage: Eukaryota > Fungi > Ascomycota > Sordariomycetes > Sordariales > Sordariaceae > Neurospora > Neurospora sp. CHS-2018c. The sequence goes on along the minus strand of RAPC01000045.1, from coordinate 400,336 downwards.
ATTAAATATTATTATATTTTTATATATTGAAAATGAAGTTACTTCGGGAATTTATTGGATTTTAACGAAATTAAATTGAATACTATTACTATTCTATATATATTTAGAAGTAAGCGGTTTTGAATTTGTTAGGAGCTCTAATAAAAATCTTTAAGGAAGTCGTCGTCGAAAGATAAATTACTTAAATTAAATAGTAGGTTAGAATTAATAGTAGCCGAAGAGGTAATAGGGTTATAAATATTCGAATTATTATTAGAAATTGTAATAGTAATGCTTATAGCCTTTTTTTTATTTATAGCCTACTTCTTATTCCTCTAGTTATTTAGGGCCTTCTCCGGGTCGTATTATTAATATTCGGGAATTTTAGGAATATGATGATAATTATAGGAGAAATGCTTCTAATCCTTTATAATCTTCTTATTATACTTATTATAAAGGACCCTATCCTAATTATTATAAATAAGTCTTCTATTATTATTACTATTATTATTATTGCTAGTTCTAACATTGTTTTCGGTCTTTATATTTTTAATTTCGATCTTAATAATAACTATATTATTATAAATTTTTTCGGTATTAATTAAAGTCGATAATAAGTTTAAGAATTTCTTAGTTATAAGTAGGCTTTTATTGAAATTAGCCGCTTAGAGTTTGGCGTTAATAGGGTAAGAATATTTAATAATATTAAAAAGGTTTATTAGTTCGATATTATTATTAATAATATAACCGATATCCTTAACGCATTTATATAAAGTTTAATAGCGTATAAAGAAAGCTTCGAATAAGGTGAAGGAACTTCGTTTAAGGGTTTAATATTTATTAAGGATATTACTCTTAACTTCGTTAATAACGTTAGAGATTATTGTTACGAATAAAGTTAAAGAAATACTTAGGATCGTTATTTTTTTAATCCTAATTATTAATTATTAGAATAAATTGGATAGTATTATTATTAATAGTCGAATGGATAATTCCTATAACTTTCGCGCGGTCTATATGCTATTTAGCGAGAGCTTTCTTATCTTTTTCCTTCGTTGCGTCCTTAATTTTGGGCGTGGGAATTGTAGTCGTGATATAGGGCTTTAGGCTTAGCGAGGCGAGTTGAATATGTAAAGCGCGGGTTTAAGTATTAAGGTTGGATTTACCCTTAAGGGGAATTAGCATTGAAGTTATATTATACTTTATGATGGACGTATTGTAATTAAAGTTAAAGGGTAAGGTTACTAGGTTAATAAGCGGGGTCGTAACGGTCGTAGGGATTAGAATCGAAGTTGTAGTTTATAGAAGTAAATATCGATTCGTTAAAATCTTTATTCGGTCGTTAGTTAAGGTCGACGTTCTATTGGCGGGCGGGGTTATGATGCGGCGTGTACGTAATTGTAGTGCGACGACGGCTTGATTGCTTCTTTAGATGCGCGCGAGGGTAGTGGATGCGATGCGATGTGATATTGCGATTAGAGGGCTTATAACCTCTTGGATTTGAGGGTAAAGATGTGTTGATGTGTATGCTATGGAGAGGAAGTTAGAGTAGAAAGGGAAAAGAAGTGTGGAGGGCTAAAATATAGGAAGGGTGTGAGGGCATGGACCCATACGATAAGGGAGGGGTGGGGATATGAACCTACCCGACGACAGTTCGTTGAGGGGTTCGCTAAGAGGCTCGTTAAGAGGCTCGCTAAGGTCATTAGGGGGAATAAGAGCCGAAGGAGCGAAGCGTTTACGGAAGTCGGTAAAGGCCTTTTAATACTTCTCCTTTTATTTCTTATAAACTTTTTTTAAATTAATACGGAAATCTTTAAACTCCTTCGTAAGCTTAACGATATTATTATTAAAGGAACCGATTTAGTCTTAATAAAAGGTACGAATTGCTTAGACTTTATTAGCGTACAAGGTCTATAGAATGCTAATTTAATCGCAATAAGAATTCCGGATAGCCTCTACCTCGTTATTATAAGAAGTTTAGAGTATAAAGAGCTAACTATTATATTTTTATACCTTAAGGGCAATTTATATTTAAAGGGTAGCAATATTATTATTACAACGAATAAATTCGTACTATACCAATTCGAATTCCTCTTCAAACTCTCGAGCTTAAGATCTAGCTACAATAATATCGTTACGAAGGAGACAATAAAAGGCCGCGAAGAAGACCTAGAAGACCGGGAGATTAGTAAGGTTAAAAGCATACTCGAAGGGGACGACGATAAGCAATTTAACTACTTAATTATTAAAGCCTTCAAATACTTAAACTAGAATCTTAAATTACTCTTAATACTCCAGGTCGAGGGCCATAAGGGCGCTAACTATAATAATCGCAATAAAATTATCGGTTATTAGAAGAGGGCGTAAGAAAGCGTTATTAAATATTAATTACTAAATTAATATACTAAATAGGTATAAGGGAAAGAAAGAGTACGAACTACTTAATAGTAATATTCGGCTTAATAATTACTTAATTCGACGGCTAGGATTGTAACGAAGGTCTTAATCGTATAAGGACGAGTCTTAATTAACTAATTAACGCGATTTAAATACAATCAATCTTCCTCTATTAAATAATAAACGCGCACAGCGCAATAGTAAAGTATAACAAACTATTACGGGGCGAGAGGGCACCGTTAGGGGTAGGGTAAAATATACGTTATTATACGAAGGAGGAGAAAGGGAAGTGTGCGTGGAGGACTGGCTATATGGGCGAGAGCCCAGACAGGCCAGTCCGTGCGCGCGCACGTAAGACTGCACGTGACGAAGCATGTGACCAGTGCGAGTGTATGGCTCTGGGCCATGGCACGAAGCACTGGCATGGCACATGTGCGGTCAGTGTAGTACAACCACATCACAGGCTAGCCCTGTGATAATACCTATTAAAGAAATTCCGCCTAGTATATTCCTACTTATAATAAATATAAACTTTTAATTTATTACAAATATTATAATTAGGAGTATCGTATATATATATAACGCAGAAATTAGTATTGGGGTTACAATCAACTAGCCGGCGTAATTAGTAATATATTAGGCAAATAAAATATAGTATTTCGTCTTCGGGGTCCGACTAAATAATATTATTAGAAGGTTTAATATTATTATAACTAGGGGGATTATTTCTAAATTATTAATAATTAGAGTATATATCTACTTCCCTGAAGAATAGATCGATAAATTCTTTACAAGGCTATTCTTAACAGCAACGAATATAAATCTTCGTTTAATATTAAATACTAGTATTAGGGAGAGGTATATAGATAATACAATAGGGTAAATCAAAACGGCGATCGCAGAAGTCGCGGGGAAGGTTGCATATTTAATATATAAAAAATTACAACGGATCTATCTCCTATAAATTAGGATATTATTATACAATTAAAATTATTAAAGAAAGTACTAATAAAACTTCTTCTTTTTTGCGTTTTCGATAATAATAATTACATTTAATTTATTTCTATTCTATACGTACTCAAGCCGTTTTTTTATTATCCTATAATAATATTAGTTGTTAAACGTTATAATTTGTAATAAAGAATATTAATTAATTATACTTACGAATATTTACCGCTAAATAAGAATTTAGGGGTACTTAATATAGTCTATTTAACCTTTTCTTTAATTTACTAGAACTTAGGCTTATACATTTTAAACCGGTAAAACTTAGGTTTTTAGGCGGCTAGGGGGAATTATTAACTTAGAAATTACTAATTTAGAAATTACTAAATTAGGGGTTATTAAACTTCCTAAATAGGGCGTATAGTTAATAACCGGGGAGCTTATCTATCAATATATTATCTAACCTACCTTTGAATATATTTAATAGCATTATAGTCATTTTAAGATTCGCTTTCCAATAAATTTTATTATCGTAAATTCTACTCGGCCTATCGGTTTTAACATTAGAATTAGGAATACTACAATTAATTCTACCTTTACCGTTTAAGAAATTATAATCGTCGTTATCTTTATTACTAAATTAATTATTAAATTAATTAACCAACCTATTATTACTATCGCCTTCTTACTTTAAATTCTTCTCGTATTATTATAAAGGCTCCAAATATTCTCTCCTCCTACTATTGACCTTATTAACCTTATTCTACCTCCAACTCTTAAATAAATATATCTACCTCTTCGCTATCGAAGTATTATCGGCGGGGATCGAAATATTGAAATACTAGACCTTGAAATATTAAACGTTGAATAGCCGGAGGCTAGAATACCGGAATTTAAAATAACGGAATCCGAAATACCGGGATTTGAAATTAAAATACCTAAGTTTAAGGGGGTTAAACGGCGGTATTGCGGAACTCTTAAAGAATAGGTATCCGTTAATTACGTTTAATACGGGCTTCCTCTAAGGAAAATAGTAAGGCGTCGGCGGGAAGTCTTTTACTACTAATAAAGGTAGATAGGGTATTAGAAGTAAGTAATCGGATCGAGGATTATACTTTTTACTTCTAAGTCTTTTACTTCTAAGTCTTTTACTTCTAAATTTTATTCTAAAAAGATAAAAGAAATATTAATTATTTAAAACAATTACTAACTAACTAACTAATATACCTAAATTGTACCCGCAACCCCCCGCGGCTCGGATCTTAACCTTCGAGGGCACTATTTACCTATAAATAGTAGAATAATACGGTATACTAAATTTATAATAGGATTTACGTATTTTAAAGGATTTACTATTAAATAAATAATACTACTTAATTAGCCGGCTAATTAATTAAAAGGAAGAGTAAATTAGAAGTAAAAGAAGAGATATTAATTTACCGCCTTATTGCGATAAATATCGTATATTACTATATAATTATTAAGATTTCTTTTACCGATAAATACTTATATTAGTTTAATTCTTTTATAAGTCGTATACTTTTGTATTATCTCTTCTATTTTAATTAATTAACTAATTAAATAGCTAAATAATTGAATTAATTAATTGAATAATTAAATATAGGACTGAATAATAGCTATAAAATCCTAATCAAACCAAAAAGTTAAAAAGCCAAAAAGATAAGATATTAGAAATAATATCGACGCTAAAACGGATATTATCTCCGTCTTTAATATCTACTAATTCGTTTTTCTCCAATCGTTAATTGTTATTGTTAATATATATTCCTAAAAATAATAAAAACATTAGTAGAAGAATAGGCAAATAGTAAGGAATAAAGAGGAGAATTAATTTTGCCCTTCCAATTTCGTCTAATTAGTCTACGTATTATAAATTAGGAGTTCGGTTTATAACCCGTCCGTCTAAAGTAATAGAGTATAATACTAAATATAATATTAGAAGTAGTATAAACCGAATTTCGTTTTTATCGAATCGTTAATCGCTTTCGTTAATATATATTCTATAAAGTAAACCGAAGTCTAAATAATAAAGATAATAAAAATATTAGTAGAGGAATATATAAATAGTAAAGAGTAGGGAGTAAGGAGGGGAATCAACCCGTTATTTTAATAGAAGTCGTCGATCTCTATACTCTAGTACTAATTGTAATCGGTAAAAGGATATTATTTAAAACAATTTAAAAAACTAAAATAATATAGATATTAGATATAAATATTATAAAGATATTATATTAACGAAATCGAGAATGTAAGTAGGTCTATATAAGTTAAAAAAATATTAGTAAAATAAATAATTAAATAAGTAGGGTATAGAGAAGGGATAGGAGGGAGTAGGGAGGGGAATTAATTTAAATTATTATTTTAATAAAAATTATCGATCTTATTATTCTAATACCAATTACTTTCGTAATCAACGTCGCGGTAGCGAATAGTCGTTATCGTTAGGGGATAAAGAGAAGGATAATATTAAAATTATATATTAAAGAGGAGAGAATTTGAAAACCGAGAGGCGGGGGGGGCCAAATTCTTATACCCTTTTAGGAGGGAGCCGATAAGTACTAGAAATTTCCTAATAGTCTAATTAACAATCGGTAAATAATATTGCGACTACCTTTATTAATATTAAAAAATAGAAGGTAGTAAGTAATAAGATAATTTAGAGTAATAATCGCGGGTTGTAATAGGGGAAATAATATTTATATTTATTTTATACTAAGCCGATACTAAAATAATATATAATTAAATATACTTTACTAAAAGTCGTATAAACGGTTATTATAATCGTTTAAAAACTTAATATTAATAATTCCAAACCTTTCTTAGTATTATACGACGGTTATAACAATAAAAGTAGTAATATTAATAATTAAAAGTAGTAATATTAATTAAAGAAGTAATAGGGTTAAAAAGCGATAATATAAAAATAATTAATACGCCGACTTACTAAGAGTATTAAAATTGCCGGGAGTACCAAATAGCCGGTATATAAATTACAATCGCGCAATCGTATACAAACGACTATAAATAGCCGCGTAACGGGTTGTATAAAAATTAAACTTTACAATATTATTAAAACCGTATTTCAAACTATATTATCGAAAGAAATAGGAAATATAAGTAGATAATTATACTATATTTAATAATACTATTTATATATTAATATACGCTGTTGTTATTGAATAATAATAGCTTGAATACGATGTCAAATACGAATTTCTGGTAGAATACACGGACCTCGAGTTTAGCTGGTATTAGAATTACCTGATTTGGAAGGGTGTGGGTCTATGGGCTCCGCAATTAAATGCATTTGGACCGCTATAGACAGAACCGCCGCTCCTTCCGTCGCTTCGTAGTGGGCCTACGGACTACGACCTCTGGTGTGGATCCAATTGTAGCACCTAGGAGGTGGGCCCGACGACGAAAGCTTTGGCGAAGGAATGGGCGTTTCAATTAATATCTATTAACTATAATTTAATAATATATAAATACTAGCTAAAGTTCAACTTATATAATAGTTTATTAAGACTAATACAATTCTTCTAATAGGTATATTACTTTAATATACGGCCTTTCCTTCTAAATTTTCCCTTCTCGCCTCCTCTCGTTTCATTTAATACTATAATTACCTTATATCCGTACCCCCGTACCCCGAAGTTAATATATATTCTAAATATTACTAATTATAATAATTTATTTTATATAGTTATAACTATTTTACTTTTATTTATTCCTACTAATAACGACGCAATATATTGTACTGATTGATTAACTACTAATTATATTAATAATTAACAATTTAACGTAGAAGATAATAATATTCAATTACTTAATATTATTATATTCAATTACTATAAATAATATTAATTGCATTGTTTAATTATATTATAAATTCAGTCCGTCCCGTCGTATTAATTATATCGTATTTTAATTCTATATATATAATTGCATTATATCCCGGACCGGCGTATAACGCCGGCCGCCGAGTAGTAATACGGTATAGTACTGGGAATATAAGTTAAGATCGGGGCCGGGCGGGCAGTAAAGTAGGCGGTAGTGGGTAGGCGGTAGCGGGTAGGCGGTAAATAACAACATATAGCGCAAGTAATAAATATACGCACTAATTCAATTCGCACTAGTACAACCGTAAAGTATATACGACGTATATACGACTACTATACAATTAATCGCGACTTCCTAATATAATTACCTACGGTCGTATACTTAGGCGAGCGACTACCCAAGAGAGGGGGTTGTACCTATCCTAATAGGAGATCTTTTACGGTTGACTAACGGTTGATTCTAAGTTACAGTTGACTAACGGTTTTGTACGTACAAATAGGAAGGAACGATTTGACCGTCCAGAGACCGTTGGGGGACCGTAAAAGGCATCCATAGGGCGCCAGCCAAGATTTTAGAGGGCTCTATTATCCCGGTTAGATGTGGCTTTTAAGCCCTCCTCCATATTCTATTTAATTATTAATAATTAAATTGAGCGTATTAATATAAAGATAAAAAAATATTTCCGCCTTTATATTAATTAGGCCCAAGACGATTAGGTAGATTGGTTACCTATTATAGAATTCGCTAGTAATAATCTAGTTTTTAAGACTATTAATATTCCCCCCTTCTTTATTAATTACGGGTTCTACCCTCGTATAAGTATTAAACTAGTTAAACTTTACCCTTTAGAAATATTTATAATAGGCGTTTAATCTGGGGGCACCCGGGTCGTCTTACGGGGGCACCCAACCTTATGGGGGCACCCATATTTCAAGCCTTGGCACGTTATTTTGATGTAAAATAGCATTTACATAGTAAATTCTAAAGTATTACATAAATATGAAAAATCACAGCGATACCCAATAACATAGTTTTATATAGAGATTTCTATAGTATACAATGTTTTGCACATAGGATAGCTCTATAGCATTCATTTATACTCCGAAAGACTATGGTATTAACGACGGAGAATAAGGTAGAGGTAATTTCGTAATGCTTAGTATAGTGTTTAATTCTAGTCTACTATTAGCTCACCCCCATATCCTTCTGACTAGGCCTATTTATATAACTACTTCGTATAATCTTAGGAGTAGGTAATCCTACTTGAGAGTTGGCTACCCTACTTCTCTTATAGTTAACCATTTACTTAATAGGGGAATTGGACTCTATTATAGCTATTTAAATAGAGTCTAATATTAGCTTTCCAGAGGGCTCTAGAGACGACCACTATTATTCTAGAGACGACTAATAGGGCTCTAGAGAGGGCTCTACCTCTAGTACTAGAAGACTATCTTGAAATAGGTTTAGAGAAGGCTTTAAAATAAACTCTAACTATAGCTCTAGCTCTAGAGAGGGCTCTAAAGAGAGCTTTAGAGAGAGTTCTAAAGGGGGGAACTCCAGAGGTAGGAGGTAGTCTAAAAACGGGATTCTAGAGGATCTAAATCTAAATCTATATCTAACTCTAATTCTAACTCTAATACAACCACTTTAATACTATCTAATATAAGTTTTAGCTCGCTTTTAAATATTATATCCGACTCGCCACCATAGTCTGAACTATTAAAGCTAACTGGGACTTATACAAACTTATATTTACCTCTCGTAGAGCTAGGGGCAAACTCGTCAATATTATTACTCTCCTAATGAGATTTGTGACGGCGTATATTCGGCTATAGGCGAAGAAGGTTATTGAGGTTACTTTACTTAATAGGTTTAACCTTTTTATTCCCTTTCTTTCTCTTTAAGGCTAGTGTAGCCTTCTTAGGGGTCTTAGGAATCGTCTGCTTTACTACAGGAAGGCTATATTCGTCAAGGATAAATCTAATAGTATTCTTAGGGCGGCCTCTCTTCGTAGGTATAATATAGGGGTCTCGAAGGCGAAGGTAGAAATTGTAAATATCCTATTAAATTAGAAGGACTAATTAGTAATTATACATAAATAAATAGAAAAATAGGGGATTTAACGTACGAATAATTCTTTATAATACTAGTAAGGGTATATATAGGTAAGTTTTAACGGCTTCTTTACAACTAACTTAGCAAATATAATATAACGACAAGGGAATCTATATGAGGCAATAATACTATACTCTTTAATATTATATAGTCCTAGAGAGGGCGGGTCTTTGCGCTAATCGGTTAGTGTCTACTTCTATACTTAATGGTATTCGTAATTAATTAATTCGAAGGCAATGTAATTAATCTACAGCGGTAGCTTACTTAAATACATATAGTCGATATATTTTTATCGCTAGCGGGTTTACTACTTTACTATCTTCTCCTTAAAACTCTAGTATTACTCAACAACTATCTCTACAATAGTGGTAACCAATTTATAAATATCGCTATTGCCATTAAAAAAGTAGCTCTTAACGCTAAAATTACTTGATTCAACTAGCGATATAACCCTAATGCCAAAATTCCTATACTACTTAATATAATAGCATACCTATTAATTTTTAATAGGGAACCAATTCTTCTAGATATATCGAAGAACTATTTTCTAAGCTTAAAACTAGGTCTTCAACTTCTCCCAAGCAACCTAGAGCTCTAGCTCAGTACTAGCGTATATTATAAACTTGAATATAGTTATAATACTATAGGGATCGTTAGTAATCTTAGTGATAGAGCTAGTAGTCGATTTACTAAGGGTACTACTAGTTCGTATAAATAAACAAATCCCTTAATCAACTATATTAAAGGAAATTGGATTCTCCTACTTATCTTTACCCTCCTCATCCTTAGAATTATCGTCGTCGTCGTCCTTTTACTTCTTCTATTTCTTTTTAGAGTTAAATAGAACGTTTTTAGTAATGTAGAATAAACAGAGCTGTTATTAAGTATCAGGGAACACCCTACCTAATACTTGCTTCATCTCTTTATACTTATTTATAACAATAATAAAGGGAATTAGTAAATTATATCGTAATCTCAACTCGTAAATAGCTTCGACTAAGAAGTCAAACGCCTCCTCCTTTTCGTCGTTAATAATACCAAACATATAGTTGAATACTAAACCAACAAATAAGACGTTCGAGACCTAATAAAAGGGATAATTAGCCAAAAAATATAATTAAATACTATGTTAATAGAGGAAAGGCTACTTAGTAAAAAGGATAGTTGAACCGGTTAGTATTATACGTATTGTCGATAATTATAACCTCGGGAAATATTTTGGCCATCTCCATACAAATTGGGAAGGTAAAGACAATACCTAATAACCGTTCTAGGTCTTCTGGATCCATCTTTTTGATATACTCGATATTATTGTCGTCAAATAATTTAATTAGAGTACTAATAGGGGTATAGCCTTCCAAATTAGGACGACGAATACGTGCTCGTACGTTATATATATCGGCGCGTATATATACGGATTTAGGAAAGTCCTCTCGTACTATAACAGTAATCTCTCGAACTCGTATAGCATTAAACTTGGAAGTTTCGTCGATCTTCTTAAAGATCTCTAGCTTCATTTTACAATATTGGGGGTACGCTAATAAGTACTAGGACTAGCCGTAGTTGTAAATTTAATTATTTGGGTTAGAATATAACCGAAAGTACTAAAAACTATCGCCTTTAGTATTTTTATTAGTAAATACTTTCTACTAACAATTATACTTCCTTAAGGCCGTCTTTCGAACAATTGCCTTAGACTTACGTAGTTTACTATAGCGGTTACAAATAAAGTAATATCGTATATAGTCTTTAATAGCGGCTCTAGGTTTGCCGTAACCCTAGGTACGAGTAATTACAAAGCTGTAATCCTTTACCTACTTACCAGTATCTTTCGGGGCGCCCGGTAGAAATAGACTAAAGCGTAGCTATTATAGGTCTAGGGCTAGATCCTAATCCGTAAATTTTAGAATTTTAGTCGTATAGTACAAATTTAAGGCTGGATCCTAATCTATTAATTTTAGAATTTTAATCGTATAGTGCAAATTCAAGGCTGGATCCTAATTTATAAATTTTAGAATTTTGGTCGTATAGTACAAATTCAAAGCTAGATTCCTAATCTATTAAGGTATAGTATTTGGTCGTGTTTTAAGGCTAAATTCCTAATTTATTAAAGTATAAGCATTTGGTTACGTTTTGAAATTAGATTCTTACTTTATAAATTTTAAAATTTAACTATATAGTATAAATTTAAATCTGAATTCTTTTCTATAAACTTTAAATCTTAATTATATATTATATATTAAAAGTTAAATATTAATTATTAATTTCAAAATTAATAAATATTATTTATCTTTTCTTTATTTTTACTTTTTTATTTATTTATTATTATTATTATAATTCCTTTCTCCCTTTTTTCCTTTTTTCTAAATTTTTTCAAATTTTCATTTCATTTATTTATTATTTATTTATCAATCTTTGTTTCCATTTTTAAAAAAATTAAAATCTTTTTGAACAACCAATTTTTTTTTATTCGTTATTTATTATTACTTTTTTTTTTCTTTTTATTTTTTTCCGGTTTTCTTTTTTTCTTTTTTCCTTTTTTTTTTCCTTTTTTTTTTYTTTTTTTTTTTYTTCTTTTTTTTCTTTTTTTTCTTTTTTTCCTTCATTCATTTTACTATTACCCTCTTTCACTCTTTTTCGCTTTCCTTCCTTTTCTCTTTCCTTTCTTTCTTTATTTTATCCTCTCTTATTTTTTTTATTTTTTTTATTAGAATATTTGCCGGTATTAATAGGAAAATATAGGGTAAGCAAAGATAGAATAAAGACTTAATCAATTTCTTTCCTTTTACTAGGGGGTTACGCCCCCCGGGACCCCCCTTTAAAAGGGTTAAAACTATAAGACCTAGGGGATACCCCCGGGGACCCCTATTTGAGAGGGTTAGGGTTATAAAACCCGGGGGATACCCCCGGGGACCCCCGTGTACGGACCTAAGCCGCCAAAATTCTAATTAATCCAAGTAACGGATTACTAATTGAACGGACCAATTATAGGACGAAGAACTTATAGGGGGGTCGACCCCATTAGAGAAAAGCTCCGCTATACTCGCTCACTTTGTATAAACACTTTATTCCTAGACTATAACAGCTGCGCTTCAATTAAGGGATTATTAAAGACCTTCGATTGTAGCCGTAGGAGGTATAGCGCCAAAGGGTAGATTAATAACTATATCTCTACAATTAAAGAACTCGTCTTCTAATTCGTTATCGCTAGCTAGGTTAGGACTCTCTTCGTAAAGTAGTTGTATTAAGGGAGGCGGACTGGGCGAGCGCATACCGGACTCGCTATTAGAGTCGTTGGGAGAGTCGCTAGGAGAATTAACGAGAGTATTGTTATTAGGGAAGCCTCCCTACTCTTCCTCCTCATCGCTATTGCTATCGCTGTCCTCGATCTGGGTGAGGTCGATAGGCGCATCTAAATCCTACGGCGGTATTTTGAGAGTCGTATGCGCGCTTCAGGGAAGTCAGCAAATGGATCTGGTGATTAATGCGATCAATATTTACGTACGTGCGAGCGATTCTAGCTTGTTCTGGTGTTTACAGCTAGTCTGGCTGTAAAGAGAGAGTTTAAAGAAGGTTGTGTATGTAAAAATCGCTAAGTCTAAAGATAGGGGTAAAAGGGGGATCTACTAGTTGACTGGGCTGGGCACTGTTTTACTAGAAAGGCTGTTGTATGATTACTATTTGACTGTATTAAAGGTTGGTAAAAAAAGATCTGTACGTTAAACCCTAACCCGATGGGTGCCCCTATAAGGTTGGGTGCCCCCCTAAGACGACCCGGGTGCCTCTAGATTAAATGCCTTATAATATGATAAACGGAGTACTTTACAGTAAGTCTAATAAAATTATTAACCGTTTTAAAAGGGTATTAGATTACGTTACGTATTAAGCAAAGTAAATATAGTAGCGGTATAAAGATAACGTTAATATTCGATAATTAAATACCCTAAAATATACAGTAAGGGATAAAGTTTTATTTAATACGGAGAATTTCGAAATTAAGCGCCCGTACGTTATATTTATACCTTTTTTCGAAGGCCTTTTCGAAATTTTAAGGCGGATAGTTATAAGGTTACGTTTAAGTTCCTAATTAATATAAAGTTATCACAGGGCTAGCCTGTGATGTGGTTGCACTGCACTGACTGCACATGTGCCATGCCAGAGCTTCGTGCCATAGCCCAGAGCCATACACTCGCACTAGTCACATGCTCTAGTCACGTGCAGTCTCACGTGCGCGCGCACGGACTGGCCTCTCTGGGCTCTCGCCTATATAGCCAGTCCTCCACGCACACTTCCCTTCTCCTCCTTCGTAAAATAACGCATATCTTACCCTACCCCCAACGGTGCCCACTCGCCCCGTGATAAAAGTATAGCTTAACTTTTTACGTTAGTAAAATAAAGTTATAGAATAAAATTAGTATTCCGGAGTAGACGGTTATAGAAGAATAGGACATTCGCATAAATTACGGCCATCGGATGATAAGGAGGATTAACGATAGGGAGGATTTGGTCGAATACGATTTCGAAAGGTTTGATAGTTACCGAAAGAATAAGAAGGGCTATCAGGAATACTATATTATTTAGGCACCCCCTTATAAATTATTATAGTAGTTGTACGCTAATATAGTTATAGCCCCCGACGCGATACGGAAACTCTACGAAATATACCCGGACGAACCGTACCCCCCAAATTGGGCGGCGGCGGAGAGGAAGTGGAAGCGGTTATTAGGAGTAGGAAAGGAGCCGGCCGCGGAAGCGGAAACCCCCGGCCGGTTAGAGGATACGGGGAAGGAGATAGAATTCTAGGATAGAGGCGGTCGCCGTAATTGGCGGCTATAGAGGCCTTTTACGGGTAGATTAAACGTTTAATAGGGATTTTTATTATTTTATATAATTTTAGAGAGATACTCGGCGGGCAGTGTCAAAAATTATACGGGCAGTGTCACTGCCCGCGTAGTCAACTCAACCCTTATATTACTCCGCGGGCAGTGCCATACTAATCCCTAACCCTATAATATTCCCCGCGGTATTAAACATCCTTATAGCGTTCTAGTAACATCTGGTCCCTTAATCTCATAATATTTTCTTGGTGTTGAGAGTTCTGTGCCCGTTGAGTGTGCAAATTCAAGTATCTATATTCTAATTACCTATCCAAGCTCCCTTCTATTCTCCCAGTTTCCTTTTTGAGGGTTTGATAGCCCTGCCGTTTCTAATTACCGCTATAGGTACTAACGAACGTATTATAGTACATTTCTTACGGGTAGGCTCTTCGTCGTTAGAGTTTGAGGGAGTAAGCGGGTCGCTTGATAGAGCCGCGGCTAATATTGCCGTTGTAAGAGGTTGAATCGAGTTATCTGAAGTAAAAGGATCTGACGAGGAGGGTAATTCTAGTCTTGACGGTCGTTGCAAAGAAATCGCGCAATCTGACAATAGCTGCAAATTACTAACGATGGCTGCAAATCACCAAATTAAACGTATCAAATTTGAATTTATTAGGGTTAGGGATTAGTATAGCACTGCCCGCGGAGTAATATGAGGGTTGAGTTGACTACGCGGGCAGTGTACACTGCCCGTATAATTTTTGACACTGCCCGCCGAGTACGTCTCATAATTTTAATCAATTATATAGCTTCTTTTAGTTTGGGGAAGTATTATAGGGTTAGTCTATATTATACGTAATCATTTACGTGCCTTATGCTAACGTATAGTAGCTTTTAAGACTACTATTACTATTAACTAATTGGCTATAGCGGCCCGCCGTAGACCTACTAGGCTTATAATTAGACCGCCCTTATAAGGCTAATCTTTTAGGCATTCGTTTGTACTCTCCTCCTTTTTCCTTCGTGCAATTACGCATATTCACATCTATACCTACCCTTTGCCCGTGATACTTTAACCTTATTTAATTTAATTAAATTAATCGCTTCAAACTCTTCCTCCGTTATATTTATTAATATAATTACGCGTTGCAAACTATTAATTTAGGCCTTAAAATAAAATACTTTAATAGCGTATTAAATTCGAACGTAAATTAATTCCTCTGTATAACCCTTCTTAAATGCCTTTACCTAATTATATATTCATTCCTCGTATAAGAAAATAGTATTCTCAATTGCTTTAGGAATAGCGTCGATAGCCTTCTCGGAAAGTTTACTTTATTCGTTATAATCGTTGCGGAAGCTATTACTTTTCTCTCTAATTCTTTAGACTTCTATAAATAGATTCTTCTTATCCTAATTAGCTATCTTCAATTATTATTCGAAATTAATCATCTCCTCTATTTAAGCGAATTCGTTAGGGCCGGCAACTCTAGAACGGTTACTTATATTAATTTAATACTCCTTTACTTTTTTAAACAAAATATATAACCTATTTATCCGTCTTATTTATAGTCTCGTAAGTATAGCGCAATACTTAGGCCACTTCTTTAATAATACTAATAAAAGCTTCTATAATATATACTTGAGTATTGATTTCTCCCTATATAACTTTAGGGTCTTAAATTAACAAAGTAAAGAATTTTTAAAAAATAAAAAACTTATTCCAATCCTTTATAGCAGGGGACTAAATACCCAATTAAATAATAGGTCGGAAGTAAATAACGCAATTACCCTTATTACTTTTATAATCGTTACTAAATAAATTAATACAATTAATTGTATAAATAACTTCGTTTACTCGTAGGGTATAATAATACATCTTAACCAACGGATAAAACTTATTTATATAGATAGCTAAATTACTAACTAAATCTTATTGAAACTATTTTCCTACCAAATAGGCTACAAAGGGAAAGGGGGACTTAGCTGATAAATCGATTATATAATCGTTAAACTTATAGGTACCAATAAAAATATAATATACTTACAAATTTTAAACGGTAGTACTATTACAACGCACATTAAATATACCGTCGAAACCGTTCTAATTTAATTAAATATAATAATAAGGGACCTCCTTATTAATATACTACTTATAAAGGGGTACGTACTTACGTACAATATTAGGGTTAAGTTCGGTTAGGGTATAATAAGGGCTAAGCGGGAAATTCGTCTTAAAAATATATTTTATACTATATTTAAATCGTACTATGAACTCAATAGGTATTTCCTTCTTAGGGTCTTAAAGAATAGAAGCGTTTTAATAAACGCAAATATCGATAGGGGCCTTACGTAGGTTTATTTTAGACGGAGTAAAGGTATCTACGGCCGATTCATTAAAAAAAACGTTATCGGCTCTAGTACGAAAGGAAGCATCTTTATCCTCGTTTTCCCAATTAGAATTTTCTTTAATATTATTAAATTACTCGAAGGAAGTATCGGTATTATTATTATCGTTTTCACCGTAATCACCGGTACTCGTCAGGTCTATAAAATCGACCGTCTGACTAGCGGGCGAGCCACTAGTCAGGGCCAGCGATTCGTATATGAACAGCGATTCGTACCGAACGGGGTACTTCCCCAACCCGCATTTTAACTAGCAAATAAAAGTCGTACATCCGGAGCCAATAATTTTATTTAATAATATATCTATATTTCTTAGTCGCATACAATATCGCTAATACGACTAGTATATATACTAATACATAAAATTATTATTATTTTGTACGCGCATGAATCTAATGATATAGATTATTTATACTAGAAATTATATGTCGCATTTATAAATAAAAATACACACTTTTATTTAAATATAAAAGGATATAGAAAAAAACGACGTTGAAACCGGAAACGCCGATTCCTGGTCAGGAAGTGCTCCAAAACGAAAACCGACAACGGCAATCGACTTAGGAAGGTTATTTACCCCCTTCGCGATATCCTACGACGAATATAGCGATAGCGTTGAGCCGTCGCTACTAATAATAATTGATAGAGGTGCGCGTAGATTTGAAAATAGTGTTTACAACCCCTTCGGAGGTATTTTTAATTATAACGACCTTAATACTATATTCGTTATAAAGATTTCGGAGAAAACGGAGGAAGATAATAAAACTTAACTAGCAGTATATAGAAGATGATTTACGGTGTTATAACGGTCAAAAGACGGTTCCTAAATGTCAACCGTCGTATAATAGTTAATTAGGTCATTTGAAGAAAGAACGGTTCTCTCTAGCGCTACAGTTGAGTATTAGACAACGGTTGAATCGCCTTAGCGTCCTTTAAACCGTTTATTAACGGTAAGTGCGTTCTAAATCGTAGTACAACTACGGGGAACTACTATTGTAGGCCTACGACTTCCGTACAAGTCGTGCGGACTTGGCGATCCTTCCCGCCGCGCCCGGCGCTCCGCGCCGGGCGCGCACGGTCTATATTAATAGTATCGCTAAGATAGGAAGGCGTTGTACTATATTCCTACTCAATTGGGGATATAGCGATTGAGTTTGCGCTTAAGACCCCTATTTATTGCGTTGTACTACTACTTTTAGGGGGTGAGATTAATATAATATAATACGGGTATTATTACTTATAATAAATTAATTGAATATAATAATATAGGTAATAATAGCGATAAAGATAAAGATAACGATAAAAATAATTATAAGCGATAAGGGAATTGAGGTTAGAATAGATATATTAATTGATTGAATTCGTTAGGATACGGGACGATATTGCTCCTCCGATTTTAATTATATTAAACCTTCGATTATTAGGATACGGAATATTATTCGTTAATAATATCGCTCCTCCGATTTTAATTACTTAGGTTCAACTTATTAGGATATAAAATATCGTTACTCCTCCGACTTAAATATAGAATTAAGATTGGATAGCTAAAGTATAATTAGTTACTAAGTTAATTCTAATACTAGATATTATAATCCTAAATAATTATAATATTGAGTATTATAATACTTGCTATAATATTAATATATACTCTATTGGAATGTGGGGAAGTCGTACGAGAGAGGAAAACTTTTACTCGAGCAGGAGGAGACCTACGATATCGTAGCGATCCAAGAGCCGGGTAGAAACATGAATAGGGATATCTACCGGCCGCGAGGCGGTAGATATCATAGCGTTGATTATTTAGAAAAAGGGAGGGCGGCGATTTATATAAATAAGAGGTGGAATCTCAAAAACCTAAACTTCCGATCGGGAAAGGACTGGGCCGCGGCGACATTCAAGAATTTGCGAGAACCAACGACCGTCTACTCCATTTACTCCCCCATCTTAACAAGCGGTATGCCGGAATACCAATGGGGGTCTCCCCTCCTCGAACTCCTCGAAGAGAGACCCCCGAGGGGCCACCAAGTAGCCGTCGGGGATTTTAACCTCTATTATCCCGATTGGGACTTAGAGAATAGATTTAACCTAGGGGTCGAACGACTCAATACTTAGGCACAGCGGTAGAAGCTAAACCTATTAACCCCTCGTAGGGAACTAATACAGCTCGGCAATACAATTCGAGGAGAAAAGGATAGGACGATCGACTATATATAGATTATACGTAGTGTCGAGGCTGAGTATTGGGGAGTCTAATAGTGCGAGTAAACCGGCTCGGATTATTATCCCTAAAAAATTTAAGTCTAAATTAAAAAGCGGAATAGGAAGGCCGAAAAGGAAAGAGGATATAATTAGAATTTTATAGATATAGAAAAAGTATAGGATATAGCGGAGAAATAGATATCGGTCCTAGAGGAGATCGTAATAATAGAAAACTTCGAATTAACTTTCGACAAATTCGACGGAAAGTTTATTAATATTGCGGAAGAATTCGTCCTATACCGGAAGAAAGGTCGGAGAAGATAAGCGGATTGGTAGAACTTAGAATATAAAACGGCGACGAAAAACGTACGGCGGAAATAGTAAGTATAGTTCGGGAGTCGAATACCTTTAAATTGGAAGGAGTTCGTAAAGGTAGCAGTAAAGAAAAAACGATTTATTTCGAAAACTTAGACGGTAAAGTGGCGAAATTATATCGCCTCCGCATTAAAAGATTTAAGTAAATTCTAGCTATTAGAGAGGTAGGCTCGAACCCAGAGCTACCGTCCAATAAATCCGCCTAAATTACTAGCCTTCAAATCTAGCGAAGGGGTAAACGAAATTGAAGATTATAATAGTAAGGCGAATATCCTCGCCGACCGATTCTTCCCTAAAGTAAACGTTCCTATAGATTATCTACCCGACTAGACTCAACTACTAAACGGCGATACCCTAGTAACTATTAATAATTAAATTACCGAGGGGGATATTAAAGAAATCCTATTAAAGATAGTGCCGAATAAAGCGCCGGGTATCGATTAGTTTTTAAATAGGTTTCTAAAAATTTGCGGGGTACCGTTTAAATAAGCTATAGCAGCTCTCGCCGTAATAAGCCTTCGGTTCGGATATTTCCCCTAACGGTTTAAAAATATAAAAGTAATTATTTTAAAAAAGTTAGGAAAAAGCGCTAAGTAATAGAAGCTAGCCGGCGTATAGAGGCCGATTTTACTATTAAGTAACGTTAGAAAGATTTTTAAAATTTTAATTACTATAAGGTTAATGTAGGCGGTAGAAGAATTTAACCTCTTCCCGGAAAGCTAGATAGGTAATCGGACGGGCCGTTTAATAGAGTTTATAATTAAAGTAGTAACCGATATAGTCTATTCGGCCTAAAAGTTCAAAATTATAACGTTTTTTATATTCTTCGATTTAAAGGGCGTATTTAATAGAATTAATTATAAGTAGCTATTGTATACCTTATAGGAAATACAATTCCTACAATAGCTTCTCAAGTAGGTCGATAATTTCGTTACCGGAAGAAAAAATTCCTTTTTCTTTAATAATAAAACCTCGAACCCTTATAATATCGTAGTAAGAATATTTCAAGGTTCCCCCCTCTTACTAATCCTTTTTATTCTCTTTATTACCCTATTATACCGTAAGCTAGCTACGATTAGGAATGCGATTATAATTAGCTTCGCTAATAATATTAATATTATTACGGTAGCTAAAACGATAGAAGAAAATTATAGGACTCTCTAGGCAGTATAGGAAATCTACTCCGAGTGGACAACTGAGAAAGGGATAGAATTTAAAGCGAATAAAACGAAACTTATACATTTTATACGGACGAAGGAACCGCGGACGGAAACTCTCTAAATTAATAAAGTAGTATTTCAACCGACGGAATCGATAAAATTCTTAGGGGTCTAATTAGACTGGAAATTTAATTATCGGGCGTATACGGAAATAGTAAAGAAAAAAATAGCTACGTAAACGAATGCTTTAATGCGGCTAGTAACGAAGATTTGGGGTTACTCCTTCGTACGAGCGAAAGAAATCTATATTAAATATATTCGAAGCGTTATTGTATACGGAATATTAACCTTCTACTAATCGACCGAAATCTATAGGAAATTGCGAAGAATAGTAATTAGGCTAGCTAAATACTAAATTAAATATTTAAAAATTATCGCTAGGGTATATAAAACTACGCCGATAAGGAACTTAGAAACGGAAATATTTTATCTACCGTTTAACCTCTACTTTAATAAAAAAGTAAGAGTTTTCGAAGAGAAGTTTACCCGAACGGACTAAATTAAATTCGTCCGAAGGACTATAGCTTAAATAGTTAGCTGTATTTAAGCAAGAGTAAGAAATTAATTACCCGTTAACCGACCCGAAAGCGGTACCGCTAAAGCTAAGTAGGCTAAGGATTGGATATTAATAGAAAAATTTATTATATTAGTAGTAAGACCGCCTTCGGAAACGGGAACGCCCCTATTCCTATTATAAATATTAAAATTAACTGCTATCGACCGAGAGGAGTAATTAGAAAATATTATAAAAAGAGAGTAAGTATTGCGCTATAATTATTAAATAGCGGCGGTAGTAACTAAATTAGGTCGGCGGTATAAATTCACTATCGCTAACTTTAATGCGAAATTTTATAACGATATTATTAAATAATATATAATCGGAGTAAAAAAAAAGAAGAAAAAGAAAAATTAATTATTGGAAGATAATAATAAATTATACCTATTAACGAAAATATAAAACTCCTTCCTTACCTAAGCCCGAATAGGAATTATCGGACTCTAGTCCTTCCTTTTTCGGAAGAAAGTGCCGGATATTATAACGCTATTCTATTTATACGAAGCCGGGGAAGAAACGTTTAAATACTTCGTTTTTAAATATCTACGGATAGAAGAATATTGGATAATGGCGACCGATTAGCCGTAAATACGGGAAGAATTCTAAATTTACTTAAATAATAGAATTAAAGCGGAGAAAATCCTTTTATAGGCATTCCGATTAGGTAAATTGAATAAGTACCGCCTAGTAGTCGAATTGGAAGGGGAATAGCGTAGGGAAATTGCGTAGTACGTGTAAAATTATTTATTCATTTATAATATTAAAATATTAAAATACGGGAATAGAAGGAGTAATAGGGAGATTAGTTAAATTAACTCCGGCTTATATTTAATGAAGAAGGCGAAATTACGGAAGAATTATTTAATTAACGTTTAAGCGCGATTAATAAGGGTACGAAGCATTTCCTTTATTTCCGCTAGGTCGCGAATAATTTAGTAATACTATTCGTTCTAACTGGGACCTATTTCGGTAGTACGGGGGCTATCGACCGCTATAGGCGAACCCGGGGGACTACTAATATTAAGGCTAGTACTACTACTAACCGATTCGGAGGAAATAATATAGAGAAGAATAATAGTAGGGCGACGGTCGGTTATAAACCTTTTATAGTAACCCTTCGCTTTATAATCCGAAACCTTTAAATTGCTAGAACGATAGAAAGAAGAAAGGGTGCTGGGTTA
Source organism: Neurospora sp. CHS-2018c (assembly GCA_009806235.1). Lineage (NCBI taxonomy): Eukaryota > Fungi > Ascomycota > Sordariomycetes > Sordariales > Sordariaceae > Neurospora > Neurospora sp. CHS-2018c. The sequence continues at coordinate 378,285 of RAPC01000045.1, read as the reverse complement.
GTCTAGGAGATCGTCGGTAATTAGGCGGGTACGTATAAGGCCGAGGAAGGATATATAAACCCGTTAGAAAATTTTAATAGATTTATTAGGGTCGGTCGGAATACTTATAATAGTAACCGCCGCCGCCTAAACGAAGTTACGCTTATTATAATAGCCGAGGGGGACGTTGAATATATATTTTAAAGCGGCGAGAGAATATTAAATTTTTTAGGCTATAGCGCTTAAACGATATTAAAAAGAAGTAATACTGTAATACTAAAAAGGATATTTACCCCGCTTATTAATTATATAGGTATATTCCGCGAATAGAATCCGGAAGCTATTTTGGCCTAAGGTAGCGATATTCGGAATATTTATAATATAGTCGGCGAAATTTAAAGTATAGCCGAGGTAAGGAAAAATACGAACGACGTTAAACGACGGAATTAATTAAGGAAGACGCGAAAGTATAAGGGTGGGAACTTTATTAATTATTAAGGAAACAAAGTTTAGGATTATAGGATAGAGTATTAATAATAGTAATAGAATCCTAAAAAGGAATTATAAAAGCGGCGGGAATTTAGGGAGCGTAAGGAATAAAAGGCGCGGTTTCGGGCTCGGGCGAAGACTCTATAAGGAAGGATAAGTCGGGGCCTAAGCCGGTCTGGATACCGAAGTTGCGGATATTACGGCCGGAGGGGGTACGGCCGGAAGCGCTACTAGACGAAGAGGAAGCTATTTTGGGGATATAGTAATTTGGGGAAGAAGAGGAAAGTTTAAAGCTAGCGCCCGGGGAGAGTTTATATAGACGGTAGAAGAAGCCCTTATACGGGTACAAATTATAGTAGGGACGAGAGAATAGGATGAAGGGGGAGAGAGTAAAGGAGAGGGGGCGGGGCGGGAGAGTGAATATGAGTAGATAAGGCAAACGGGGACGGGGAGGCGGCCAAAGGACGGGAGAAAGGAGCGGGAGAAAGGAGCGGTATTACGATAATTTTAGTATTGGATAGAATGAGATAGAAAGCGCGTTTGTTCGTTATAGCGGTAAGTAAGAACCGTTACAGTTAGAAGCTAGGAAGGAGCGGCACGGCCTGTCCGTGACCGGAACGGAGTTGGGGGTTTTTATCCGGCGGCGCTTATCGCCGAACGGTTTTTCCTTTAGAGAACCAGGAGAAGTACCTCATGCCAATTGTGGCGCTATAGATATATAGCTAAGGAATAAGATTATTATTATTATTATTATAATATTAATATTAATTATATTACTATATACTATATATTATTATTTAATAATGTCCTTACTAAAATATAGTAAATAAAATTAATGTTGAAATTGAACTGCTTATAATAAACGTAAAGAATTTATTTATTTTCGATTGTAGTTGAGTCTATAGTAGCCGACGAAGGAGTAGGTATATGAGTACGCTTAGGAACTAGAGGAGTAATATCGGTATTACTAATATCGGGTGAGCGACGTTGGTAATCCGAAGACGAATTAAACGAATTAATATTGTACACCTTATTGCAACGGTTGTAATTGCAATAACGACGACAATTAGGGAGGTTATCGTCTTTATTGTTATTATTATCGCTATATCTACTCTAGGATACCGGAAGTTAGCGTAATGAAGTAGTACTAGTACTAATACTAATACTATAACGATGATAAGGTATAGGGGTTAGTCCACTGCGTTCCTAGCGACCCTTACGGTATTTATTACTAGCGCGGCTATACGGGCTATAATAAGGACTATTGTATATAGAGCTAAATCCGGGACTAAATATATAGCGAAGTCCAATACCGCTAGTAGGAATACTAGAACCGATAGTAGAATTACTAGGATTAAAACCGCTAGTATTTTAGGTAGTAATTTAGGTAGTATATATCGGTATTGCTAGCCATTTAATTACTATTATATTAGGATCGTAAGGGGTTTTACGCTGCGGTGGGTTTAGAATAGTAATAGGTCTTTTAAAAATCTTTATATTAATATTGTTTTTAATTTGCTATAGTATAACTAATTTAAATAGGATTTCCTTAAATAGATTATAATTATAATTTATAAAATTTTTGTAAAAAGTAAAACTGTCGAATATATTTAAATAATCGTCTCGTGTATTCTAATCTGTGACGGCTGGCACCAGCCGTCATGGATTCTATTTATGGATCCCATTCACGGGTGGCTTCCAGAGGTGGCTTCTATTTACAGGTGGCTTCTATTCACGGGTTTGGTTCAGATGGTTTAGGTTCTGGGCTTGGCCTGGCTCCCTCCCAGGCCACGCGTGACATTACAAGAAGTTCCTTCCTTCGGGTCGTACAACACTCTTACCTCACGTCGACGACTACCCAGAGTCTTGAGAACGACCCAACTGGCCGACTGCCTTGACTTCGCCAGGCCTTAGCAGAAATCACCTGTACCGGAGCTGGAATGCGTAGCCTTGCCTCCACCAGCCCTCCGCGTCTCCCCGGTTTTATTATGCGAAAGGACGGGCGTTCTCAACGGCGCCTTTCGGCCCCGTGTACCTGACCAGTTGACGACTTCAGCACCAGTTCCTTGCCCATTCTCTAAAGACCTCTGCTCACGAGTTAGATCCCATTGTCGATTCATCTCGTGGTGGCAGCATGTACGTCTCAGAAGCCACGCGATGGAGCGATCTGAACAGGTGTACAAACGACAGAGTCACTCTTTGGCGGGCGCTTATAGCGAGCAAAACGACGTTTTTCACCTTGTCTATTATTGTCAATAACTATACGATCTTGAACCGCATTGTCGGTTCGACCATTCACTTCGATATGCGGGGTATAGAGCCGCATACCCAGGAACCTTCCACTCGGTTCGCTACCATTCACTTGGATTCCGGTCCGCGGAGCCTCATCCCTTCACTTGGGTTTTAAGCCTCAACTCTAAGCACCATTCAACCATTCACTTAGAGGCATGAAGGTCGTCCCATTCACTCAGATGCAGGTCAGCAGAGCCGCGTCCCGCCATCCATTCACTTGGGCGCAGAGCCTCAAGTTCATTCACTTCCTTTGCCATTCGCTTGCTCTGATTGGAGCGCAAACAACAACAACACCGCGGCTCTGGTCACTACATCCGGTCTTTGTCGTTCCAGCAACCGCAACTATGGTACCCCTTTACCGACAATCCGGTTCCCTGCCATTCAACATCGGATTCAGCATATAAGACGGACTTCAACGCCGTCTCTTCTCTTCTCTTCCCGAGATCTCCCATCTCATCATTCAATTCGTTACCGAACCAGACACTTGGGAACAGAGCCTCATTGTTACCAAGCTCACGGTAGCAGAGCCGCATTATCAGCATGCAGCTTGCTCGTCTAGTCTCATCATTTCCTTTATTCTCTCTTTCGCTTCTTTCTACTCTTTCACTCTCTCAACTATCATCATTGAGATCAACACCTTCTCGTTACCTCATTCGCCAATGCAGCACAGCGGTCAGCACCCCAGCACCAAGGCACTGGAAGTCTCCAGCTAGCTTCCCATCTGGACTCAACATCAGACAGTGTCTCAGAGGCCCAGCCGAGCCGCATGGCCATAGAGGTTCTCATCTTATCAACCTCAACATTCTCTCTCGACATCAGTTTATCTCGTTCGATACTGCTTTCCCCAGCTGAGCAACGGCGGTCACTCAAGACCCTGATCAAGTCACGACAATCATGATTCTTAGCAAAAGCAGTGGAGGAAAAGATGGACAGGTACATGGAGATTCGTTGGAGGAGTTTGGAGGTTGTTGTTCAACTTGGTGGTTTTGAGAGGTGGATAGAGCATTGGGAGTCTGGTGGAGCCTCAACCCGGGACCAAGGTCTTGGGATTTAAGCTCAATGGGCCACACTTTCCATTATCACATGTATAATTAGATTCTTGACGCTTCCGGGACAGAAGTTTATTGCGAGGGGGGGGGTGATGTGACGGCTGGCACCAGCCGTCATGGATTCTATTTATGGATCCCATTCACGGGTGGCTTCCAGAGGTGGCTTCTATTTACAGGTGGCTTCTATTCACGGGTTTGGTTCAGATGGTTTAGGTTCTGGGCTTGGCCTGGCTCCCTCCCACTGGCCACGCGTGACATAATCCTTCTTTTTAATTAAGTTAATTCTTAATTTATAATTAATATTTAATTTGGCTTCGGATTAGATTATACGATAAGTTATTATATTAAATTCGATTATATTACTATATAAAAAATGGTACGGAATATAGTCCTTATTATTGAAAGTAGTCTAGTAATTAATATATAGAGTAATATATAAAAAAATATCTTTGAAATAATAGGCTATAATCTAAGGCTCTACGAGTTTAATAAATATTATTTTATCGTTTACGTTATTATAATCGAAATTTAGAAGTTCCGGGTAATTTTTAATTATTGTAAGCAAAAAGGTATAGAATTTTACCTATAAGAATTTATTCTTTTAGGTCTTATAAGTATTTTTAGTATATACCCGAAGTTATTGGAATTTTAAAGAACGGGTATTAATATTAGGGGTAATCCGCTTAATAACCTAATTAGTAAATTAATTCGAATAATATACGAATATATACTAATATATTTATTAATAGATTTCGTTAACGACTATAGCCGTCTCTTCTTTAAATACGGAAATTATAATATTATTTATATCGACGCTATTATTGTAGAATTCTATACGTAATAGTACGCCGGTCTCCCTTAATATATAGAGGTTTTTACGGGTAGGTTCGAAGAAATAATTAGAATACTTATCTTCAAAACGTTCCTCCTCTTCGTTAATTATATTCCTATTAACTATTCCTTATATAAAGATTTACCGGTAGATCCTCTACCCTTACTACGACTACTACGGCTACTACGACTTTATAGAATTTCCGGCTAGGTTTAGTATTGGGAATTAGTACTATAATTATACTTATTACTGTAACCGAAACCGTAGCTTTAATTGCTATAACCCTAGTTATAGCTATATCCGGAAGGAAGAGGGCTATAACTATAGGAAGGAAGAGGGCTATAACCGTAAGGAGGGCTATATTTAGGGCTATAGCCGTAGGGGGGAGGAGGGCTATAGCCGTAGGGAGGGCTATATTTAAAACTATACTCTTAGCTATACTCTTAGCTATAATTAGGCTAGAAGTTGCTATAACTATTATAATATTAGGAATTACTATAATGGGAACTACTATAATAGGAATTGCTATATTATTGGGGGGCGGTGCCGCTAGACTACGACTACGACGACTGGGTATTATCGAAATTGCCCGGTGGAAAAGCAGCCTCAAATAATAAGCCCGAATTATTAGTACTACTAAGTGTAGATAATTGATGACTATGAGTACTAGAGCTAGTACTAGTACTAGAACTAATATTAGAACTATAAGCGCTAGGAATTCTAGTTCTATATGTACTAGGACTGATACTAGAGCTAGAAGCGCTATAAGTTCTATAATTACTAGGTGTATTAGAAGGTCTATGATTAGGTATAGACGGAATAGGGGGTTGAGGGGGTTGAAGGGGCTAAGGGGGGTTGTTACGCTTTGCCCGTTCTGTTGTACGCTTATTGATATTGTCGAATATTAGTTGGAATTGAGAATTATAGAGAATTTCGGTCGACGGTATACTTTAATCGCTTCGTATAGGGTCCTTTAGCGGGGGGTTATAATAATACTTAGTTTGTTTGTGGTGCTGGGGGAATTATTGGGGAAATTGCTAGCCTTATTGGCCTATATAAAATTGACCTCGGCTGGATCCGTAGGAAGAAAATGGCTAGTGCGGGGGAAATCCTCGGCCGGATCCTTGAGAAGAAATTTGGCCTTGTTGGTACTAGGGGAATTGGCCTTGGTAATATTGATTATATTGACTATATTGTTGATGTTAATTATAGTATTAGTTCTAATTGCTATATAATATTACGTTAATTACAGGAATAAAACCTTAACCTTTATTGCGAGTTATAACTTGTGAATCCTTAATTAAGATATCTATTAATATAGTTATAGCCGACTTTGCATACCGACTAAGCCGCTGTTTCCGATTATCTTACTTGTATAGTAAAGTAATATTGCGCTATAAAGGAAATATTAAATAATATTTAATAATGCCGGATATATTTTGTATTTACTTAACCACGACCTTTATAGCGGGGAGGGGGTATAAGGCTATTAGTAGATCGCTTCTTAAGTACTTGGACTTCCTCGTCCTCATTATCTTCGTTCTCTTCTTCGGACTCCTCTAATAACGAGCTCTCCTCAATATTTAATCCATCGTCGTTATTAGTTAGAAACGATACCTTTCTAATCAGGCCCTTCTTACCTATACCTATACCCTTAGCCGTACCCTTACCTATATTACCGCTACAGCTAGTACTAGGAGGGGCCGCGCCCTTCTTGCCCTTAGGAGGTATAGGTTATTAAAATGTTAGTAAAATAATGATAATTGAATTTAGAATATTAATTTATAACGACCGCAATCTGAGATAAACCTTAAATCGAAGGCGTATTTAATTGGTAATAGGGTCGCGCAATAACGAGTATAATATAATTAGTATTGTCGTTATCGTATAATACGACGAAGTTGCAAGATAGGAGAAGTTACAATACGACGAGGTTATAAGAGGAGAGAGTTTATAAGAGTGGAGAGGTTAGAAGGGAGAGTTTATAAGAGGAATAAGTTGTAGAAATATATATGCGGGGTACGCTTTTTACCGCCTTTATTCTACTATTCTATCGTACTATATTACAAATAAAAATTTAGATAAAATCGCAAGGTTATTATAATAGCCGGCAATAATTAATATAAATAAAAGTAGTAGTAAAGGTAAAGGTTAATAGGAAAGCTTATTATAGGTCTAAAATACGGCTCGGATAGCCTAGAACTATTATCTTAGCAAGGGATATAAGGGTTATAACTAATAATACTAATCAAATCATTACCCCACTACGGCAAGTACTTAGGTATATTATACTTTACTTCTACTTATATAGTAAAATATCTAAAGGTAGATAGATCAAAACAAAATTCGATAAATCCACGTCGGTAAATAAGAATCCAATAAACAGTTAATAAGTAATTAGGGCGATATAACGTATAATACTATTACTTAATTTCTTAGGTTTATAATAGTAGTCGATTTAACGTATATTTATTAATACCGCCGACGTTACCTCTATTTACCTAACGAAATCTACTATATCCTTATTATAAATCTAATACTTCTTTATAAAGAAGGGTATTACCTAAAATACCCGGCCTACGCGCCCTTAAAACTATATTGTATATAGAACCCGTATATTTAAGCAAATAACTATTTCGTATTGGGCGTAGTAATTGCGGTATACCTCGTCGGCAACCAATTGATCCTAGCCAATAATAATAAGAATAATAATAATAATAATAGTAGTATAGATTACTAAGTGCTAGATATGCCCCGCTTCTTAATAGCGATAATAATATAGTTATATCTAATCTAGTTGGCGGGGTTACGATAATAATAACGATTAGGAAAATATAAACGACGATAACAACGATAACAATAATAGTAAGTACTATCTAAATTATAATTTGAGTTCAATATTATACTAATATAAGACAAGTATTCTTAACTAAGACGCGTTATTTCGAAGTAAATTACAAGCTTTAATAATCGATAATAGAGATTATAATAATATTTTACTAGTTAGCTTTAACGAAGAATAATTACGATTAGACTTAGAATATACCGAGCGAGAGTACAATAAGTAGACCTTCGAATTAGAAACCGTTATATTCGACGAAGATTTTGTCGACGAAGATATCTATAATAAGCTCTATATTAGTAATTAGATAGACGAATAAAAACCGGTTCAATTGGTTAAACCTATTAAAGGTATTACTAATAATTCTAATCTACATTATTGTCACGGGGTGGTAGCTGTGACGGCCTATATAGTGTGCACTTCGGGTTCTGCCTTGCAAGCAGAATTACGTCTATCTTTTATCGGGTAGTTTGGCGACCCGGGCATGTGCACCCTTGGCCTGTCATAGTTAATTCTGCTTAACGGTGGGATGCCGCGGGTTCAATTCCCCGCAGTGGCATTTGGAAAGGCGGGTTTTTCGAGTGCGCTCCGACCACGGCGCTCGGTCCCTAAGGTTGGGACTTGGTAGCAATGCCGTGGGAAAATAGCGAGCGTATTCACTTAATGAAAAACAATGCAAAACCGCCCGCCCGTGCTTGGAGGGCACGGAGCGACCAAAGTGTCAGCGGCTACCCCATTGGAACTTCGGTTCAGGTAGTGCTATATAGGAACCTTCTCTTGGATGTAAAATCCGCTTTAAAGAGGAGGTAGTGTCACGGGGTGGTAGCTGTGACGGCCTATATAGTGTGCACTTCGGGTTCTGCCTTGCAAGCAGAATTACGTCTATCTTTTATCGGGTAGTTTGGCGACCCGGGCATGTGCACCCTTGGCCTGTCATAATTATTACTATTGTAATTAATAAATAGAATTACCCAATTTCAATTTTTCGCTTAGTATTCATACCCACTTTAAGTATATAACCTAGGCCGAATATAGGATATAGACCGAAATATTGGGTATATTACGTAGGGAGGATAGGAAGTTAGTACTAGCGATATAATAATTGCCTAGACAATTCAAAATACTAAAAGGCTATGTAGAGAGTCGAATACTATTATTAGATATACGGGAAGCCAAAATTCCTTTATAGGTTAAAAGAATGAAGACTAAATCGGCCAGTCGGAAAAGATAAGAATAATAGTAATAGCAATATTAAGATGGCTCTGATGATGAGGATTTATTAATAGTTATAGACGTATTATTCTTTATAGATCCCTATATATTATTTTAAGCCTTTTTAAATTCCGATATAATTATAGATATATATAAGGGTATAGTATATTTTGTCGATAACTTAATCGAAACGCCCATGCCTTCACCAAGCAGTTTCGTCGTCGGGCCCACCTCCCAGGTGCCACAATTGGATCCACACCAGAGGTCGTAGTCCGTGGGCCCATATCGAAGCGCGGAAGGCGCGGCGGTTCTGTCTATAATAGGCCAGAATGCAATTAATTGCGGAGCCAGGGTCCCTCAGCTACTCTATACCCGATTAGGAAATCGTCAGGACATTATACCAATAGTAACGCAGACTATACTGCATTTCCAAACGTTCAGATTAACATAACTCAATCCAAACTATATACATCAAATTGCGAAAAATATCATCAAATAGAGTAAATTTGTCTAATTCTCCCAATATCTTTTACTAAGCAATACAGCGTAAACTACGGTTATAACAGTATTACAAAGGCTCGATTTGCATACGACCGGTCGCGCGGCCATTTACAATAGTTTATATACGACCTTACGTACCGGCTATTTAGCACTCCGGCAACCCTCTAATACTCCCGTCAACTCTAATACTCCCGTTAACCCTCTAATACTCCTAACAATTCTAGCACTCCTAGTAAGCCGGCGCACCGGCTACCGCCTTTTACGTCATCGCCTTTCAACCCCACTACTTTCAAGTAACAACACTACTTTCAACTATTAATACTACCTCTTTCATCGCTACAACTATTATACAACACTAGGAATCATCTAGAATCTTTAAAATCTTTTAATTTCAAACCTTCAAACGACTACGCAGGCGTTTACACGACTTTTAGTAAAGTACATTCAATCGCACATCACTCTCGGTCCTATACTACTTTCGGTCCTATACTAAATAAATTAACGGGGCAAAGTAAATACAAACCCTACTTTACTACCCTTCACCTCAACTAATACTTTTAACTAATAACTACCTCTTTCATCGCTATAACTATCGTATAATACCAAGAAAGGTCTAAAATTATTAATATTAAACCTTCAGACGACTATACAAGTATTTGTACGACTTTCGGCGAAGTACATTCAATCGCGCATTATTTTTACAATTATAGCGAACGACCGTTACTCCAAATCATTCTACTACACTTTCTATCTCTTAATACTAATAAAAGTAATCGTAATACTATTTACCCACTACCCTTTCTATTTCAATACACTTTTCACCGTTAAAAAACAGTCGCGACGATAACAAACGGCTAGCAGTAAAATTTCTAACGACTAACGGAAATTTCTAACACCTATTAGCTCCCTCTTAGAAGGGTATAAGAATCTGGCTCCCTCCGCCTCTCAGTTCCCAAACTCTCTCCTCTTTAATATATATAATCTCATATCTAAAATCAACCTCAATATTTAATTTTAGACGTTTTTTAATACTATCCCATAGTACCTTGAACTTAACTATTCCCCTATCGATAACGGGTTAATTCCCCTCCTCCTATTTCCTATTTCCCCTACTAATATCTTCTATAGGAAGCGCATCGGAATCTTTTATAACGCCGAAGTAGAACGTATTGGTTATCTAGCCGGCGTAAATTCCCCTCTACTTTATCTAATTATTTATTTTACTAATACCTTAATTTTCCTAGACTTGTCTTTTCGATTTCGTTAATACAATATCCTTATACAATATCCTTATAATATTTATAACTATTTCTTAATTTCTTGGATTATTTTAAATAATATCCTTCTACCGATTATAATTAGTACTAAAGTAAAGAGATCGACGACTTCTATTAAAATAATAGTTTGTTAATTCCCCTCCCTATTCCCTATTCCTTACTATCTACCTATTCCTCTACTAATATTACTATTTTTATTATTTAGACTTCGGTTCCCTTTACGGAACGTATATTAATGAAAGCGATTAACGATTCGATAAAGACGAGCTAGTCGTCTATATTACTTCTAGCATTATACGAGAGTAATTAATACTAGAGTAATAAGATCGATAATTTCTATTAAAATAACGGCTTTCAATTATTAGTTCCCCTCCCTACTCCCTACTATCTACCTATTCCTCTACTAACGTCTTTACTATCTTTATTATTTAGACCTCGATTCGGTCTATATTATTTCTAGTATTATATTTAGTATTATATTCTACTACTTTTAACGATAATAATTAACGACTGGAGAAAGACGAATTAGTAAAAATCAAAGACGGGGACAATATCCGTTTTAGCGTCGATATTATTTCTAACATCTTATCTTTTTAGCTTTTTAGCTTTTTAGCTTTTAGTTTAATTAGGATTCTATAACTATTATTCGGTCCTATATTTAATTATTTAATTATTTAATTAATTGAAACGCCCATCCTTCACGGAGCTTCGTCGTCGGGCCCACCTCCCAGGTGCCACAATTGGATCCACACCAGAGGTCGTGGTCCGTGGGCCCACCACGAAGCGACGGAAGGAGCGGCGGTTCTGTCTATAGCAGTTCAAGTGCAATTAATTGCGGAGCCCAGCTTTGCAACACTGCTGAAATCGCATTTCAAGCTGCATCGCCCAAAAAAAGGGAAGATATAGTCAGATAATTATTGCGCATTCAATGGTACCTTTTGCATATTGATGCACTTTGTCGTTGTTGAGCAATGACAGTTTGAATCCGATATTAAATAGGATTTCTAGCTTCGAGTCTCCACTCTCTTCCCAATTAGGCAATTCGACGAGTTTAGCTGAAGTCGAGGCCCGTGCATTCTAAATTGTTAAGACGATAAGGAAATTGTTAAGGCGATAAGAAAATTGGAGGCGATAAGAACTTTAGTATTTTGAAAACGACCAAGTCTTTTCAATATAACCAATAACCCTAACCCTCAAAATAAAAAAAGTATCAAAATAATCAGAAGGAGACGGCGAATATTTTATACTCGGCTATAAGTTAATCCGGCCTTTGGTTGAGGAGAAATTCTGATTTAAAAAAATTTTGACGAATGGGTCTTTAAGATTTAGAATTTCTTAAAAAAAAAAAAAAAAAAAAAAAAAATTTTTTTGGATGGATCTATGGGCGTTTCACTGTCTTCCGTGGGCATATCTGGCTCCGCCCAAGGAAAGACTATGTTTTAATCATTTAATCATTTAATCATTTAGTCCATTTAATCTATTCAATTAAGATAGAATTCAAATACTATCCGCCGCCGCCGCCTGGTAATTAAGAATAATAAAGTTAACCGGATGTAGCTATTTAAAGATGTAATACTTGTGGTAAGAAGAAGCCGATGTTAGTATTTGTCGCTAAATTTAATCCTACTACAACTACCGTTACTTATAACGTTTATTGTAATAAACGTACTATTATAAGTTATATCTCCCTATTTATTATCTAGTCTATTATTATTTCCCTTCCTATCAACCAATCAATTAACCAATATTACTTATTTAATAGTAAATCCTTCAAAATACGTAAATCCTACTATAAATCTAGTATACCGCATCGTTCTACTACCTACGGGTAAATAGTACCCTCGAGGGTTAAAATCCGAACCGTAAGGGGTTGCGAATACGATTTAGGCATTATTAACTAGCTAATTAATTATAATAGGCTATATTTTAAACAATTAACCTCTTTATCTTAGAATCGAATTCAACAATATTGAATATAATTTAACTTATAGTTTGCCGCCGCCGCCGCCAATACTAGTAATAAATCCACCGTCAATCCTACCGCTAATAATAAAAAAGATCCTAATACTACTATACTATCTTCCCCAGAGGAGGCCCGAATCCGAACTACTAAAGTCAACCGCCGAATACCGCTTAACCCTCAACTATTCCAACCTCTGGCAATCCAACTCCCACAACCTCCGGCAGTTCAACGACTCCGCCGTAAACGTTTTAATAGCGAAGAGGTTAATATTTCTACTTAAGAACTATTAGAGGCTTAATAAGGATATGAACAATAAGAAATATTTAGAATTTAATAATAACTCTAACCCCGAGAACTTTACTAAGTAATTCAACCCCAGCCGGCTTAAAGAGCTAGTCTAGGTTTAGAATAGCCTATTAACCGTTTAATTTAATTATTATAGCTTTAATATCAGGTTAATACTCAATCGATTACCGCCGGTACTTCCTGCTTTAGAACTTATATTCCGGAATTCTAGGCAATTTAATATAAGGCTAGTCGTATTTAATAGGATATTTAATATAAACTAGGTAGACAGTATTTACAAGTATATCGTTATATTTAAGACTTTAATTTTAATAACTTCAATACTTTAATAACTTCTAATACTTTAATAATTAAACTAACCTAATTAATAAAATAATAAAAAATTGCTCCGGCCCGTTAATAAAGAGAACGTATCTACTATAATCATTGTATTCGAAAACGTAATAAAGAAGAAGGCATTTCGCCTATACCGTCTTTAATAATTTTAATTACTTAATAATACCCTAGTTTAAAATCCACGGCCAACGACCCCGAACGATTCATATACTACCGTTATTATATTATTTACCCTATTGCCGACCGCAACCCAATTATAAGTAGCTATTGGTTCTATAACAACGATAAGCAATTTACTTACCCGAATTGCCGTATTATACGACCCCTTATAAACCGTAGTAATAATAGCAACTATATCTTTTATATTATTAATAAACGATTTATCTATCCGAATTACCATTATTCTCGACATATTACCGACCGCCATCCTATTACCGGCAATTACTTACTTTATTTAGAGGATTTACAATACAATATCTCTTCTCAACGCAAAATCTAATCTATTTATAATAGTATAGCCGACTATACGGATTATATTATTAGTTTCTTAGAAAAGGACTATTATATCTTATATATAGGAAGAGTTAGGGTTGAGAAACGTTCGATTTAAAGCCCAAGTCCTAGCCCAACTAGTTCTTCCGACGTTCTAATATAGTCTACTAATAATAACGACGCTAATACCCAACCCAACGAAGCGCTATATTTCATCTATCTAGCATATTATTAAATACGTTGTCCTATTAATTGTAATACTATTATTAGATTTTACATAGTATGCGTTTATACTAATCCAAATTATAATATGGCATTCACTCGGGGGGCACCCGGGTCGTCTTACGGGGGCACCCAGCCTTATAGGGGCACCCATCGGGTTAGGGTTTAACGTGCAGATTATTTTTTACCAACCTTTAATACAGTCAAACAGTAATCGTACAACAGCATTTCCGTGCAGACAGTCCCAAGCCCAGTCAACCAGTGGATCCCCCATTCACTGCTTGTATGTGTGTGCACTTGAGACTTAGTGATTTTCACACACACAACCTTCTTTCAACTCTCTCTTTACAACTAGACCACCTTTGATTACCAGAACAGGCTAGAATCGACCGTACGTACGTAAATATTAATCGCATCAATTACTAAAACCATTTGGTGACTTTCCTAAGGCCTCAAAACACTATATACATTGCGTACAGCTATAGAGGCGAACTAGTACTAAAAATACTATGCCAAGCATCACGAAATTACCTTATTCTTTAAAGTTAGGGCTATTACTATAGTCTTTTGTAGTATAAATAAATACTATAGAACTATCCCATGTGCAAAATATTGTGTGCTATAGAAATCTCCATACATAACTATGTCGTTGAACATCGCTGTCATTTTTTTCATATACGTGTAACACTCTGGAATTTACCATGTAAATGCTATTTTACGTCAAAATAACGTGCCAAGCATTGAAATATGGGTGCCCCCATAAGGCTGGGTGCCCCCGTAAGACGACCCGGGTGCCCCCCGAGTGAATGCCTATAATATTCGCAACGAAAGCAAAGTCTATCTCAGTTATTATCGAGATATTTCCTATACTAATTTCTTTAACAAATATAATATTAAACGAAATTATTGTAGGTTATACTAGGACGAGGCCAATGAAGACGATAATAATAATAATAATAATAGCGGCAACGACAACGAGTAATACATTTATAATTTCGCCGACGATAATAATAATTTCTTCGACGACTTTGGTATTAGAAATCCCGTCTATCTTCCTCTAATAAGGAACCCCTTTGATAATTAAGATTTAGATGGTATATTCGATATCGACGATTACGTATAAAATTATAACTCCTTTAATATACCGTTACAGCTAGAACCCCAACTACTAAGAAGAGGCCGGCTACAAGGCCTAAAATTCCTTCAACTACGAAAGCCTAGTCTTCGATTTCTAAGTTTAAATAGCGTTAATTTTAAACCTAATTCGGTATTTAACGGGGATATAAATACTAAAACTATTCCGGAAATAGACTTACTATACCGCCTCAATTTCTATTAAACAATTAATACTAAGGTAATAGAATATTATATACGTTGTAAGGAGAAGTAGTTCAATTTAAGGGTTGTAAGGGTTGGCGAATAGGATACTATTTGTAAGCGGTATCGTTATATTGATACCGATTTGCAACCGGGCGATCCTTTTAAATATAACGCCCAGAATAAAATGGATTTTAGCACCTTTGGAATAGATAATACAGTATTTTAACTACTACCCCTTAATCTTGTAGAGGAAATACTCATTTTACGAGTCCATATATTTATTAGTAAATTTTATCCTTTACTTTAATACTCTTAGAGGTATATTACTAATACAACTACCAGATATTTATACTTTTAGCGGCTAATAACGAAAATACAAGGGTTACTATATTAATTTTCTTCGGGACATTTCCTATATCTATCGGTAATTTCCTAAATTACCCTAAAAAATCGACGTTGTTTTACTCAAGCTACGAAACATTCGTAATCAAGCCTATATTGTCAACCGGGTTCGAAGAGACTTTAGGGTTAACCGTTATAAAATTAATATATAGTTTCGGTTCTTAAAAGTAAATTACCCTAGATATTACAATATCGAAATTGTAGAAGAGCGTTTCAATATATTACTAGAAGACGGTAATATCCTAAATACCGTAGTTATTGTACTAGTTAATAATATCGATATTAAGGAATTCGATAAAGAAGATTAAGAACAGCTATAAGAAATTCTCAGAGATATTAATAAATTTGAGGTTATTATAATACCTAATTTAATAGGAAGTCTAATAAACAATATTAATTAATTAAAGGTATAATTACGAAATAATCCAATAGCGGATCCCAATTTCGTACCAGTACAAATTGTAAATCTACCGGATAATTAACCTCCAAATACCGGTCAACCTCTAAATCCCGGCCCGGCTCTAGTATAACCGGTATAACCTAATACCGGTATTTATAAAATAGTCTCGGACACCGGTGCGATGCTGGATCCCTAGTTCAAGCAACGCCCGCTGTATATGTTGAAGCGTGGGTATCTGTATCTTTTGTAACGTTCTTTGTTCGGACGGCTGGAGCCGTCCTCACCTAGTTGCTCCCTTTTGCTCCCCTTTCCCTCTTCTTTTCTCTCATTGCTTCATTGCTTCATTGCTTCATTGCTTCATTGCTTCATTGCTTGGTAGCGTTATATTGGATTACCCGAAGGTAAAGAAGGCGATGAAGACGATGATGGACGATGGATGATAAGACGACGATAACCTTATCGATAGGCGATATCGAGAGATTTGGTGAAGTATTTCAAAAACGGAAGGACCCAGTGCATTCTGGCGCAGACTGTCGTCGACACTGTCCGCGAAGTAGCCAATCAGAAGTTGGCTTGGCAAGACGCCCTGACCAGTTGTAGGGCCGTGCCACGCATTTGACCAATGAGAGGACAGAGAACTTCAACATAGAAACCTGGCTATAGACGAACCGTCCCTCAACTCCGCTTCGGTGGATGTGGGTCCTTTGAACCCCCAGACTGTGAAAGTCATCCACCTCTGCATAGTTGAAGCACGCTTCAATTAAGCCGGGTCCCCTTCGAAGTCAACCTATTAACGAATTCTATCGTAATTAGCTAATTCTATTATAGGTATTTCTAACTCTTTTTCCCTATAGTACGGCTGAATTTTTTATACTAAGGATAAGAAATATCAAATTCAACGAATATATTCGATATACAATACAGTAGTATAATAGTCGATTTGTTCGATATAAAAGGTTTCGTTACGTTGTATTTAACTCTTTAATACGTAGCCAAATCAACAATAAGAACTCATATTACATATAGTATACTAATTTCAATCCAAAAATATTCGCCAATCAATAACAATTTGAGGAATACTTTAAAGCTCGCAGTAAAGAATCTCGAAAACTACTTAATTCCATTATTCGATTTTCGAATACAATTCGAAGGATACGGTTATACTAGATCTAGAAATCTCGAGAATTAGTATTATACATCAATTTCTTAGGCATACTAGCGATATTTATCACGTTCAATGTAGCTAATTATTACTAGGACAATTTAGCAAAGTATATACCTAACTATAATCAATAATTAGTATCTAATAATAATAACCGCCGTATAATTTTTCGAAGAAATATTCTTAACAACCCCTATATCGCTACCTATTACTTCTATAAGAGGTTTAAACTCTTTAAAGAATATATTTTAATCCTAAAGTTCAAATTTAACGATTATTAATAGAGGTTAGAATTCCAAACTCGAAGGATTGGCTATACCTATAGAATTTATTGGATTAATAATATTAATACCCCTAATCTAGCTAACCTAGAAAAACGACGGTGATTTACAGAAATATAGGGTTACTATATTATAATATATAACCCTATACTTCATCGTATTAAATAGCTAGAAGTAGTATACTTTAGCCCAAATAAAAATCCTAAAGGTTTACCTCCTCGTACTCGAAATACTGGAGGTTAAAATCCCGCTATTCCGAATCCCGATAATACTTAGGCTGAAAATACACCGTTTCAAACCGATAATACACCGTTTTAAGCCGATAATACTCAGGCTTAGGCTGATAATACTCAAGCTTAGGCTAAATAATACTTAGGCTTAAGCTAATAATACTTAGGTTTAAGCTCCGGCCGAAGATATTCAAACTCCGGCTCCGATTCAACTTCCAGCTCCAACTCCGGCTCGGAACCTAATCCCCATTTCAAATCTACTAGAGTACCTAAACCGTACCGATATTTTAAATCGCCGATTAAGTTAAATTAAGCCTACATTTTAAGAATTTACGGCTATAATTAATCGTATATAGAGATATACTTATAGTGATACTTACTATTTTCGAATTCGTTATTAAATTCGAATTCTTCCCGGCGTTAGATAAATCCCGGACCTCGAGCTTCTAGAACCCGAATAGAAAGTCTATCGTTTCACTTCCCCCGCAAACTATACGAATACCTCCTTTTTACGATACGTATCAACCCTAGCTTCTAGCTATTTAATAGAAAACGAAATAACACTATTCTTAACTAATATAATCCGCTTATTATACTAAATTGGATGGCCAATACTAATATTTAGCTATATCTAGTATTAATATAGTTATGAATTACGTCGCCAAATATATTTCTAAGGCCGAGAAAAGGATAAAGAGCTACGACGAGATTGCTGGGGAGTTAATACTTTAGATTACGGCTAGAAATCTAATTAAGTAATTTGTAGTAAAGTTTATGAATAAATTTATTATTAAATGTAATTGGTCTACTTAGGAAGTATATTATATACTCCTTGAACTTCCTTTATAAGAAAGTATACGTATAATAATTATAGTAGATTGCCGTTATTGTAATAATTAAAGTATTATTATCCCTAACCCCAATATAGATCTTTAGGTTATTAACCGGAGAGCTGCCGAGGCCGATAATAATAATGCTATTAGTAGTATTTATATTAATGCCGCCGGCGAAGTTCGATAAACCCGTTTAATCTATTAGAAATATATAGCCCGGGAAGAATAGTATACTAATATTTCCTACTTCGAATTTCTTACTAAATTCGATTATAATAAATTACGACCTATACCTCTAATGGATCGCATTAAACTAAGGGTTTTCAATTACTTTCCCATCTACAAATAAGAGGATAACTAGGATAATTTCCTTTGTATTAAATTTATATTATATTATCTTTATCGACGGCCTAATGACTTCTACGTCGTTGATAATATTCGATATAAATTATATAATAATACCTTCTTAGTATATACAAAAAGTTACGACTACCTAGACGATTATTACGGCAAACCTCTAAATCCTAAATTAGAAGAAGAATTTGAACCTCCTAATTAGGAAGAAGAACTAGATAAGCCTTATGACGACTGGGATCCAGTGCTATGGACCATATCCCATTCGTCTTATTGGTAATACCTATAAGACCTATTAGTACTATTGATACGCACTCCTTAATTGGTTGTACGGGCGGTACGGGCGGTATTGATATATACGACTATTTAATTGGTACTGCGACGTATTTACGTATATTATTAGATTAGATAAGGAAGGTAGTCGAGGTTAGTAGAATCTAGGCCTATCCTATATAAAGATACAATTCTAGAGCTTAAATCTCAACCTCTCCTTCTTTCCTTCTTTAACTTTAATTATTTTATATATTTGTACCCAATTACGCGATACGGAACTACGTAAATTAATACATCGTAATACTTAATTAAAGCTTACTACGTTCGTTTAGGAAGGTATTATAATATTCTAATTTGAACCCGAGAACCCGATAAATCGCTTCGTCGACTCCTAATTCCGAACGTCGCCTCGCTAATATTACGAACCCGTTATTAAACCCGATATTTATTAAACCTAATATTCCCCTATTAATTACGACGAGAGTTAATTATTATAATTAATCCCGCTTAGGACGCGCCTTCGGGCCGCCCTTTTATCCCCGATAATAAATAATAAAATATTAAATAACTTTATACCGTTAATTATAATAATAATAATTATAATAACGAATCCTCGTTCGAATAATAAGACGACGTCGAAGGAGACCCTAATTAGAAGGATAAAGACGACGACTCTTTCCGTACTAGAGCCGACGATAAATCGTTTGAAGAGTTGGTTGATACTTCTACCCCTTTTAAGAAGCATTATATTCTTAATAAATAATTCTAAGGAGAATTATTCCTTTTCGACGTATCGAAGGAAACTCCCTTAGAATTCGCCGTACGTCTTAAGCGTAGTATAAAATTTATCCCTAAAGTTAATTCGCCTTTAAACCCTAATAAAATTATAAACTTTAACCCTAATATAATTTGCAAATACGTATTTCCTTATAAATAGTATACCGATAATAAAGTCGCCTATTATTGTATTCGTCTAAACTATAGCGGTTTCGACTATATTTCCGATATTCGCCGTAATAATATTATAGTCTAAAATTCTTAAATACGCTGCATTTCTATCGACGCCAAAGAATTTAACGATAAAATAGTCGACCTATTGGCTAAATCCCTATCCCCCTCGGTTATTTACCTAATAAATAATAATTAATAATTATAATAAGATTTAGCCGGTAACTTTACCCTCTATCTTTACCTATTAATTAAAATACGCTACTACGCGTTGAAAGTAAATAAAATTATTATAAATAGTACTAATTATACTAATTTTATTAGTAATAATAATAAAGATGATAAAGGAAACCGCGTTATTAATTTTCACTTTATTACTTAATAAAATTAATCTTTATTAATTATCCGAGATTAGAATAGCCCCCTAACCTTCTAAGAATTTCTAACGCTAATTAACCAAGACCCCGAAGCTATATAAGGAGAAATTAGTATTAGAGCTTACGCGTTAGAAACCTTTATTGGTATTGTTAAAGATATAATATATATACTTCGCTATACTTATAAAACTATTGTTAAAATAGATAAATAGGTTATATATTTCGCTTAAAAAGTTAAAGAGTATTAGGTTAATGTTAATAACCGCTCGGGCGCGGGCAACGACGAATTAGAATTAACTAACCGTCTAATCGACTTAAAATAATAATTAGCGGCGGCCGATACGGATAAGGACGATCTAAATAAGAAGGTCTATAACCTTTAGGCTAAGAACGATAGCTTTTACTGTAAATATAATAAATAAAGTAAGAAAGCTAATAATACTATTAATATAATTATTAAGGCTTGCGAGACGGTAATGCTATTTATAGAGGCTCGCGCTTATAATTAAGTAGAAAGTATTAAGAAAGATTATGTTGAAAATTTCAAATTAATTTAGGAATAATACGACTTCAAAGTCTTATACTTATAAATTTAAATTAATAATTTAAATCGATTATTAGACGTCGTTAATATAGGCGCGAAGGAATTGGATATTACCGAGCCTAAGACTGTTAAACTAGTTAAATTTAAACCTAAAGAGAGAATTACTTTCTTCGAATCTATTAAGCGCTCCCTTAGTATTATCCCTATAATTAATATTACCCGTTGTAATGGCAAAATTTTTAATCGTTAACTTTCTAAACTTTTAAACGAAGGTCGCTACAATTAATATACCCCTTCTAAACCCGCCTCGTACTATTTTAGAGCCGGCGGTAGTAACCCTAATAACGATAATAACGACGATTTAATCGATAATAATAAGGACGACGACTACGACCCCCCTTACGACCCGCGTTATACTCCTCGTAATAATAATAAGTATTCTCGTTATAAGAAAAATAATATTCCTTTTAATACTATTTCCTTCGAAAGAGGTTGCCGTTGTAATAAGATAATTAAAGTAGATATTCCTACTTTCTTTAATAATAATAATAATAAATTCGAATTTAATATATAGTACTTCTAAATAATTAACTGTTTTTATACAAATACCAATTACTTCGTTAATAATAAAGTGGTCTTTAGAGAAATTATCTCCTGATTTTTTAAATAAGCGTTAAAGAACTTCTATTCCTTTATTCGCCCTAATACCGGTAAATTACGTATTAATACGGTCGAAGATCTTATAAATCATCTATAGTTGAATTATTATAATTTTAACGTCGACGAGAAGGTTTGTAAAGAGTATAAAAGCTTAGTAATATATTACTCTAATTGCTTCCGCAACTTCAAAGTAGTTTTTACTTATTTAGTTAACTATTGTAGTATTCCCGATTCCTAATAGAAGTCTAAATTCCGCTGTAAGATTACTACCCGGCTCTATAATTATATTAAAACTAATTACTATACTAATTGTATTTATAATGCCTATATTGAGTTTTTTCAAAGTCTTAATAAAAACTTCTATATAGGTTAACCCAACGATAAGGATAAAAAGGCATCCGCCGGCAAAGCCCTTAGTAGTTTCAAAAAGCTATTTAAGGATATAATTTTCGGTCTTCCTCGTAACTGTTTATTTAGTTTATCCTTTTCATATAAAAAATTATCCGAAGAAGAAACCCGTAAGCTATAATAAGAAGGAAAGTACTTTATTTACTATAAATTTAATTATATAGCGCCTATTTACCCTCGTCGAGAGAAGCTATTTAAAGTTTATAAAGCTAAATTTAATACTATATAGGTTGAACTTCCCAACGACGAGATCGAATTTGAAGAGGAAGGTTCTAATACTGTAGTCGAATTAGAAGAGGATTCTAAGGAGTCGAAAAACGACTAAACCTAAGAAAAGAGGTCTCCCTCTTAAGTAAAATATTAGTTAATAGTCTACAGAATAATTTAAAGGACGGACTAGACGAATATAATAAAGATAAGTTTATTCTATATAATTATTTAGGAGGAGGATCTTCTTTTCTTATTAAATATACTATAGTAAATAATAGACTATTAATTTCAATTTATTAAGTATTTATAAATACGGGAGTAAATATATATTTTATTATAAATTAGAGATTTGTTTAAAGATTATACAAATACCTTTAATTTAAATTAAATAATAATTTCGACTTAGGATATATCTAATTATATAAAATATTTTAACCTAACGTTATTTTATAAGCTCTTAAAAATTATATTAAGATTTAAAAATTCAAATTTAAAGATTAATAAATAATTGTACTCCCCGGTATAAAAAGGGATATAATTATCGGCCGTATATAGTTAGCTAAATATAACGTACTCTCCGATTATTAAAATAATTAATTGAAATTTCTAAAAGAAATAAATAGGAGTTCCGATATTAAGGATATTGACGTCGGTAAACGAAGGCCTCTACTATTAGACCCGTCCTTCGAAGAGGATATAAGAAGGAGAAAACGATTGATAGTTAAGGAGGATAAGCGCCGAATTAATAGCGTATTATCCTAAATTCGATATTTAAAAGAAAAAGAATTTGCGGATAAAGCCGTAAAGGAGATAAATATTATTATAGTAGAACTATAAGGTAAGACGGAGGAAGTAAAGAAGGAGAATATTAAGATAATAGAGGAAAAGGTTATTAAGAGAAGGATTGAGGAGTTAGAAGGGTAAGAGATGCCTATAATACGAATATTAATAAAAAAGGACTTAAAGGAAGAGAAGGAGGTAAATAAGACTCTAAAGGGTAAACCGCTATTAGATTAATAACCTAAAGGTATTTATAACGCTATATACCGTACTATTAGCGATCTTATATCCGACGTTAACTAAATAGAATAGTAATTCTTTAATAATATTAAATATAAATATACTTTAATTTCCGAAATCGCCGAGATAGAATAGTTAGTAAGAAATATTTATTATTAAAGCAAAGATTTATACCTATATTGTAACGAATAGAATTCCTATTATATAGAACGCGAATTCGGCTAAATAAAGAAAAGACTTTACGATTATACTATAATTAGTACGATTATAATAAACTTCTACGCTAAATATAATAAAATTATTAAAAAAACTAATTTATACGAGATTAATAAATTAATTAAATTTATAAAGACCGGTACCCTACTCCTAGAAGACGACGAAGAATACCAATAGCTCGTTATAAATAAACTCCCCCAAAGATATTAGGACTATATTAATATATTTAATAAGAAGGAGTCCGATATTTTATCCGAATTGAAAGATAAAATTAATTATAAAATCGAGTTCGAAGAAGGCAAATCCCCTAAGACTTCGGTTATAATTCGTTGTATAAAATAACCCTTGAAGAGTTAGAGGAATACAAATAATATATTACCGATAACCTTTAAAAAAGATTTATCGAAATTAATTCAGTATTATAGGCGGCGCTAATATTATTTATATTTAAGGTAAATAGAGGATTATAATTCTATATAAATTATTATAAGATTAATATTCTATTTAAAAAGGATTACTACCCTCTACCGCTTATTAACGAAATTCTAATTCGTATTAATTAAATTAAAGTATTTACTAAAGTAAATATTCGCTAAGCGTTTTATTGTATACGAATATATCCGGATTATAAAAACTTTATAACGTTTAGAATTCGATATAGTATATATAAGTATAAGGTATTACTATTCGGATTTATAGAAAGCCCCTCTTTATTCTAATAATTTATTAACGAAGTCCTAATAGGGTATTTAAATCTATTCTATAACGCTTATATCGATAATATTTTAATTTATTCCGATAATTAAGAAGATTATAATAAATATATTGATATAGTACTATAGAGATTCGAAGAAGTAAGGCTCTAAATTAATATTAAGAAATACGAATTTAGTATTACTAAGACTAAATTCTTAGGATTTATTATTAGTACTAACGGTATTTCGGTAGACTTAGAGAAGGTTATAGCTATAAAGGATTAGAAAACCCCTACTACTATAAAAGGTGTATAAGCCTTCTTAGGTTTTTATAATTTCAATTGGAAGTTTATTCGAGACTTTAATAGAAAAGCAAAACTATTTACTAATTTAACGAAAAAGGATTTAGCCTTTAAATAAGACGATTATTATAAAGAGGTATTCGACTCCTTAAAGAAGAACTTATTTAACGCCTTTATATTATCGTACTTCGACTACGAAAAGGAAATTCGAATCGAAATAGACGTTAATAATAGAATTTATATTAAAGTAATAAGCCAATTCTAATTTGAAAATAACGAGTAATACCTAATAGCCTTCTACTCTAAGACTATAAATCCCGCGGAATTTAATTACCCGGTTTATAATAAAGAGTTTCTAGTAATTATAAAGGGTATTAGGTAATAGCGCCCCGAATTTAAAGGTATTATACTATTTACAATATATACGGATTATTAAGTATTCGAATACTTTAGTAAAAAGAGGGTATTTAACGGCTAATAAATATAGTAATTAGAGATTTTATCCGAATATTAATTTAAAATAACGTACCGGCTTAGGAAGGAGAATGTAGCGGTTAATACGTTATTATATAAATTAGAGGATTTAAAAACGGTAAAAGATAAAAAGGAAAATTAATTTATTTTATATATATTTAAACCTACCGATAATAGATTTTTTACCTTCGCCGGCAATAAACTAATCGATAAATAAGAACCCCTAATTAATTTAAAGGGGGAGGATAAAGTAATTGAAATTGCCGAATTAGAGGTTAGCTATAATTTAATAGATGAATTTATTTAAATTAACCGTTCTTTACAATTACTATTAATTTATAGAGAGAAGGTAAAGGAAGACGGTTCGCCCTTTATTATTAAAAACAGATTATTAACCAAAGATTATAAGCTAGTAGTCTTTAAAGATAATAACCTACGAATTAAATTTATTAAAGTAGTTTACTACCCGGTAATATTAATATATCTAAATAGGAATAAAATTAAGCGAATAGTTTATAAATAATATTAATAGGCTAGTTTAACCGCTAATATAGACCATTATATCGCTAATTATTAAATTTATAAAATATTAAAGGCCTTTAGGGATAAAATTCTTAAATTAATATACTTAATTCCTTTAAAAGAAGATTACCGAGCGTAGAAATCCCTAGTAATAAATTTCAAATTAATACTTAGAGATAAATACGGCTATAATATATTAATAGTTATTATAAATTAGTTTATTAAAGTAAATTAGAATATTCCTTATAAAGATATAATTACTATTAGAAATACCGCTATTTTTTACTACCGTAGCCCTTATCGTCTTTTTGGATTACCTGATAAAGTAATTAGCAATAGAGGACTATAATTTGTATTCTAAATAATATAAAAAATAATTTCGTTACTAAATATCAAATAGAAATTAGTTACGTTAGGTTATTTATAAACCGTTAAACAAGTCGAAAATTTATACTAATATATCGATTAACGGTTAAGACTATATATTAACTATAATTAAAATAACTAGTTAAAATTCATTTTAGCGCTAGACGTAGTTCAAATAAATTTACCTTATAATAATTTAAACGGCCTATCCCCCCGAGAGGTTATTATAGGTTTCCCTATACCCAATGTATTAAATTAAGAAGATTACGTTGAATTAAGGCCTCTTAAAATCGAGATTAATTAATAAGAAGCTTATTAATTAATCGATCGACTAAAAACTTTCTATACTACTACGTACTACGCTATATATAAGGCTTAATAATAGTAAACTATTTAGGCGAATAAGTATAGGAGGGAATTAAATTTCGGTATTGGAGATTGCGTTTTTATTATTAAAAGGGAATAGATTATAAACTAGCCTAATAATAAATTCGATTAGCGACAAATATATATCCCTTATAGGATTAAAGCTATAAGAGGGTACTTTTACGAATTAGAAATTCTTAAGGGATAGAGAAGAATTACTATTTACTATATTAACCGTTTACGGAAGTATACCGACGACTTAATGCCCGATTAAGGTAACGATAACCTAATTGGCGAATTAATCGGCGATTAAAAAGAATAGGAAATTTTGAAAATAATCTCCTCAAAGGTTATTAAGGGAAAGCTAGAATACTAAATAGAATAGAAGGGTTAGGACCCCGACCTAGAATTCTAGTTGGTAAATAACTTTATTAATTTTATAAAGCTCTTAAAGGAATATTACAACGCGAACCCTACAATATTAAAACCCCCTAAACGATTAGTATAGTAGTTAATAGGCGATAAGTTAGACTATAACGACAACGATATACTAGTAAAGGGATTACGAATCGGTTTAAGAAAGAGAGCGATAGTAAGGAAGAAGTAGGAGGACGTTGGAAGAAGTATTCAAATTATATTTGTATTAAAAAATTTTTTTTTTTTATTCTTAAGGCTTTAGGGCTAAGCCTTAACCCGGGGGGGGAGGGTAGTATAACGATTAAAATTTAGTACTATAGACCATATCCTATTCGTTTTATTAGTAATACCTATAGGACCTACCGGTATTATTAATACGCGTTCCCTAATTAGCTATACGGGTAGTACAGGCGGTATTAATATATACGACTATTTAATTAGTATTGCGACGTATTTACGTATATTGTTAGATTAAATAAAGAAGGCGGTCGAGGCTGGCAGAATCTGGGCCCATCCTATATAAGGATGCAACTTTAGAGCCCAGATCTCAACCTCTCCCTCTTTCCTTCTTTAGCTTTAGTTATTTCATACATTTGTACCCAACTACGCGATACGGAACTACGTGAGCTGGTGCATCGTAACAAGCCTAATTAGGAAGATATTACTAAGTAAGCTCTTTGATTCTATATTTTTAATTCTACGTTAATTAATATATTGCTAGGGAAATACCTAATTGTATTATTAATAATAATTTTAGTAATATTTTAGGCAATCGCCTTATCGATATTAATTATAATTAGTATTAAAACTATACTACCCTCTACTAGGAATATCTTCCTTTGGTTAGGGATTACTAGAAATCCCGCCGCAATAATTTCAACCTTCTAGACCCAGAGCCTATTATATAATAAATATATAATACCCTTAATACCGAGTAACGTATAGTTTTTGATCTCTTTACGAATTATTACTAGGCTATTCTTAATAGTAAAATACTTGAACAACTACTTCTTTAAGTCGACGGCAAAGGTAGTACTAGGAAATCCTACTTTATTCGACTACTTTCTTATAAACTTATCGAAATAGCTACCCTATATAGTAACCTTCTTAAATCCGTTATTCGTATTACTCCTACCGGTATAGCTGCTAATAATATCGATAATTATACTATTTATTCTCTTTTCAAACTTCCTTTTAGTTTTAGTAATTTAGCTAATTTTGAAGGTATTAGGCTTACGAACCTTCAAAATAGTTTTCAGTAGTACAAATATTTTATTATTGATAAAAAGTCGATATTAGGGATGAAAAACCTATATTTTATTAATAAGCGTTTATAATAAGCATTCCCTAAAAACTAAGGCAAATGCTTTAGCGGTACTAATATCCTTCTTTTTAGGGATTTCTTCTAATTGCCTCCTATTAGTCAAAAAGCCCTATATTATTAAGAACCCCTTTAATTTACTAATAATCCCGATACCCCGCTTAAGGCCACTAGAAACAATAATAACGATAGACTTCTTCCTAATAAAATAAAAGAGTAAAGGCGTAAAAAATTAGCTAGGAAGCTAGATTTTATATAACGTAGTAGCCGGAACTACTATTTTAACTTCGATTGGAGTATCGAACTCAAATAAATCGTTCGTCAATAGGGTAATAATCAAATTAGATTCCGTCTAGCCTTAGATAGATTACGAAATAATACCCCTATTATTAATATTAGAAGTTATTGTCAATCCGTTATAAGTAGGTGAATTAAGACTTACCTAAAATTCTTTAATATTTATTAATACCTAAAATAAGTATTACTAATTCTTAAATAGTAGGAATTCGAAGAAGCTTTATATATTTACCCAACTAATATTATAATTAACGAGTATAACCTTATTCATTTAGAAGTATTAAATAGCCCAACCTATACCATCTAGGCTACTAATACCCCCTTCAGCGCCAAATCTACTAATTACGCTAATACTAGTAATTTATACAATAAATTTACCTTAGTAATTAGTAGTAAAATTATATTTATAGAGAATCTCTAAATTGAAGGAGGTTTAGTCAATAGTTCGATTAGTATAATTGTCGATATTATATAGAATAGTAATCTACTATATAATATTTAGTAAGTTATCCTATATTTAGTTTCGTTTATCATTTCAATTTCCTTTATTATTTTTTAACTTAGCCATCTATTCGTTTATCTTACTAATATTATCATAGCCCAAAAGCCGGTGATCTACCCTTTATCATATTAGTGCACTTCCTCAATTATAGAGGACCACTTTACTTCGAGGACTACCCAAATTTCGATATTCACATCGTCCTAATCTTCTAGGTTATTCGAGAATTTATAAGGGGGCTTCTTAATTATAAAAGGGTATAATTCCTGTTGACTATTGTATATACTATTATAGTATATAAATTATAAGGTTAAATACTAAATAGGGTTGTATACGATATATCGAAGAAGGACTTTGCAATTGGCCTCTTTTATATAGTTATATTTCGTATACGTACCCTCTAGGGCTTTATATTTGATAAAGCTTTCGATATCGATTTATTACGTATTAGAACCGATAAAATATATTGTTATAAAACCTTAAATATTATTAAAAGAAAATTATAGTAATTAGTACCCGGTTAACCCCTACCGCTATATTATATACGTAGTAATTTAAATAATCCTCCGGTATCTAACCGAATACTCCAACTCCCGCCGGGACTAGGTTTGATAACGACGATAATAGTAATGCCGGTAATAGCCGGCCGGCCCGGGGAAGAGGAGCACGGGGAAGAGGAATATAGGGTAAACCTCCTAATATTTCTAAACCTCGGGGAAGACCGCCTACTAATATAATTACTTCTAATAGTAGACGTCGTAGAAGACCGTCTAGTAGTAGAATTAGTAGTACTCTAAGTAGAATAAATAGTATTACTAGTAGTAGAATAGGAAGTACGGGAAGGCTTTGCGGAAGACTTTATAAGAGTATTAGTATTAATAGACCGCTGTAATTGAGAAGTAAATAAATTTATATAGATATAGAAGAATTGATAGGGTATTTGTAAAGATAGATGTAATAGTAGAATCTACGTTGATGAATACTTATTTGAATGAGCACTTTTATAACCGTAACGTTCAAAATTGAATAATAAATAAGAATTTAGTAAATAAATACTTGAATTAGCACTTTTGTAATTGTAATTAATATTTAACACTGAATAATAAGTAAGAACTTAGTAAAAAAAAGTAAAAAAGAGTTCAGGACTTATAAAGTACGCCCTACCCGAAGTCTCTAGAGCGCGAAGTATTTTAAGCCTACTACAAGGGATAGCCCGTCTTAACTATACCTTAATCTCTTTACCTTATATTGACATTACAGGACTTTTGTAAACAGTTTTTCCCTAGTTCGGTCACCCTAAACGGATAAGATTAGAAAGCTAGAATTAGTATAGTCTTTAAAATTAAAAAGCTAGAATTAGTATAAAAACGGTAATTACAAATAGGAATCGAATTAAGGGTCTCTACGCTATATACACCAATAGCGGCTACGTACGTCTACGCAAACCGCTATACCACGAACGTCCCCATAGCACCCCTCGCGGGGCTAGTAATAGTAGATAGGAGAGGTAGAGGTTATAAAGAGATTAGAGACGATTGGAACGTTAGGTTATTTGGGATTATTTAAAATAATGATAGAAATCTGAGCGGGAGAGTGAGTTTGGGTAAGATCTAGTAATATTTTTCTTAGTGTTTTGATTCTTAGTGTTTTGAAAGATGTGGATCCGTGGGCGTTTCACTGTCTCCCCTGGGATTTAAGGCTCCGCCCAGGGGAAGACTATTTTAGAGTTTTATTATACCTTATATTAATTAAATTCAGTTCGTACGACTTCGGGGGAATATACGTATTTTATTAGTAATAATCGAATTGTTTTAAGTTTAAAGGATATTAGAAAGGCTATTTTTCCTTCGGATTTTATTTATTTTAGATGTTTTAATAATATTAAGGATTTGGATTGTCCTTGCCGTTTCTCCGAGGATTATATCGACTATATATTATATATTGGCCGTATTAGAGCCGTCGGAAGAAATTATACTAATAAATATATTAAGTACCCCGGCGAAATAATATTTATAGTTAACGAATGCCTTTCTATCGATGAAATAGAAGACGAATTTCCGGGTCTTACTTTTAGCGTTCAAGTTTACGACGGTATAAAGTTCAATAAGAATAAATTAATCATTCGTCTCGAATAAGATTATTAAATTCTATAGTACCTAGTAAATTATTTTGTATAAGTATAGACCGATTACTTTAATAGCGATAACCTAGAAGATTTAAGCCCGCCGGTCGAACCCAAAAAAAGGCTAAAGAGAATTCCCAAATATCGAAACAAGTTAGGAAATTATTTTACAAATATAGTACCGTCCTAAAAAACGCCAAAAAGAAGGGTTATTACTTAATTAGACGTATACTATAAATATCACGGGCAAAGGGTAGATGGTAGATGTGATTATACGTAATTGTACGAAGGAGAAAGGAGGAGAGTGCAGACGAGTGCCTAGAAGATTGGCCTTATGAGGGCGGCTAGTAGTAGACCCGATGTAGGTCCACGGCGGGAGGCCGCTATAGCCAGTCAATTAACAGCGATAGCAGTCTTAGAAGCTGCTATACGCTAGTATAAGGCACGTAAGTAATCACGTACGACATAGGCTAACCCTATAATACTTCCCCGGACTAAAAGAAGTTATATAGTTGATTAAAATAGTCTAGCCACCGAGTGCGATGCTGGATCCCTAGTTCAAGCAACGCGCGCTGGATAAGTGAAGCGTGTGGTATCTACATCTTTTGCAACATTTATTATTCGGACGGCTGGAGCCGTCCTCACCTGATTACTCCCTTTTGCTTTTTCTTCTACTTTCTTTTCTATTGAGACTTGCTCGGCGGGCAGTGTTACTTTTCTCCGCGGGCAGTGTGACATTGCCCGTATAGGGACTCTATATAGGGTTTCCTCCGCGGGCAGTGTTATAGTAATCCCTAACCCTAATAAATCCTATGCCCGGCAGTATTATTTTAGTATTACAATGCTAAACTTAGCGATTTGTAGCTATCCTAAGGGTTCTATACGCTTTGCTATTGAGGTGTAAAGAGAGAGCTCTTTAAATCCCTTTAATTTAAATAATTCTCTTATAAAGAGCAGACTACCCGGGCCCGGGCCTCCTAAACCGCTCCCTCTAGTAATTCCTTTACCCTTTTAAGCCCTAACGAATAACCTATCCGTAAAAGGCGTACTATAGTACGTTCGTTAATACTAGTACCAACGGCAACCTAGAGCGGGAGGACTATAAAACCGTTGCAAAAAAACTTTGTAGGAGTAATTAGTTAGATAAATGGATAATATTAGTACTGTTTATACTATTTAGCTCGTTTTGTAGTATATGTGACTTTAATACTAAGAAAATATTACGTAATTAAAGGACCAGCTGTCTAGCTGTTACTAGAACGCTACGAGGATATTCAATACTACAGGGAATATTATAGGGTTAAGGATTATTGTAATACTGCCCGCGGAGGAAACCCTATATAGAGTCCTTATACGGGCAGTGACACTGCCCGCGGAGTAAACAGACACTGCCCGCCGAGTAAGTCTCTTTCTATTTTCTTTTCTCATTGCTTCGTTGCTTCATTGGATCGTTGGAATTGCTTGATGGCAAAGAAGGCGATGAAGAAGTGAGGCCGGTGATGAAAACGATGATAACTGAGCGGGCGGGAGGACGACGATAACCTTATCGATAGGCGATATCGAGAGATTTGGCGACTATTTGCAAAAAGGGAAGGACCCAGTGCATTTTGGCGCAGACTGTCAAAAACACGGTGCACGAAGTAGCCAATGAGAGCAGGGCTTGGCAGGGCGCCCTGACCAGTTGTAGGGCCGTGCACCGAAGTAGCCAATCAGATCGCAGGAAACTATTGCACGAACCTCTGGCTATAGACGAACCGCGCCTCAACTCCGCTTCGGTGGATGTGGGTCCCGATGTGACACCCCAGACTGTGAAAGTCATCCACCNGTAGCCAATCAGATCGCAGGAAACTATTGCACGAACCTCTGGCTATAGACGAACCGCGCCTCAACTCCGCTTCGGTGGATGTGGGTCCCGATGTGACACCCCAGACTGTGAAAGTCATCCACCTCTGCATAGTTGAAGCACGCTTCAAAAATTATATAAAATAATAGAAATCCCTATTAAACGTTTAGTCTACCTATAAAAGGCCTCTATAGCTACTAGCCGTAGCGACTGCCTCCGTCTTAAAGCTCCGTCTCCCTCCTTATATCCCTTAACCGGGGCCTCCGCTCCTATAGCCGGCTCCCTTCCTATTCCTAATAACTATTTCCATTTCCTCTCTATTATCGCTTAGTCTAAGGGGTACGGCTTATCCGGATATACTTTGTAGAACCTCTATATTATATTAAGGGCT
Organism: Neurospora sp. CHS-2018c; assembly: GCA_009806235.1. Taxonomy (NCBI): domain Eukaryota; kingdom Fungi; phylum Ascomycota; class Sordariomycetes; order Sordariales; family Sordariaceae; genus Neurospora; species Neurospora sp. CHS-2018c. The sequence continues at coordinate 345,240 of RAPC01000045.1, read as the reverse complement.
ATAATTATATTAGCGCGTAATTACTATAATAGGTTATAAGGGGGTATTTAGACGACGTAATATTCTTAACAGCCCTTCTTATTCTTTTAGTATCCGTTGAATTTCTCGAAATCGTATTTAATTAAATCCTCCCTATTATTAATCCTCTTTATAATCCGATTATAATTTATACGAATATTTTATTCCTTTACGGCCGCTTATCCTAGAATACCGATTTCGTCCTATAGTTTTACTTTATTAACGTAAAAGGTTGGGCTATACTTTATATTAATTAGAAATTTGAGCGTAACTTTATAGCTATCCGCTTTGAGGATTTCGAAGGGACTTTTAAATAAGGGTATAAGCTTAGCGTACGGGCGGCTAGTCTCGAAGTTCTCTATATTGAATAGGACTTTATTTCCCGCTCTATACTTCGGAGTATCCGACCGGCGAATATTAGTATTATCCTTATATTATTATTAAACTTACTTAATTTGACCTGTAATATAATTTAATACCCTCCTAAAACGATTAGTAATTTTATTAGTTTTGAAATACTCAGCCTATTATACTGTAAATATCTTTAGAGGGTAGGGTTTAGCCAATTCAACGCTTATACGAAGGTAAAACCTATAATTAGCGAACAAGGGGGAGATATTAGTAGTTTTAGAAACTAAATTATTATTAGCGAATTCCGCGATTAGTAATTAATTTACTTAATTGTCTTATATTTAATTAATATAAAAACGGAAATACTTCTCTATTTCTGCGTTAATACACTTGGTTTGGCCGTTAGTAATTGGATAGAACGCGGAAAAGGGTTTAAAAACTACCTCTAACCGGGATAATAGGGCCTTCTAAAATTAGGAAATAAATTGGGAGCCGCGGTTAGAAATAATAGAATCCGGTAGTCCGTAAATATTGTAAACCTTTTCGATAAAGCGGTCTACTAATTCTTTAGCTATAAGGCTAACGGTAAGAATAAAGTATTATATTTTAATTAGGCGGTCGATAACGACGGTAATGTATTTAAATATTTGTCTACGACGTATATAGGGCGTTAGTAGGGTAACGTAATCTATTAAAATATCCTTCTATAGTACGAAAAGTATAATTAATTATTTTAAGAAATTATAGGGGGTATATTATAATAGTTTAGACTTAGTATATACGAAATATACTTTGTAGTAGGCTTTAACGGTAGTGTATATTTTTAATTAGAAGAAGGATTACGAAAGTAATAAGTAGGTCTTCTTATAGCCCGGGTATTTAATTGAAAGCGTATTGTAAATATAGCGAAGAAATTATAAATAAAATTTAGTATTCGTAGGGTTAACGAAAACGGCGCTACTATCACGGGGCAGAAGTACAGTTAGGGGTAGGGTAAGATATATGTTGTTGTGCGGAGGAGGGGAAAGGAGGTGTACGCAGAGGGCTGGCTATATGGGCGAAAGCCCTAGAGCCAACCCGAGGTCACGTATCTACGTACGTAACCGGACGGCATAATTTTAAACTATACCGAAGCATTCTAATATATCGTAATAGTAGTATTTAGCGCTAGGTAAATTATAAGTAAACTAACCTTATAATACTATCCCCCCCCTCCATTTATTTAGCCAAGAAAAATCTAATTATATGCTATTCCCCTTTTTCTAAACGTCTAATAATTTCTTTAAAATTTATACTATTACGTTCGTAAGGCCCTCTTCTTCGCGCCGGGATAGGGTAGCGGCGGTAACGGTCTCGGGCGGTTACTATAAACGGAATAAGTAATGTTAGGGAGGCCCGGGGGCGGGGCGGCGGCGTAGTTTAGGGGTTAGGTAGCGCTGTAGGGGCTTAGGATTGCCTAGGTCCGAATTTAAATCCGAATCCGTTTTTAACTCGGTAAAGTCTACTTATAGCCGGTAATTAAGTTAAGAGCGGACTTCTAAGGGTATAGGGGCTTAGGGGTAATCGTAATAGAATTTTAAAACCCTTTCTTCGCAATTAATAACGTAATTCTTAAATTCCTATATAAAGAAGTAATCCCCTTTCTATTTAACTTAGTAATATTAATAGTAATTTTTACCGAATTAGACGTAGTCGATTAGGCGCTTAAATTCCTATTCGACGACGTTTATACTATTATCCGTACGTATTATAACGCGGCTATCGTTTATAATAATATTCGAAGAAACGTTTTAGTTAGGGAAGTTTCGGCCGATTTAGTATTAAATTATAGAGACGTAGAAAATTAATGAATATTTTATATTAATTAGAAAATCGAAATAGATTCGGTAAAAATTAACTTTAATAATATAGAAGGGGCCTTTTTAACGGGGGGAAAATTTTTGATGGGGGCGGCCGTTTACGAAGTTAATAACGTCGAAGAAGATTAAATCGTTTATTTAATATTTATCTAAATTTATACGGCGCTTATTAGTATTAGCTTTATATTATTCTTAAGTACGGCGGGTTTATTGGGAAATGAAGTTCTAAATCTTTTAAAAATAATTGGTAAATTCGGTAGCCTTATAATATTCTTTTAATTAAATAGGAGAGAGGTTGGGGGGCGGCGGAGAATAAGGTTCGGTATTTATACGAAAGTAATAATTATAGTTAGCGAAAAATAAGGAAACGCCGGTAGAAGAAGAAACGGCGTTATTACTTAAGAATTCTACGAGTAGTAACTATTTTGCCTAATTTATTTATATTTAATTAATATAGAAGCGTAGGAATTATTCTATATTCGTATTAATACGCTTAATTTAGGTATTAATCTGAGGGTAGAAGGCGGAATTAAATTTATATATAATAGAGAAGCGGTTATAGAAGGTAATTTAAAAACGGGAAATGAATTAAGAGCCTCTATCGGACGTAATAATATTAAGTAGGCCGTATAAAGAATAAATACGATCGATAAAGCGATCGGCGAATTCCTCCGCTTCGAAAGTAATATAGGGGATATAATACCGTATTTTTATTAGCCGGTCTATAACGATAGCGATATAGTAGAAGGTTTACCCGAAGTATTCGCTAGGTAGTAGTAGGGTAATATAATTAATTGAAATATCTTTCTATAGGGCTAAGGAAATAACGGTAGGTTTAAAGAAATTTATAAAACCGCGTTTGAAAAATTTTATTTTCGTATATAGGAAATATCCTTTATAAAAGAGACGAACGTCGTAGTATATACCCTCTTAGAAGAATTCGCGAACGAGTAAATCGTACGTAATATCTCTGCCCGGGTACCTTATATTAAGCGAATTATATTGCCGATTAATTAATTAAAATTAAAATTCCTTATCTTTAGGGTCGATAATAATACGATTGTACTACTTCGCTACTCCGTTAGGGAAGACGTAGTATTTAAAGAAAGTGTAATTAAAAATTTTATAGATTGATAACGGTTAATAACGAAGGGATTTATTTAATAAGTAAATTGTAAATTCTTATAAAAATGGGGAAGTCTTGTAATTAATATAGATAAAGTTATTAATTAATTAATTATTAAAATCTTTAAAACCGAAGAGATAAAGGTTAAAAGTAATTATAGGATTATTAATTTTAAAATAACTTTCTTTAAATTAAGAAGGGTCGAAGAATTATCTTTAGCGGACGGCGAAGCGGTTATTTTCTACGCTTACGGGGCGGTTATTAAATTTATAATTAAAAGTGTTTAAGCGAAGGTTCTAAGGGCTAGGGGTATAGCGGATTAAGAAATTAAACTGTAAGAAGAATTAGAATTAGTATATATACCGTTGGGTAAACTATTTATTCGTTATAAAAGTAACGAAATTCTTATAATTATTAAGAATATTAAAGGGAATTTGGGCGCCTTCGAACTCGGGGTACTACTCTTCGAAGGCTTTAATAATAGTAAGGAATTCTTTATTATAAATATTATAATTATACTCCTATACGTTATATTTGGCCGAGAAGTAGGCGATAGGGTATAAAATACTTTTATCGTCGTATTAAGAGAGCGTGCCGCCTACGGCCTAATTTAAGGTATCCGTTTCTATTATAATCTTTCTAATCTAATTGTAGATTTTAAAGACGGGGCCGCTAATAAAAATTTATTTAAAGGAGTCGAATACAGTTTAGTAGCGGTCGGTCTAAATCTACGGCGCGTTTTTTATAGTTAATTTGTAAAAGGGGGCCGCAATTAAAAAGAAGGAGCGTATAAATTATTAATAAAAGTTTATAAAGCTGAAGAAAGATTAGAAGGACTTTTTAGATTCCGGAGTTTATTATTTAATAACGGCTTTAACCTTCTCTAAGTCTATTTTAATACCGCCCGGCGTAATAATAAACCTTAAATATTTAATATATTTAATATAAAATTTATATTTATTAATGTCTATATTAAGGCCCGCTTTTGCCAACCGTTTAAGAACGTTATTAATATAGTATTCGTAATCCTATTCGTTATCCGAATAAATAAGGACGTCGTCGAAGTAAGTAGTAATATAAATATTAAGTATATTATAAAGGATATCGTTAATATAATTTTAAAAAGCGCTAGGGGCGCCCTAAAGGCCGAAGGGGACGACGAAACTCTCGAAGAGATTAAAGTGGGTAATAAAAATAGTAAGCTATTCGTAGCCCTCCTTTATATAAATATAGTTAAAAATAGCGATAACGTTAAATTTAATAAAAATCTTAGCGCGGTAAATAGTATTAAACGTCTTTTTAATTAAAGGAAGGGGGTAATAAAATTTAAATATAATATTATTAATACTACGGTAGTCGATATAAATATAGACTCCGCCTCCCGGTTTTTTAATAAAGAGAACCGGGGAGGAGGTTTAAGATTAAAAGGGCCGAATAAACTTCTTTTAGAAATTATTATCGATTTATCGTTTAATAATATTGAATTTGTCTAGGTTAAAAGCGTAGTTGCGTACTACGGGCGCCTCTTTTCCGGGTTTAAATTTAATTTTAAAATTATAAACGCAGTTAGGGGGGAATATTTTAATTATAGTTTAGCGGAAGGTATTTATATAGTATTAGTATTAATTAGGGAATTTAGTCCGGATTTGGTCGTCGGTCTTATAGGGTTTATCCGCCTTTTTATAGAAAATATTAGTATTTTCGGAAGTAATTTTATTAAGGACGATGCCGTTAATTGTAAAATATTTGTTAATAACCCCTTTATATTTAATAAAATCCCTATTCGTACTATTAAGGGGGATAGAATTTAAAATTCGGGTAGTACGGAGGGCCGCTTCTATACTTTAGCCCGCGAGGGCGTCGATTTACGGGTAGAAGTTGGAGCTAAAGAGTTTTTTATATTATTAATTATAACCGAAGAGGATTTATTCGATAATTTAAATTATTAATTTATTATTAAGAACGGAAGGCCCTAATTTATTAAAATTATCCTCCGCTTATTCTTCGTTGCATATATATTTAATATTTTCTTTTATATTAACCCGGGTTGTCCGGATAATTTAAAGTTTGAAATAGTTAGCGAATTCGAAAAAATTGGGCGTTAAAAGCTCTTCGATATTTTTAGAATTAATAAGGCTATAGAAAAAGGAGGGAAGGCGGGAGGGAGCGAAGGAGGTTATCGAGAATATAAATGCTTAGTCCGGGCCCGCGAGGGTACGACCGATAAATTTAAGGTTAAACCAATTAGCGATTTATTTAAAACGGTAGCGAAAAGTTTATTAAATTAAGGAAATTAGGGAGGCGTAATATAATACTATTAAGGCTAAGTCGGGATCCGTAGTTAAAATTAAGGAAGGGTCCGTATTTAAAGTTAGAGGAGTAGACTCTGTAATTAGGAGGGTTCGAATAGCTTCCTCAATTAGGAGGGTTCGGATAGTAATTTCGGTTAGCGAGGGAAGGTAAGAATTGCCTTCGTTTTTAATATCCTCGACTATAGGAATGTAGTATACTATTATACTAGCCTTTATCGTTTTTAAATTAAGAAGTTGGGAGGCCGTTTATAGAAATAGGGCGCAGCGTAAATTTTAATACAAACCGGCTAATAAGTAGCCGCGGGCTTTATAAGTAGAAGTGAAGGAGAGGGTATTAAGGGGCTACGAAATCGTTAGCGAATGATAAGCGAATTAAAGATAGTTAAGGATAACTGGGTTATTGGGGGCGAAATTATAAATAAGGAGATTAATAATCTTATAGTATAATCCTACTTATATAGTAAGCCGGGAAAAGTAAATAATATTACCGCTTTTTATTTCCCCCTTATTAGCGAAATAAAGGACTTTAGGGGTAATAAAACGGTAAATTAGTAAATAATAATAGTAGATAAAGGATCGGTTAATAAAATTAAAAGTAATATAATTATTATTAATAAAAGTGGAATAATATAATTTATATAACCCGTCGGAAAGGTAAATAGAGAGGTTCAAAGTATTTAATTATTTATAACGGCTATTTATAGAAAATTTATTTATTTTTATAATATTAAATAGTATAAGGACATTTCCTTTTCTTCCCGTAAATTCCGGCCTTTAAACGCAATTTAGTAAGGAGGCTATATATTTCTTTAATTAATAATTCTTTATTTATTATTTAAAAGGGGGTTAACGAAGCTTTATTAATATTAGGGAAATAATTAGGTATTATTAGGGACTATAGCGTTAATTTAGTAAAATTATTAACTGTATTTAAATTATTAATTATACCCGGACTAGCCGGATTACTAATTGTAGCCGCTACGGGAACCGCCCCTACCTCCTTTGCTGCGGCTGCGGCCGTTATTATAGGTAGAAGGAGGGAGCTCTTTATAGAAATTTATTTTGCTACGGTAAGCGGAGGAGTAGTAGCCGGGGCGTCCGTAATAGGTATAAACGCTAAATTTTATACGGAAGTTAAAAACGTTTTAAAGGATTATAATACGGATTATAATATTAGTAGCGGATAGTTTATTGAAGTTTATAGTATTATTACTATAGCTAATTATAATATAGATAGCTATAGAAGAAGAGGCCGCGCTAGAAGTAGGGTTGTAAAGTTTATAAAAAGGATTATTAATTTTGGAATAGTAGATATTATTTTCGAATTATTAAGCGAGGGTACGGATTAAAGTAAGCTACTTAGAATAATCCGAGTCCGAAGGCTAAGGAATTTATATAGTAAGAGTGGCGCGAATTTTATTATTGATTTTATTTTTAAGAAAATAGACTTTTATAGTATCGTCGAAGTTATAGCAATCGATAATTTAGGTCTATTAGTTTTTAAAGTCGGACTAACGTATATTTTTACTTATAACGAAATCGTTTAGTTCGCGGCGGGTAAAGGTAATTAAATTATTATTATTATATTTAATATTAAATTCCTCCTTAATAAAAGCGCTAATAATCTTCTATTTCTATTTTTCTTTATTTAAATCGAAGTCGACGATATAGAGTAGGGCCGTTTCGTAGGCGGAGAAGGGGGCGCCCTCGAAGGATTTGGTAATAAGCGAGAACTTTTTACGCTCGTTAAAAAAGAACGAAGGGTTATCTAATTAAATAAAGGTAATTTTTATACGTTAGGTATAATATTTTTTAGCTTTCTTTAAGGGGTTTTCGCCTTCGCCGTCGAAAGGTTTAATATAAGTGCGGGAGGAGCGGTCTACGAAACCGTCGACGATAGAAGCGGATATTATAATATCCTTAAGAATAAAAATTACGGAATTAGTACGCTTAAGCTTCTTCTATAGGGATTTAGCGGTTTTAATAACGGAATTGAAAGCTTATTAGAAGGCTTTATTATTTAATCCGAATTCGTTAGTACGCTAATTAGTACTAGTGTAAGTCTTTTTAAGGACGGAGTACTTTTCTTTAAAGAGAACGCTATTATTTAAGAGGCGAATATTCTTAATTTTAAATTAAGTATATACTTCGTAGAGAAATTAGAACTCCTCTTAAGTAGATTGGAGCTGGGCGAAGGTAGCGATAAGGTCGACGTTAAGTAAGCGGCTAAAAGAGAGAGAAATATTATAGAAAATAGTATTAGTAGAGAGATTAATAACGTACTATTCCTCCTTTATAAAAGTAGGAAGGCCGTTAGAAATAATAAGAACCGTTTAAAGGGTTTTATAGAGGTCGGTATTATACGGGTCGGTAATTTGAAGGGAATTAATAGCGGTAGCCGCAATAAGGTTATTTATAAAGGTAGTACTAAATATTAGTATTTCTAGGAATTCGATATCGCCTATCGAATTAATTAATAAGAATTATAAGTATTGCGAGCGGACCCTATTTTTGAGTAAGCGGACTAGGGTTTCTTTACGGTATTTGTAAAAATATAGATTTTCGTTCAATTAAAAGAAAGATAAAGTTTACGTTCGTACTTCGATAATAGGCCGAATTTTAAAGTCCTATTTATGCGCGTAGTATTAAAGAGGTATAATAAATTATTACGGGGTAGAGGTATAGTTAAAGGTAGGGTAAGATATGTGTTATTATGCGGAGGAGGGGAAAGGAAGTATACGTAGAGGGTTGGCTATATAGGCGAGAACTTTAGAGCTAGCCCGAAGTTACGTATCTACGTACGTGACCGGACGGCATAGCTCTAAGCTATGCCGAGGCACTCTAGCACATTGTGATAGCAGTGCTCAGCGCTGGGCAGGTCACAGGTAGGCTAACCCTGTGACAGCTACGGCAATATATTCGTCCTTATATTGCCTTATATTTAATAAAGGATACCTTCTTTATATAATTTTTAATTTCTTTAAATTATACTTTCCAATTAGAATTTAATAAATAAGCTACGACGTTTTATAGAAAGATTAATTTTTCGTACTCCTTTACGATTAAATTGTCGGTAAACTTTTCGTTTATAATTTTTAATTCGTAAATATATTTAGTATTAACGTCGATTTCGATTTCTTCTCCGTCTTCTAGAATAAAGGTTCCGTTAACGAAGATATTATAATTAAATAGGACTTTATTCCTAACTAATAGCCGTTCGTCGGTTTTGTCCTTAAGTAAGTCCTCTAATTTCTTACTTAGGGCGTTAAGGCGTACTTATAGCGAACCCGGACGATATTTAATTATAAAATTAAAACGGGAAAGGAATTAAAATTACCGTATATAACGGGGGGTAAATTACTTATTAATAGTAAAAGTCTTTAGACTTTTATAATTTATAAGGACTATAAACGGCTTTTATATTCCTTCTAATTCGGAGTACTATTCCTCTAGGGTTTTAATAATCATTAGTAATTCTTTATTGTAAATATTATAATTGTATTTAGTTAAAGAATATCGTTAATTAAAGTAAGCGATAGGACGAAGAATATTTTCTTTATTATATTATAATAAAGTATTACTATAAACCTAATTCGAAGCGTCCGTTTCGATAATAATTTATTTAGATTAATCGTAAATACGAAGTACTGGTTTGCTATTGAAAGCCTTCTTAAGGGTTTCGAAAGACTTTTAGTATTACTTTATTACTAATTTACTACTATCTTTTTAATTAATTCGTATAATAGGCTAATAATAATTGAAAAGTATTTAATAAAACGTCGATAGAAGTTGGCGAAGCCTAGGAAACGCTATAGCGACTTTTTGGAGTTTAGAGCCTCCTAAGTTACGATTGTAAAGACTTTCTCTAAGTCTATTTCGAAACTTCTTAGGGTAATGATAAGGCTTAGGTACTTCGTATATATAATATAGAATTCGTATTTATTAATATCGATTTAGAACCCTATTTTGATTATTTGTTATAAGACTTCCCTAACGTACTTCTCGTATTCTTCTTCGTTATCCGAATAAATTAAAATATTATCGAAATACGTAGTAGTATAAATATTAAAGATATTATATAATATATTATTAATATAGTTCTAAAAGGTTCCCGGCGCGCCCTATAAATTAAAGGGGTATATAATAGATTCGTAGAGGCTAAAACGGGTAATAAAGGCGGTAAATTATTTATACCCTTCTTTAATACGAATTATATTTGAAGTAGCGATAACGTCGAATTTAATAAAGATTTTAGCCCTATAAATAGCGTTGAAGGTCTTTTTAATTAACGGTAACGGGTATTGAATCTTTAATATTATATTATTAATATTATAGTAATTTATGCAAATGTAGATATTACTACCCGGCTTCTTAATTAGTAAAATAGGCGAAGCGGCTATAAATTATAACGGACGGATAAAATTCTTCTTTAAATTCTCGTCGATTTACTTCTTAATTACAATAGCTTCGATAGGCGATATCTATCGGGATTATACGTTAGGGGGCGTCTTACCCAACTTAAATTCGATTTTATAATTATAAAAACGGTTAGGAGGGACTTTATTGGTTAAAAAAGGGAAGAAGGCTATAACTTCCTCAATATACCGACGTCCTTCTAATTTCTTTAAAATTATGATAATTTCTTCCTTAGTTTTAATAGGGCGGTCGGCTTTATTGAGGAACTTCTTCGCGTTTTCCTCGGAGATTTTAATTAAATATATTCGTCGGATCGTTTCCTTATAGAATAGCGCGTCTTCGTCGAAGTTTCTAGTAAAGTAAATAGCCTTAGCGAAAATTAGCGCCTTACGAAAGTCCTTTAATAAATAAACGCTAATTATTTCGTTAATAAAACTATAAAGAATAGGGGGAAGACTTTCTTTATACTATTAATTATTTTCCTCTATAATATTATTAATTATTTCCTCTGTTAAATTTATATCTTAGATTTCCGCTACTATTACTAGCTTTTGATTTGAGCGTAGCTCGTAATATATGGCCGTAGTTATTACAATTCGTAAACGAAGTTAAAAGTAATTATATTAAGCTCCTAAATACCGTTAGGGTTAAAGTTGTAATTGAAATCGCAATAACGGCGGTTATAAAGAGGGCGCTTTGTATTTATAGAGACGCGTCGGCTATTAATATAGATGTAAAATTCGTAGAGCGTAGGGCTCTTAATTTTAATAAGGAGAGCGGCTATATTAGTAATACCGACCTTCGACCCGGCTTTTTTAATTACTAGCGCCTTAATAGGAGTAGGAATAGTCTAATAACCGGTTTTAAAATCGATTTTAGGGGTCTCTGTAATTAGGGGCGATTCCGTAATTAGTAGTTTTAAAACGGGTTCGGCAACGGCGGGGGGAAATGGAGCGGCGAATTTAATCCTCTTAAGTAGAGGGGGCTCGGTCTCTTCTTTTTTAGGTAAGAGAGACGGAGCGGTAGGCTTCTTACGAATAGAGGCCGTAGAAACCTTATTAAGAAGGGATTTAGGCGCTAAAATTTAATTTTTAGAGAAATTAGAAAGTAAATAACGGTTATAATAAATAGAATTATTAAAGCGTATTCTATATTATTTATAATTGATTTCGGGCTTGTAGTATTATATCTATAGGAAGCCTAAAATAATTGGATAATTCTTAGAAATATTATAAATTAAGAAGGTAATTGTCTCTTCGTAATAGCCGATACGGAATTTAGTTATTACCCTTTTAGAGATAATGCCCTTAATTACTCCGTTAGTAAAAATGAACTTTTTTATACGAAAGAGATAGAAACGGGGAAGGTTATTCTTAATAATAAATAATTGATTAATAAAGGCGAAAGCGGAATAACCGGTATTAATAAGGGAAATATAATGATTTTTACGCGAGCCGGTTATAATATAAGAAGATAAGAGTATTGAATTTAGCGAAGTAGAATTATTTAAAAATTGAATCTTAACCTCTTCTAAAACTTTTAATTTAAAAGAATTTAAAATTCGTTTTTATAATAATAATTAGTAAGGCTTCTATACGCGACTAGGTATAAAGGTTAGATATTTTCCGGATTATTATAATATTCGCTATTAATAATAGGCTTTATAGGGGCGGTAATAGCTATAGTAGTAGGCGTAGCGTCGGTAGTATAAATTTCTTCTTAGCTGTTATAGTTATAGTTATAGTTTTTACTTTTATTCTTACCTTTATTCTTACCCTTCTTATATTAAAGGCCTTTACTACCGTAATTAATAGAGGCGAAATAATTATAAGTAATATAACCGTTACTATTGTAACGGTAATATTTACTATTATGGGTATATTAATTAAAGACCTCTTTATAAATAAAGACGGCGAGGTCGACGGCGTTAAAATCTATTTTATTACCGCTTTAATTGATAATACGCTTATTAGTACCGCTATTACTATTACTACTACTACTACTACTACTACTAGTATTACTACTATTATTATTGGACTCTGCTTTATAAAAGTAGTTAATTAATTTATTATAATAATCGGTATTATTAAGGTTGCAAGCGATAAAGTAGTAGAAATCGAATTATTTAGTGAAGTTGTTCTTAGTAGGAGGATTATAGTAGATTAGGGAATTGTGTAGACGTTTATTAATTTTATTGCGTAAGTAATAGATTTTTATAGCGTTATTAAAGTTATAACGAATTATAAGTATAGTGAATTCGACTTCGAATTTAGAGAACGGTGTATTTTTCTAATATAGGTCGGTAAGGCGGCGGTTGGCGTTGAATTTTAGGTCGACGTTATTAAAATAATTATTAAAATGCTTTATAAAAGCAACGGTGTCCTTCTAACGCTACTTGATATCGTCAGATTCTAATAATATAAAATTAAAATTAGTTTAAACGTTAGATAAAAATTCGGGGCTTAATAGTATTATAGCTTTAAGGATTTTAATATTTTCGGTAGGGAAATAGGCTTTATTAACCTTCTATAAAATAACGATATAGAACTTCTAAATATAGAAGATTTTATAACGATGAATAGGATTTTTCTTTTTGCCGTCGAAGGTAGGGGGATTTTCGATAGTACGCCTAGGTAGTATATTAGAGGAAGCTATTTCTACTTGGAAATCTTCGAATTCTTATTAGAGTTGGGCGTATTTTTGCTTTAATTAGGTATATTCGAAGTTAAAGGTATTGAAAGCGGTTTAATTATCGTCTATAACTTCGTATATAATATTAAGTTCGCACTTAAAATGTATAAAGTCGGTAGTAATATTGTTATTATCTTCGAAGACGGAGAAAAAGATATAATTGAAAATTTTAATAATTAATTAGAAAGTAGGCTCGTTAGCGAATTTAGTAGCGGTTGCGAAATAATTGCGAAGAATAAACCTAAGTTTGTCGTCGTTATTAAATTTACCGAAGAGATTCTCGATTCTACGAATAAGGTCGATTTCGACTAAAGTAATACGATTAACGTCGGTATTTAGGATATAATCTTTTATAAGAGCGTTAAAGAGGTCGCCGAAATTAAAGGGATTATAGGGCTCGTTATTATCGGACTCTAGGATTACGGCGAAATTGGGTAAGCCGGCTTCGGCTCCGTTATTACCGGTAGAAAAAGAAGAGTAATCGCTAATACTAAAACCGTGGTTATCGTTGTTAAAGGAAATAAATAATATAAGGATCGTAGCGATAACTTATCGTTGTAATAAAATAAAGGAGAGATCTCTTATCTACTAAATAAAGAGAGTAGTTTTTAATTTACTAAGTAAAGAAGTGCGAATTAGATTACTAATAGGGCGATTTAATTTAAAGGCGGTATTAGATTTTATAATTCGACGACGAGGCAATTCCTATACGAATAGATTACGTAGTTGATTAATAAGTGCGCAATTCTACGGATTTAGGATTTGTATTGTAAACGCAATAATTAAAAGAGACTTCCTCGGCGGGCAGTGTCACTTTCCTCCGCGGGCAGTGACACTGCCCGTATAGGGATTTTAACCTGATATCCCTACGCGGGCAGTGCCATAGTAATCCCTAACCCTAATGGAGTGTAACTTAACACGTTGAGCTTATCGATTCGAGCGTTGCAACTGTCGTGAGGCTATAACTGCGCGATTTTGTACGGTCAACGTAGGTAGATGTGCGAGATTAGTAACCCTGTGTAAACCCAATTATATAACTACTATAATTTTACTAAAACTAATTGTATTAATAAGATTTTAACGTTAGTATGTTCGTTGCAATATAGCTATTTATTTACTAATTTTTTTTTATTATAGTATATCCGCTATCGATATTAGTAGCGATTCTAGTTCGTACTATAATTCTAGCGATAATGAGCTTATACTGACTTCTCCCGCTCCTGTTCCCGCTCCCGCTCCTGTTCCTGTTCCCGCTATAGCTGCGTTTACCCCTACTTCTATTTAATACGATAATTTATTTAGTAATGATAGTTCTCTAGGTTTTGAGGAGAGCTCTACTTGTAACGAAGAGGATATATTTAATCTAATAATTGAAGATATTATACTTAACCCCTTCCCGTCTATATAGGTTATATAAAATGCCTTTAACGTATAGGGACGCCGTTATAGTGTAGTTTTCAACCGTATATAGGCTATAAATTATCGAAATAACTAGTTAATGTATTACCGTTTGAAGTACGATTGCTATAGTTAACCTCGTCCCTCTACTATTAAGTTTAGAAAAATAAGAAGTTGTAAATGTAATTACTAATAGTCTAGGGTAGTAATTGCCCTCTAAAAGAATAATTAGTAATAGATTTACCGGCCGTTTGCCGATTCTAACTATTACTTTTACAATTATTGAAGCTCTTTATACGATTCTACTTACCTATAACTCCGTAAAAGGATTAATAAAGTATATAGAAGCGTGGCCGCTTTATTTTATTAACTTAATATTAGACTACGAGACATTTTAGTTATTATTGAATGCGAGTTTAAAATTACTGCTTTTATATATAAGGATATCGATAATTGGCGCTAACGTATTAAGAAATTACAACGCTATAATTACGAAGCTATTGCTACTATTTTTAAATAGTTCGACGAGATAGGCGTTATTTATGTTATTAAGTGGGCTAAAGACGACCCTAACCGTCTATTTGGTATTGTATAGTCTTGGAAATTCTACTTAGAGTAATGGAGGAATTACCTAAAGTACTTGGGTATAGACAATACGTATAAAATTAACCGGTATAGCTACCCGCTTACTATTGTTATTAGTATAATGAATACTAATTCTATTTACTCTATTGCGTTTAGTTTAATTGATAATAAGAGGGTTAATAGTTTTACTTGGTTAGTTAGTGTATTTGAGAAATTGCGTATTAAAGTGAGGGTAATTAAATTAGAGGTTATTATTATAGATTTTAATAATTAATTGAAGACGGTTTTGGTAACGGTATTCTTAAATGCCTAATAATAGATTTATGTCTTTTATATTAATTGTAACGTTCTATTATAGGTAAAGAAGAAGTGGAAGCGGGCTGACGGCGAGGATAGCGATTCTAATAGGGAGTAAGAGTTCGTTATTCTTAGTTAAGCTAATGAAACGACTTTGCAAACGGTAGTTAAAACCCTAAGCTTTTAAGCGGTAATTAGAACCCTAAGTTTTAATTAGAAGGCCGCTAAGTTTACTTCTACTTATTGTAGTCTTTTTAAACTTTGGAAAACGGTAGTCTTTATACCTAACGAGGCTACCTTTATATAACGATGGAAGTAATTAATTACAAATTTTACTAATCAATAAAAAATATTATTATATTTAGAGGATACGTATATGCTATACCGCTACTAGTAGGCTCGTTATTATACCTCCTAATACCGCAATTTTGGGTTGATAGTTATATCCCCTCATAAATTTACTAATTACCGGGTAAAGGGGTTTTTAGTTAATAGGAAGACGGATTTCTTTATTCTAGTCTCTTCTATTTACGCTATAGTTGAAAGGGAGTATAATTAATAGAGTAAGGAAATTGCTAATTAAGATATAAAGATACGAGGCGAATTTATTGGGCTAGGAATAGAAGTATTGGGAGATTTACCCTAGCGGGTTATATATCGTAATTTTAATCTTATTCGTCGTTAATTACGTATTGTCTAATTTAGAATGCCTTTAGGAAAAAGATTAGTACGGGAATTGGGGGAGTGTTATTATACTATTTAAAAGCAATATAGTATACCCTATTATTATAAGATTTTGATTAAACTTAATATTGAAAGCCAATTGGGCCGCTAGGATGTCTACTATCGCTATTATATCCGGGTACTTATAGTATGTAATATCCTTTTTACGTTTACCTTCTTCTTAACTAATACTATAGATGTTAAAGTAAACGTAATTCCTATTTACGTATTAAGGACCCTAAAATTGCTAATAGAACTAGGGGATGGCTAAAGAATAGTGCGGTAGAGTTGCCGTAAGATTAGTAAGTCCTTAATACTACGAAAGGGAAGGGGAAGGGGAAGGGGAAGGTAAGAAAGAAGGGGGTAAAGAGTAGTTAGATATTTAAATTATCCCTCCGTTGGCGGTAATTCTAATTTAAGATAATCGATGAGGTTAGTACTAGCGAGAGTAATAATAAGGCTTCTACTGTAGGCTCTACTATTGAAGTATAAGTAGAAGGATTACCCTCCTTATCAAATCCTTTTACTTCAAATAATTCGATTGTTATTATAGCTATTGTAATTCGAATTCTTGTAGTAACTCAAGCGGCTCCTTTAAGCGATCCCCTTGCCCCTTTAAGTTCTGACGAACGGATTCCCCGTAAGAAATGTACTATAATACGTTTGTTAGTATTTATAGCGGTAATTAGAAGCGGGAGGGCTGTTAAACTTTTAAAAAGGAAGTTGGGAGAGTAGAAGGGAGTTTAGATAGGTAGTTAGAATATGGATGCTTGAATTTCATTTGCACGGTTTACTATCTTAATGATAGTGACCTCAATACTAATACGTTATTACGAAATATCGACTCTTAATACTACTAGAACGTTAAACACTATAAAAAATATTACAGGGTTTTATAGGGTTAGGGATTACTATGGCACTGCCCGCATAGGAATCTCAGGGTTCAAATCCCTATACGGGCAGTGTACACTGCCCGCGGAGGAAAGTGACACTGCCCGCCGAGGGACTCTCAATTAAAAAGTATAATTAATTATTACGGGCAAAAGGTAGATAATAGATATGATTATACGTAATTGTACGAAGGAGAAAGGAGGAGAGTATAGACGAATGCCTAAAAGATTGGCCTTATAAGGGCGGTTAGTAGTAGACCCGATGTAGGTCTACGGCGGGAGGCCGCTATAGCCAGTCAGCTGACAGCAATAGTAATTTTAAAAGCTGTTATACGTTGGTATAAGGCACGTGAGTGGTTACGTGCGATACAGGCTAACCCTATAATAATAAAGACTATTTAATAATAGTTAAGATATAGTATATAGTAATTACGGTAGACGTATTACTCCTTTAGTATTTATATTACCTTTACGGGCGGAGCTAGAATTCAAGATATATAGCCGGGAAATTTTCGAAAATTAATAGGATTAAGTTTATAGTAGTATTGAAGTATTAAGTTATTTAGTATTTACTTTTATCGACAGTTTTAGCGTATATTATAATATTCGTCGGTCGGTTATAGGGGTATATTAATTACTAGCCGGTTTACTATATAGTAATAGCCGTACCCGGAATACTAATATCTTTCCTATAGTCTTAAATCTATATACTTCTAACTTCGATATTGTAATTAATTGAAACGCCCATCCTTCCACCGTGGAGGCGCTTCGGGCTGGGCCCACCAAAGGTGCCATGGAAATCCACACCAAAGGTCGTGGTCCGTGGGCCCACCGAAGCGCCAAAACTGGAAGGAGCGGCGGTTCTGTCTATAATGGGCCAGAATACAATTAATTGCGGAGTTCGTGTCCCCACTCTATGCCCGATTAGGAAATTCAGCCAAGCAAGACACGGTGTCAATAGCAACGCAAAGAAATGAATATTGCAATCAACACCACTCTCTAACCATCAGGTGCATCAAAATGCAACTAAGTGCAAAAGTTTCGCCTCTTTTTTCTGATCATTTTGATATCTTTGGCTACTCGTACAATCGTATGGTTGTTGAGAAAAGTCAAAAAGAGTAGTTTTTATCGAAATGCGACCGTTGTTCCAAATAACCAAGTCCCCAAAAATGACTAAGACGAAATACCACTTTCCATCTTGCAATTGAGACACCTCTTCAACCAATGGATGCATCAGAGTGCAACCAGTCGCAAAATGCTCGCCTGGGTTTTGCGGTCATTTTGGTACTAGATGCACTTTAGTCAGTAGTTTGGTTGTTGAGAAAAGTCAAAAAGAGTAGAGGTGGTGAGATGCATCGTTGCAAATAACCAAGTCCCCAAAATAATCAAGTCTTCAAAATAACCAAGTTTAAAAGCAATGAGAGTAATAGCAATAGGGATACATTGCAATGAAGAGACATTGGGAGCAATGAAAAGACATTGGGAGCAATGGGAGACATTGAGAGCAATAAAAAGACATTGGGAGCAATGAAAAGACATTGGGAGCAATGGGAGACATTGAGAGCAATGAAAAGACATTAGGAGCAATGAAAAGACATTGGGAGTAATGAAGTTCCCAAAAATAACAAGTCCCCAAAATGACCAAGTCCCCAAAATGACCAAGTCCCCAAAATGACCAAGTCGCCAAAATGACGGACCGAGTCTTTTCACTAACCAATAACCCTAACCCTAAAAATGACAAAGGGTATCAGAATGTTCAGAAAAAGACGGCGGACATTTTGCACCCGGCTAGAAGTTAATCCGGCCTTTGGTTGAGGAGGAATTTTGATTTAAGGAAAATTTGACGAATGAGTCTTAAAAAAAAAAAAAAAAAAAAAAAAAAAAAAAAAAAAAAAAAAAANTGACGAATGAGACTTAAAAAAAAAAAAAAAAAAAAAAAAAAAAAAAAAAACCCCAAAAGGTGGAAGGAATAATAGGCGTTTCACTGTTTCCCTCGGGCAATAACCCAGCTCCGCCCAAGGGAATACTATTTTACTATTAACTATTTAATACTATTAAATAAAGGCGTTATAATGGATATTAAAGGCAAATTAACTATAGTATTAGTTTTTACTATATATTATATTAGTAATATACCTCAATAGGACAAAAATTCTAGTATTGTAGGCCTTACGGGTTTGAAATTCTATCGATTCTATTTTATTAGACTAGAGTATATAGTTAATAAATACGAAGTAGTAAACGATTGTAAGTCTTTCGAAATAAGACGCTTTTATTACCAGTACTTAGCTGTGGACCCCCTCCACCGACATGCCATGGATTGACCGTCATTTCACGGTTAAAAAAAAAGTTACTATAGCCAGAGAATCTACCGTCCTACTACGGTAAATAGCTTACAACGGTAGTCTGTTAAACTACAGTAAATATACTCGCACCTTCCTATAGGGTTAGATCTATACCAATCTGGCTACAGGTTAGAAAATAAATCCCTATCCGACTGTAGGTCGCAATCTACGGGCACTAGGATAGGACAAAAAAGATAAGAAATCGCGATCAACGTATATATATTTATCTACGGAACTACTTATAGTCTACCCGCCTAGTCGTCGCCCACCTACTTACCGCCTACCCGTATATAGTCTACTACGCTACTACACCCCAACTCCGACCCCGGTACTATACTAGCGCCTACATTCCCGGCACTACACCGCACCGCCGCCGCCCGCATTCCCGGCACTACACTACACCGCCGCCGCCCGGCGGCCGGCGCTGCGCGCCAGTCCGGAATATAATTGTATACGCAAGACAGGAATATAATTAATATAATGCGATTAATATAATACGATACGACCAATACAATGCAATAGTATCTTCAAGGATCACTATTCAACTATAATTAATTAAATTAATACGATTTAAATAATTTAATACACTAGTAATTAAAATATAAACGAAGATAAAGCGTTATACTAGTAAATTAGGATATATAAGTAAAGAAATCGAGGGAAATACTAAACTATATAATAAACCTATACGATAAACCTATACAATAAACCTATTTACAATAATAGTTGCAATACAATAGATTTTTAACAATAGTAAAATCTCCAATATCTATATATTCTATAATAGATCTATATAACGGCGTTAAAGATAAAATAAGAGGGGTTCGAATAATAATACGTATATATTAATATCGAATTATACGACAATTTAAATACTGCAAAAAGCGTCAATATATCTCGTATAGTAATTAACAAAAACATATACTATTAAAAGTATTTACAACCAAATAACATCCTAAATCACCAACACCTATTTTAACTAATAAATACTACAGCGGTTATATTTATAAATCTTCGAAATATCTACAATATAAACCTTTCTATCTATTAGCACTACTAGTAAACCGATAATTAATATCTCCTCTATCTCTTTAATTATAGGAAGCCCAAGGCTTACGACCGTTCTATTTATAACTATTATTTTAATTAATATAAGGAATATACAGCGTTTATCGTACTACTTCTATTTATAAACAAAAATATAGTCGATACGCCTTATAGCAATACCGTTTCAATATTTAATATAATCGCCTATAGAAAAGGTATAGCGCCTAAAAGTATTATAATATATACCAAATAGCCTAGTTAATATAATTTCTATACTAAATTTATTGTAGTTTCCGACCTCAAGGCCAAACATATACGAAAACGAGCGGGATTTCCTAAAATCGAATAGTATTTAGTAGATTTTAGGGAATTTTAAGTATTATTATCAATTTTGTATATTTAATAATATTAATCGTATAAGTACGTTATATTTAATTCGTAAATATATTATAATTGCGTAGTATTATAGCGTAGAATAGAATTTAGGCCTTTACTAAAGGTATAAAATAAGGAAGATACTTTAATAAATAATTCCTATACTTTAAAGGGATTCAGTATACGATAGTATTAGCTAAGAGGGTATTCGTAGGGTAGGATTGGGAATATATATTAGAATATAGGATAGCGTATATATATACTTATTTAAAAAGGATAATTCCTTATTATATTATAAAGTACTAAGAATAAACCGTAGGATTTTAATATTGTAATCTAATTTATACGCCCGTAATAAAATACAACGGAAATTATTAGTTATTATACGAGACGAAACGGGTAAATATTAGCCGGGATTAATAATAGGGTAAAAGGTTCTACGTATTATTATAGCTTTGAATTTTCCGATTAAAGAAGGCCGGATATATATTTGGTTCGCCGTAGTCGGGATATCGAATTCCTATTCTTCTCGTAGTAGCCTAATTAATCCTATACGCTATTTATCTTTTCAGTAGAATAAGTTATTAAATAAATTGGAGGCTTCCCTAATTATATTTTAAATTTATTTTATTAAATTAAAGTTAATAATAGTAAACAAATTAAATAAAGTAAATCGAATAATATAGACAATGTATTCTTATTCGAAAATCTATTTTTCGACGTCTTTTCCGTTTATAGTCTAAATTATTATTTTTAATTATTTGTATTATCGTTATTATTAATACCAATCTTCAAAATATCGTTATCCCTATTGCGGGCGCGGGTTTTATACGTCAAATTTACTACGTAGGTCACGTATAGGCCGGACCGGTAGTACATCCGCTATATTATAGGGCAATACTAAAATATATTTTTAGGGGTAATTTATTTATAATATTTCTCCTCCGCTATTACATTCAATAGTCTAAGAAGACTATACTCGTTATAAATACGGCTATAATATATACCTAAATAAACGTTTGGTCGAAGAGCTCTACGAATATATTCTTTTATACGTTTAGGTAGGTTTAACGGGGGTACTACTACAATTATACTACCTTCTTCGTCTTCGCTATCCTCGGCTATTATTTATATATCTTTTAGACCGCTTATTATAAATAGTCGAAATAATAATACCTATAAAGGTCCAAAATCTATACGAACACAATTCTAGAATACCTTCTATACCCGAGGGTTATTAACTATAGCGGCCGATACCGCCTAATATAGTTTTTTATACTACTTTCTATTATATTTCGCTTTAATATCGATATTATTATATACCTCCCTAATATTCCGGGTATTTATAAAAATCGAATTATTAATAATTATTATAATTAGTATTCGAATAAAATAGCTAACTAGCCTATCGTCTACTATAATATCTTTATTATTATCTTTATTTTCGTTTTAACAATATAGTTAATAAATAGCTATTTATATTTTTTAAGCGTATAGATTAATATAGTCTTTACAAAACTATACTTCGAATAGGGTTAGTATAATAATTGACTATTAGGCGTAGTAAGTAAGGTTATAGCTTAGGATATATAATAAAAATAACGGTAAAGTATTATATTTAGGGGGAAATAGCCAATTTTGAAGTACCCGACTATATTCGAATTTTACCTTTGGGGTTAAAAATACGTCTAATAGCATTTCGTAAGTAGCTATTATAATACCCTTATATTCTAAATGAATTAAATTTAATAGCCGCGTTATAATAATATCGAGGGCTAATATTAAATTAAATAATATTAACCGGAATTTGTTAATACCCTATTACGTACGGTATATTATTTTATTACCTATTCGCTAAAAGTTAATATTTACTTCGTACCGTATTTATATATACTAATAATAATAATAGTTAATCTCCCGGCTATCTATAAATATATCCTTTTTATTAATAATATATTCAGGGCTAATAAAATAAAACCGGTAAAATTTATAGCCAACTATATTAATAATATTAGTATTTTAATTTTACTAAGGTATATTACTAATATAATAAAGGGTAAATATTAATACCAATATTAGCCGCCCCTATACCTCTATAATAATACTATAGTCTAATAATATTATATACCTAATAGCCTTAATTACGTCGTCGAAATTTAATACGTATAGTCCTAAAACGACGGGAAAAATATTAATATCCTTAGCCCTAATATTAAAAAATAGGCCGGCCGGGGATTAATACACCCCTATAACCGATCTATAAATATTGTAGTAAATATTAAAGCTATCGATAAAAATAAGTACTAGATAGTTCAAAATATCGTTTCCGTACTATATATATACTTTATCCTATTCTTCTTCGAAATATTACCTTCCGAATATTTTAATTTCGAATTCGGTACGGAGAGGTAAAATATATATAAAGGGGTAGATCTTTATATTCGTACTATTTACTCTATAAGAATTCGGCTCGGATTTAATAATATCGTTTAATATATGGCGAATTAAAAATACCTTTTTCTAATATTCAATATCTAGTTCTATCGTATATTTTGGGAAAGTTTTCCGACTTCGTAGTATACGACTTCTTATAGTAGCCTTAAGTTCAATTACCGGACTAAGATCGCTTAAATCGTTACTATTAAAATAATTAATATTAACGGGAGTAAATTAGTCGGCCTATTTTTAAGGAATCTATTCATCCCTATTAAAGCGTATTACTAATTCGTATTTTTTGAACTTTATATTATAGTTAAGCTGGAAATATAAATTAAGACCTAGGAATTCTTCTTCGATTTAGTTGATAGGGATATACTCGTTGATTATAAGTGTAATTTCGCCTTGGTATTCCTTGAATTCGTTAGTGAAATTCTTACCCACGGCCTTGATACGACTAATATAGAGTCGAAAATTTAGGTAATCATCGGTTAAACGGTAATAGTATTGTGTATTATTATTGTAATTATCGTTATTATAATTATAATTATCGCTATCAATATAATTATTATTTTCGATATAGATATAATTATTAATATCTTTAACGTTCCGGATATTATAGTCCTTACAATAGTAAAAGTAGATAAAATCCAATAGAAAAATAGGCTTTCTATTATCTTTAGAATCGTTAATAAAATATATATATTCGCCAAAGGTAATCCTAATCGACAAAGACTAATAAAGGGTATAATATAATTCTATTAGGTTCTTAATAAAATATATTATACCTTTATATATCTTAATAATAGTATTAGAATTTAGGAAGGCCTAAAATAATAATTTGGGGTCTATAAAATACAATGGCGCTAATACAATTAATTAATCTTCGGATTCGCTAGAATTTAATTCAAGCGTAGGGGTAACTCTTAATTCCATTTATTATTATTATACTTAGCGTTTAACTTATTCTTTCTTTTAACGAGCGGACTCTATCTTTATCTTATCTTTTTTCAATAGTACTTTTACTATACGTATATTTAATAATAGAAGCCGTCGTATAAGTCGACTTTTGAGGGTTGCTAATTATTTTAATAAAATTTAAATTGCTAGGATAGGGCGGCCGTTATACCTCCGTAATAAATTAAATATTTCCAACTAAATTTTATAGTCTTTCAATAATATATAGCGCAAATATATATATAGACTAAATACTATTCCAAAACTCAATATATATTCGTACTTATTGTAATAGTACCGGATTAATTTCGAAAAATCCGTAATTTAACTAGTAGGCACTTCTAATACTAGAGGCTCAGATTCTACAAAGTAATCGGCTTATTCTACTACCTATTTATTAATAAAATCCTCGTCGAATTCGATTATTTCTAACTCTAATTTTTTAAATACCCGTTTAATATATTCGATATTAAACCGTATTTAATCCTCGTCGGGAAGGTTATCGTTTTCGAATTCGGCTAATTTACAACGGATATTTACTAAGTCTAAATCCTTAAGCAAATTATCTTAATCAATAAACCCTATTTGGAATTAATAAGTATTCAAATCTATTTCAATTTGGATGTCAACCGACTTTAATTAATATCGTTATTAATATCTTCCTATTTATCGAGGGGTACCGCGGGGTCAAATATTATAATATCACTATCGCCGTCGTTATCGTTATTGTCAAAAAGAGGCGCAAAACCGACGCTCTAAACTATTAATAATTTTAAACGACGAATTTACTATTATTATCCAAAATAAAGGTAAATATTAAGGACGGGCATTCGTCTACTATAGCTAATTCTAATTCCTACCAGTTTATTAACGATAACGTCTACCTAAAAGGGGTCGTCTTTCAACCGAGGCCGGCGAGGTATAGTATTAGCCAAATCTATTAAGATAAGAAAATTAATATAAAGGGAAGAATTAGATTCAAGAAAGAGAAATATCGATAAAGCTATTTAAAACCCTTATAAGGTTACTAAAATCGCCTAGACCCTACAAATAAAAGACCTTACAAATATACGGGTATATACTTATCCGTTCTAAAATATTTATTATAATTTATTTATTTAAAAGACCCCGTAGATATATAGGTACGTATTCTAATTTAATTATTTACTAATAGTATATAGTATAAATAAATTAAATAAGGCTAATATTTACTTAATAAGGGTTTTATAACGGAATTAGCCCTATTTCGTCCTATTTATAAGATAATAAATAATAAGATATTGCCCTACGTAAACGTCTAGACCTATAATACTATATATAGGCAGCCCTACGTATAATTTACAAAATCTTCTAAAAATATTAAAGTATTTCTATCGATTTAGGATAGTAAAAAATCTTTCCCCTCGAAAAATCTCTCCCCTTTTTACAAACTTTTAAAAACTCTAATCTCCCCCTTTTATATACTTTTAAAAAACTCTTTCCCTTTTACACTTTTAAAAGTTATTAAGAATTTTATATAGCCGTTACATATATTCTAAACTAAGATGGAAATTTCTTTCTACAAAATTTATTTTATTATTACTATTATTATTATTTATCCTCATTTATATATTATACCTAAGTATAAATAGGGCGCAATTATTTATTAATATTAAGGGTACTAATAAAATATACCGATTTTACTAATTACATTTCTCCGGTCCCTACTAAAATAATAATTCTAAGCCGCCTCAATAACCTATTTTTAACCTCTAAATAACCTTTTATCCAAAATACTATTACTATATTACTATATTTACCTATTACTAATAATACCCCGCGCTATTTAATCCGATATCTATTAGGCATCTAATAAATATACTTAATATTATTTACGCGTACGTAGTAAAATAGAAAATAGTAGAAATCTACTGTTATTAGTAGTGCCCTACGTATATACGAAATTCCTAACTAAAATCGAAATTATTTTTTATCTTTTTTATATAACTAAACCTTATTATTAGATTTATTTATTATAAATACCTTCTTAATCGATTAAATTCACCTTAAAACTAATTAACCGAATTATTCAACAAAATTAACTAAATTAATTACCCTAAACGTATTATATAATTATATTAATTAATTACTATAAATATTAAAATTATATTAGCCTTAAATTTATTTGATTAATATATATCTAAATAATACCTACCAAAAAACCGAGCAACGGCCGCCTACGCAATCGCCCTTCTAAGAACACCAAGGACACAGCCGCCCCAGCCGCCCCAGCCGACAAGGGTAAAAGGACTATTAATTTCAATATATAAAACTTCGAAGATAACAATAAACCCGATATTACTAATAATCAACCAAATTCACCTACTAATACGCCTACTAAATTTACTTTACTTAAAATGCCTTTAATTAGAGGTTTATCGCATTCTTTTACTAACTAAATTAATATTTAACTTCCTACGTATTAAAATCCAGTAAATTAATCTTTTCTTCTTTTTTTATATATCTTCTAATACTATTTTAGTATCGCAATATTACTTCGCTTTATAAAGAATAATAGTAATAAAGTACTAATCGCTTTAAATGTATAGCTAAATATATAGAGTCGACTATATCGACCGATATCCTCTAAAAAGATACTTAGCGTATTAGTATTAGTACTAGTACTACCCCTACTCCGGCAACTAATATAATATTATTTACCTATTAACGTCAATATTAATAGTAAGGGCAAAATTTATAGGGTAATAATATATAACGCCCTAAATTTCCCTCGGACCCGCCCAGACTATTTAGCAATTAGAATATACTTATATCTAATATTCAATACCCTCCTACTACTAAATATCCTCCTACTACTAAATACCTTCTTACTCTTAGATACCCGGTTACTTCCCAAGCATTTTCACCTAACTATCGGTTTATACCCTACCGGAATTTAATAATACCGGCTTAACTATTTTTACCTAACCATCTTCCGCCTAATTATTTTCCGCTTAGCCATCTTCCGCCTAACTATCGCCCTACCTCTAACTTTAAAACGCCTATACTATACCAATAATATTAAATATTTTCGCCTCACTATTTTCCCCCCTATTATACCTTTTCCCCTAATCACCAACTTTCTTTACCTAGCCAAATATTAGTAAATTTACAACTAGTTGAATAGGAAATCCAATAACGAATCTAAATATAAATATAATTAATATAATAACAAATATAATAGTAAATATAATAATAAATATAATAGTAAATATAATAAATATAATAATAAATATAACAACAAATACAATAATAAATATAATAATAGCCTACTATTACTACTATTCCTTCCTAAGTATCCTTACTTACTACGCCTACCCCTAATAATACTAACTAAAAGGACTTAGAGCGTTTTCTTCGTAGTAAAAGCTTTGCCGATACGAGTGAATTTTTATATATATAAATAGGTACATTGGAATAAGTTAATTAATAAACCCGTAAGCGCGAAATAAATCGAATCGGCGCTAAATAAATAGAGAAGAACTATTAAGAGTAAAATAAAATACGTAAAGTCGAATAATAATATTAAGTAAAAATCTAATAGGATAAAGTTCAAGCCTAAATTAAAACCAAGGCTTAAGTTCAAATTTAGGTTTAAGCCTAAGCCCAAGTAAAGGCCAGACCGCCTATGCCTCCTTTCAACCAATTTACCCCTTCTACTAATACTAGTATTTCTAGTACTAGTATTTCTAATACTACTCTTAGTCGTAGAATATCCAAAGCTAACTATTCTACCTTCAACCTCGAAAAGGCCTTCTAGTAACTACCTCAGTAGAATAATAATAACGAGGACGACGTTTTCAATACCAATAACGATAACGACAACTTTAAATTTAACGATATTAATACCCCTCCTCGTACCTCTAGTAGTACTACCTCTAGTAGTAGAAGTTCGGGTTCTAATCCTATATTTAGTACCGCCTCTAATTCTAATACTATATCTAATTCTAATCCCGCCCCCGGTTCTAATATCCCCCCTAGTAATCGGGGTTCTAATTCTAGTCCTACCTATAATACTACCCCAAGTAGTAGAAATCGTAGTAATAGAGGTATTAGTACTACCTCTACTACCCCTAGTACTAAGACCCCTAATACTTTAAATACCCGAAAGTAGAAAAAAGATAATAGTAAATAAAATAATAGCCGTCCCTTATAGGAATATTATTGTAAATTTTTCTACGAACCCAATCGTACTAATTTATAGAAGCTCTAATAAAAAAGCGTACCTACTAGGCTGGATTTCGACGCAATAGATAACGATTATAATAGTCCTACTAATACCGACGATATATAAATCCCCCGAATAAAGAGTATTAAAGTTCCTTAAAATAATATAATCGTTTTTAATAAATTAAATAAAGAATTTTAATAAGTTTTATTCTTATATTATTATAATTAATTTTCTAACGCCTTCGTTACTAATACGGTTAATAAAATTAATACCCGTTTAAAACGATTTAAAAACTTTCGAAAATACGTTTTCGGCACTTATCGCTCCGAGAAATCGAATTTCCTTAATTATATATTAATATCCTTTTTCTAAAATATTATATCCGATAATTTATACTTTTTAAAATATAATTTCAATAATAATGATAAATATAAGGCCTAATACTTAAAATTAATCGGAAACTAAATTAATAGACGGACCTTCAATTAAATCTATATATATATTATAAAATATATTAATTACAAAACTATTTTTAATAATCGAATTAATCTTCTATTCTACTATATTAAAATAGAACTATAAAATATAGGCCTTATAATATTAAATATTATTAAATCCGAACGCATTATAAATAAGGGCTGCCCTAGTTTTAAGAGGGAAACCGACGAAAATCTTCGAAAGATTATACGTTAAACCTTTATAGCTTTACCTTTTAAAGAAATAAAAACGACGCTGAAACCGGAAACGCCGATTTCTGGTCAGGAAGTGCTCTAAAACGAAAACCGATAACGGCAATCGACTTAGGAGGGTCGTTTACCCCCCTCGCAATATCTTGCGACGAACGTAGCGATAATATTGAATTGTCGCTACCGATAACGATTAATAGAGGCGCGCGTAGATTTAAAAATAGCGTTTACAACCCCCTTGGAAGTATTTCTAATTATAACGACCCCAACGCCGTATTCGCTATAAAGACTTCGGAAAAAACGGAGAACGACGATAAAATTATAAAGAAATTTATCGTTTAAACGAATAAGTCTATAGACTATAATACTGTTTTGCCCGAGGACCGTCGTTGGGTTCGAAAATTATTTTTCGAATTTGCGAAAATTTAGGCGAAGAAAAGTAAATTTTAGATACTTAAGGCAAATAAGGTTAGCGAAAACTAATTTATTATTAAAAAGGATTTCGACGATTTAAAGAAGAATATTTTTAAGGAATTTAAGAAGGGTATTTAAGAGGCGCCGAAGAGATAGGCCGATATTATTACGAAATTATTAAGTAAGATTAGCGCTACTTTTTAATATTTAATTACTATTATTATTTTAAAATTTATCCCCTTTAATTACGAACGCTAATTTATAATTAAAGGAATTTTAATTTCCGTTTAATATATTAAATAATCGAATAAAGATACGAAATAGGCGATCGAAAATGCTTTAAAAGAGAAATAATATAAAATAATCTAAATAATTACCCGAATAATAATAAGCGGCGATTATATTATAATTTTCGACGAATTTATACGCGAATAGTATTAGAAGTACTATATTTAGGCGAAAGAGGTTTTTAAAACGGAAATTATTATAACCTTTAATACTATAGGAATTTTAGTTAAAGGAATCCCCTAAATTAGTTTCGACGGAAAATCGGATAATGTAATATTAAAGGAAATAAGGGAGAAGAATAAGGAAGCGGATATTATTTATATAAAAATTTAAAAGAAATATAATAGGGAGAATAGGGGGATGATTTTAGTAGAAGTTGTAATTACGAAGGCGGTAATCTTCTTCTAGGAGAACTTTTTCTTCTAAAATGGCGGGGTTTATTTATACGAGCCGTTTTAGGTTGCGGTTATTATTTAATAATATTTTAAATATTAAGGATTTAGATATACGGCGAAGTTTTATTATTTAGAGGATGTTTACGGTTGTTGTAGTTAATTTAAATATAATAGGGTTCGTTTTAGCGAAGAGAATTACCCTTCGAATAAGAATAATTCCCTAGTTTATTATAAATTATATAGGAAGTCGGGGTATTTCGCCTTCGATAAAAAGTAATACCCGTTCGTTAGAATAGTCTATATAAAGGCTTTAATTATATACGCCGAAAGGCCTCGCGGTTTTACTATTTATAAAAAATTAATTAAACCGGTATTAAAACCGATAATTAAAATTAAAGAAAACGTTGCTATTTTTAACGCCCTTTTTAATTCCCGTTTTATTATAGTTTTAAAGAAATTATTTACTGGAAGTATAAAGAGAAGCCGATTTAAAAATAGGGTAATTGGAAATAGTTTTTGGCTGAAATTTATAGGTTAAATTAGCCCGATAAATACCTTTATACGCTTTTAAAACGTCGGTAATTATACCCGTACTAATTCTATAATTATTACGTATATTACCGTTATTAAAAATGTAACCCTTATTTTATCCGCCGCTAAATTAAAAAGAATCCTTTTATAGGGTAATTAATAATTTAATTAAAAATATTTTATTAGAATATAGGGAAGTTGTACGAGAGAAGGAAATTTCTATTCGAATAAGAGGAGACTTATAATATTATAGCGATTTAAGAGCCGGGTAGAAATTTAAATAGGGATATTTACCGGCCGAGGGGTAGTAGGTATTATAATATTAATTATTTAGAGAAGGGTAGGGCGGCGATTTATATGAATAAGAAGTAGAATTTTAAAGATTTAAATTTCTAATCGGAAAAGGACTAGGTTATAACAATATTTAAAAATTTATAGGAACCGACGACTATTTATTCTATTTACTCCCTTATCTTTATAAATAGTATACCGGAATATTAATAGGGGTTTCCCCTCTTCGAACTCTTCGAGGAGAGGCCCCTAAGGGGCTACTAAATAACTATTAGGGATTTTAACTTCTATTATTCTAATTAGGATTTGGAGAATAGGATTAGCTTAGAAATTACAAAGCTTTTTATTTAAGTATAACGGTAGAAGTTAAATTTATTAACCCTTCGTAGAGAATTAATATAATTCGGTAATATAATATAAAGCGAAAAAAATAGGACGATTGATTATATATAGATATCGTATAGTATCGAGGCTAAGTATTAAGGAGCCTAACGATATAAATAAATTAGTTCGGATTATTATCCTTAAGAAGTTTAAATTCGAATTAAAAAACGAAATAAGAAGGCTAAAGAGGAAGGAGGTTATAGTTAAAATTTTATAGACGTAGAGAAGGTATAAGATGTAGTAGAGAAGCGGATATCGGTCTTAGAGGAAATCGTTATAATAAAAGATTTCGAATTAGCTTTCGATAGATTCGACGGAGAATTTATTAATATTGTAGAGGAATTCGTCTTATATTAGAAGAAAAGTCGGGGAAAATAAGTAGATTAATAGAATTTAGAATATAAGACGGCGACGAAAAATATATAATAGAAGTAATAAATATAATTTAGGAGTAGAACGCCTTTAAATTAGAGGGAATTCGTAGAAGTAGTAATAAAGAAGAAATAATTTATTTCGAAGATTTAGACGGCGAAATAATAAGATTATATCGCCTTTATATTAAAGGATTTAAATAAATTCTAATTATTAAAGAAGTAGGTTCGAATTTAGAATTATTGTTTAATAAATCCGCTTAAATTACTAATCCTTAAACTTAACGAAGGGGTAAATAAAATCGAAGACTATAACGGTAAGGCGAATATCCTCGCCGATTAATTCTTCCTTAGGGTAAATATTCTTATAGATTATCTACTAAATTAAATTTAATTACTAAATAGTAATACCCCGGTAATTATTAATAATTAAATTATTAAGGAGGATATTAAAAAAAATTTTTTAAGGATAGCGCTAAATAAAGCGCTAGGTATTAATTAGTTTTCAAATAGGTTTTTAAAGATTTATAGGGTACTATTTAAATAGGCTATAGTAGCTTTCGTTATAACGAGCCTTCGGTTTGGATATTTCCCCTAATAATTTAAGAATATAAAAGTAATTATTTTAAAAAAGTTAGGAAAAAGCGTTAAGTAGTAAAAGTTGGCCGGCGTATAGAGGCCGATTTTATTATTAAATAATATTAAAAAGATTTTCGAAGTTTTAATTATTACGAAGTTAATATAGGCGGTAAAAGAGTTTAATTTCCTTTTAGAAAGTTAGATAGGTAATTAGGCGGATTATTTAATAGAATTCGCAATTAGGGTAATAATTAATACGGTCTATTCGGCTTAGAAATTTAAAGTTATAATATCTTTTATATTCTTTAATTTGAAGGGCGTATTTAATAGAATTAATTATAAATAACTTTTATATACCTTATAGGAAATATAATTCCTATAATAGTTTTTCAAATAGGTCGATAATTTTATTACTGGAAGAAAAAATTCCCTTTTCTTCGATAATAAAATTTCGAACCTTTATAATATCGTAGTAAAAGTACTTTAAGGTTCCCCCTTCTTATTAATCCTTTTTATTCTCTTTATTATTCTATTATATTATAAATTAATTATAATTAGGAATATAATTATAATTAGTTTTACCGACGATATTAATATTATTGTAGTAGTTAAAATAACGGAAGAAAATTATAGGATTTTCTAAACGGTATAGGAAATCTACTCTAAATAAGTAGCCGAAAGAAGAATAGAATTTAAAGCGAATAAAATAGAATTTATATATTTTATACGGACGAAGGAATTGCGGATGGAAATTTTCTAAATTGGTGGAGTAGTACTTTAACCGATAGAATTAATAAGATTTTTAAGGGTTTAATTAGATTAGAAGTTTAATTATCGAATATACGCGGAAGTAGTAAAGAAAAAGATAGTTACGTAGACGAACGTTTTAATATAGTTAGTAGTAAAAATTTAAGGTTATTCCTTTATACGAACGAGAGAAATCTATATTAAGTATATTTAAAGCGTTATTATATATAGAATATTAGTTTTTTACTAGCCGACTAAAGTCTATAGGAAATTACGAAGGATAGTAGTTAGGCTAGCTAAATATTAGACTAAATACTTAAAAATTATTACCGGGGCGTATAAAGCTATATTAGTAAAAAATTTAAAAATAGAAATATTTTATCTATTATTCGACTTCTATTTTAATAAAAGGGTAAAGGCCTTCGAAGAAAAATTTACCCGAACGGACTAAATTAAATTCGTCCGAAGGACTATAATTTAAATAGTTAATTATATTTAGATAAGAGTAAGAAGTCGATTACTTATTAACCGACCCGAAAGTAGTATTATTAAAATTAAATAGGTTAAAGAATAGGTACCGATAGAGAAATTTATTATATTAGTAGTAAAATTACCTTTAAAAACGGGAATGCCCCTACCCCTATTATAAATATTAGAATTAACCGCTATTAATTAAGAGGAATAATTAGAAAATATTACGAAAAGAGAGTAAATATTGTACTATAATTATTAAATAGTAATAGTAATAGCCAAATTAAATTAGTAGTATAAATTTACTATCGCTAACTTTAACGCGAAGTTTAGTAATAATATTATTAAGTAGTATATAATTGGGGTAAAAAAAAAGAAGAAGAAGAAAAGTTAATTATTAGAGGACGACGATAAATTATATTTATTAACGAAAATATAAAGCTCTTTCTTTATTTAAGCCCGAATAGGAATTATCGGGCTCTGGTCCTTCTTCTTCTAGAGAAAGGTATTAAATATTATAACGCTATTCTATTCGTACGGAGCCGGGGAGGAAACGTTTGAATACTTCGTTTTTAAATGTTTACGGATAGAGGAATATTGGATAACGGCAACCGATTAGTTGTAAATATAAGAAGAATTCTAGGTTTACTTAAATAATAGAATTAAAGTAGAGAAAATCCTTTTATAAGTATTTAAATTAGGTAAATTGAATAAGTACTACTTAATAGTCGAATTAGAAGGGGAATAGTATAAGGAATTCGCGCGGTACGTATAAAATTATTTATTTATTTATAATATTAAAATATTAAAATATAAGGACGAAAGGAATAGTAAAGAGGTTAGTTAAATTAATTCTAATTTATATTTAACAAAGGGAGCGGAATAGCAGAGAAATTATTTAATTAACGTTTAAATACGAATAATAAGGGTATAGAATATTTCTATTATTTATATTAGGTTATAAGTAATTTAATAACGCTATTCGTCCTAATTAAAATTTATTTTGGTAATATAAGGGCTATTAATCGCTATAAGCGAACCTAAGGGGTTATTAATATTAAAGCCAGTATTACTATTATTAACCGAACCGGCGGAAATAATATAAAGAGGAATAATAATAGGATAGTTGACTATAAACTTCTTATAATAACCCTTCTCTTTATAGTCCGCAACTTTTAATTTACTAAAGTAATAGAGAGAAGAAAAAGTATCCGGTTAATCCGGGAGACTATTATTAATTAAATGAATATGTATAACGCTAAGGAAAAATATATAAATTTATTAGAAGTTCTTAATAAATTTATTAGGGTCGGCCGGAGTATTTATAATAATAACCGCCGCTACTTAAATAAAGTTACGCTTATTGTAATAGCCGAGGGGGATATTGAATATATATTTTGAAGTAGTAAATAAATATTAAATAATTTAAGACGTAATATTTAGACGATATTAGAAAGAAATAATATTATAATACTAGGAAGGATATTTACCCCGTTTATCGACTGTATAGGTATATTCCGCGAATATTATTTAAAAGCCTTCTAAGTTTAAATTAATAATATTCGGGGTATTTATAATATAATCGGCGAAATTTAAAGTATAGCCGAAGTAAGGAGGAATACGAATAATATTAAATATTAAAATTAATTAGAAAAGATATAAAAATATAAAGGTAGGAATTTTACCGATTATTAAGAAACCGAAGTATAGGATTGCGGAATAGAAAGTCGGCGACGGTAATAGGATTTTAGGAAGGAATTATAAGAGCGCTGGGGGTTTAAGGAGTACGGAGAAGGGTAGAAGGTATTTTAGGTAAAAACTTTACAAAGTAGGAAAAGTTAGGGCTTTAACCAGTCCGAATATTAAAATTACAAATATTACGAATAGGGGTACGGTTAGGCGCGCCGCTAGACGAGGAGGAGGCTATTTTAAGGACGTAGTAATTTAGGGAAGAAGAAGAAAATTTAAAGCCGGCGCCCGGGGAAAATTTAAATAAATAGTAGAGGAGGCCTTTATATAAGTATAAATTATAATAAGGATAGGAGGATAGGATAAAAGGGAAGAGAGTAAAAGAGAAGGAGTGGGGTAGGAAAGCGAATATAAATGAATAAGGGCAAATAGGGACGGGATAACGGCTTAGGGACGGGAAGAAGGAGTAGAAGAAAGGAGCGGTATTGCAATAGTTCTAATATTAAATAGAATAAGATAGAAAAAATATATTTATTTGCTATGGCGGTGGGTAAGAACTGTTATAATTAGAAATTAGGAAGGAGCGGCGCGGTTTATTTACGACCGGAACGGAGCTAGGGGTTTTCATCCGGCGGCGCTTATTACTATACGGTTTTTCCTTTAGAGAACCAAGAGAAGTACCTTATACTAATAATAGCGCTATAAATATATAGCTAAGGAATAAGATTATTATTATTATTTACCTTTTAAAGAGCGCTATAAGGAAGTCGACCGGCAATAATTTATTCAAATACTATTAGAATTTGTATTTAAATAAATTAAACTAATTAATACCCCTAAATTGGACTACCTAAATAAGAATATTATTATAGAAGAACTGCCCCGGCTACTAATAATAATAGCTAATTACCCCTATACTAATAAATAGCGTTATATACCGCCTCTTAATAAAGAACCTCCCAAAATTCCGAATAGTAATTATAATATCCAATACAATACTAGCCCGGGCTCTAGCAACCAAAGTCCTAAGTATAATCTATATAGCGGCCGTCCTAATAGAAGTAATAGTAATAATAGAGGTAGTTATAATAACCGAAGTAGCCGCAATAACAAGGACGACAAAAGCAACTATTACAATAATAGAAGTAATAGTAATAATAACCGTAATAATCGGGGTAGCGGCTATAATAATAAAGGCGGCCGTAATAACAAAAATAGTAGTCGTAACAAGAGGGGTAGCTACAACAACCGCAGTAGTCGTAATAATAGAAGTAATAGTCGTAATAAAAAGGGTAATTACAACAACCGTAGTAATCGTAATAATAAAGGCGGCTATAACAACCAGAATAATAGAGGCGGCTTCAATAATAGAGGTAGCTATAATAACCGTAGTAGCCGTAATAACCGTAATAATAGAAGCGGCC
The DNA here is from genome assembly GCA_009806235.1 of Neurospora sp. CHS-2018c. Classification (NCBI taxonomy): domain Eukaryota; kingdom Fungi; phylum Ascomycota; class Sordariomycetes; order Sordariales; family Sordariaceae; genus Neurospora; species Neurospora sp. CHS-2018c. Next base: position 308,934 of record RAPC01000045.1, on the reverse strand, counting down.
AGACTTAAAATTCCTACGAACAATATACGCCTATTTATACTTCTTCTTCTAAATACCAATGCTAGCGCCCTATTAGTAGTAGTAATAGCCATTACTTAGAAGAAAATAACGAAGATAATAAAGACGAGGGACCGGTTCATCTACACTACAAGCGTAAAAATCGTCGTCAAAACAGTTAAACTATATTATCTATTAGTACCTTCGAAATTACCCCCTGTATTCCTAAGCGCAATTACAAACCGCCTATCGCCTTATCGCCAATATTATAATCGACTACCTCTACTTTAAATAAAGGTATAAAGTCTTTACACTTTTAAATATTATATTTTTAAACTCTTACGCCTTCAATCCTCCAATATCCAATTCTTCCCCTATTATCATCTATTAAAGTTCTATATAATACCTATATTCATTTAATAATTCAATATCGCACTTAGTAGTACACAATTTAATATTACAGCAATTACTATAGTATTCAACATCGCTACTAAAAAAACATAGAAAATCGTTTATAAATAGGTAGCCTTAATATTTTTTATTATACTATTTTATTCCCCTATCTTATTCCCCTTTGTAATCGTTATCGTCGTCGTCGTTATTATCGTTATTATCGTTATCGCAATTAATTAATTTAAGGGTCTAATACTACGCGACCGTATCGCAAAATATACTATCTTTCCCCCTAAATATTCCCCCTAAATACTGTACTTATAGGAGTATTAAGCGCCGCCGAACGCTAAATTTATTCGTAATGCCCTTATATCCTCAATTGAAGTAGGAGTACGCCGGTATACTTTCCTTCTACTTCAACGCGAATACTATTAGTAAGTAAGTCGACAACCTACTCTCGTACAACGCTAGGCCGGATTGATTTAATTTATAACTGTAATATAGAAGGACCGCTATTATTGTAATTGCCTTTGATATAATTTGATTGCCCGCGACTACCTAAAATGTAATTTGGCGTTTTAGAACGCCTAACGGTAGTATTTCTAATAACGCTACATAGCGCGGAATAACGGTAGTCTAATACCAACGGTTATTTGATAGTAGTGAGGCAGTTACCGTGGTCTAACGGTCATATCACGGCAAATACTTTTCTAAGAACCCGTAGCTAAGTATTTATAAATACACTACGCGCGAGGTTAATATTAATCTCTAGAAAAAAGGCGATAAAAAGGTATATCGGATTTAATAGGGTATTAGTAAAAATATGCCAGCCTTATTTAATTTAACCCCGGTATTAAATACTATTATAAGTCGCCCCCCTAATCTAGTACATTTAGAATTTAAGGGTAAGCTTACCTCTAGAAAAATTATATATCTAATTAATTAATATTCTTTTAAGTATAGTCGCCTACGTCTATAAAATGTTTTTTAATATTTTCTTAATACCTAGGTCTAAATTCGAATATAGCTGTACCCTTTATATATAGTTTTTTCTACCGGGCTAGATTGCACTACCTTCCCCTATATTATATCTCAAAGGGTATATTTTAACCGAATACAATAAATAGTCGGTCATTACGCCACCCTTTTTAGAAGTATAGTTTAAAAAAGACTATATTGACTAGTACGTATAGGAAGTATAGAAAAATATCCTTTCCGAATATAACTATATCGATAACCCTAGCAATAACCATTTGCTTGGAGCTATATTATATAAATTAATTATAATAGTACGTAGTAATAATATCCTTATAAATATTAGGAATACGTAGTCCGAATACGAAGAGATAAATACGTATATTTAGAACGGGCGCTTATAATATAAATTTATTATAGTAGAAGGTATAGTAAAAAACCCTAAGGTAAAGGATATTTTTAAAGGTAGAATATACGTATTAGAATTACCCTTTCAATTTTCTAAGCGTTTGTCAATATCTATAGCTACTTTAAGGTTAGATTTAGGACTTAAGATATTTATTATCAAAAGTATTAAAAACGAAGATATACTAATTATTAAAGCGGTTGCGGAAATAATTATAAATATAGTAATAGAGGTACGGCTAGACTGCCCCCTACCTAAGCGTATAAAAGATTATATTAAGAATGCTCTAAAGCCAAATATTTATATTAATATTTATTATACTAATATATACGAAGAATATAGGCTACCTAAATTATTAAATATACTAGCGGAAGAAAAATATTACAAGTAAGTGAATGCATTAATAATTACCCCTAAAACTACTATACTAAGTATAACGGGCTTAATTGAAATTCGTATTATACGAAATTTCGGCCCGGCGCTAGGCCGCCTACGTAATCGGTACTATAAAATTTGGGTATATAAAACCCGGGCCGCGACGCTATCGGAGAACGAAGCTAATAATTACCTACCTACTACGCAAACGATTCAAAAAGATAGCCGAGACAACTAATAGTAAAGATATCGAAAAATAGATTCTATAATACAAGCGTATTATTTATACTATTCGATTCGTATTATTAAATACGTATACGCTATCCGACTTAAAATTGATTTAGTAAGTTAAAGATATCGCCCGCTAGCCTCCTAGCTTATTTGAATCGTTAATTAACCGGGAAGACTAAATTAAATTAGGTTTTATAGCGGCATTTGCTAGGGGGGCACTAGCCTTATTCTAGGGGGGCCCCAAACCTTGGGGGGGCCCCAATATTTCATGTTATTTTGATGTAAAATATCATTTACACGGTAAATTCCAGAGTCTTACATATACATGAAAAAATAACAGCGATATTCAACGACATAGTTTTGTATAGAGATTTCTATGGGACACAATGTTTTGCACATGGGATAGTTTTATGGTATTTATTTACACTACGAAAGACTATAGTATTAACGATAGAGAATAAGGTAGAGGTAATCTCGTAATACTTAGTATAGTGTTTACCTTCGTATAACCTTGGGAGTAGGTAAGACTTCTTCTAAGACTGCTTTAGCTCTCTTATATTTAATTATTTGTTTAACGGGAGAGCTAGATTCTATAGCTATTTGAATAGAGTTTAATACTAGCTCTAGAGACGACTACTATTATTCTGGAGACGACTAATAGGGCTCTAGCTCTAGTATTGGCACTAGAGGGATATCTTTTTCAAAGGGGTTTGGAGAGGGCTCTAGAGTAAACTCTAGTTGTAGTTCTAGCTTTAGAGAGGGCTCTAGAGAGAGCTTTTGCCGTAGAGAGAGCTCTAGAGGCGGGAGTATTAGAGGCGGGAGGTAATTTAGAAGCGGGATTATTAAAAGGTCTAAGTCTAATTTTAGCTCTAAGTCTAATTCTGGCTCTAAGTCTAATTCTAGCTCTGGTGCAGCTACTTAAACGCAGTCTAGCACCAGCTCTAGCTCGCTTTCAGATGTTGTATCCGATTCGCTACTATAATTTAAATTATTAGAGTTAACCGGCTATTGTATAGGTTTACGTTTAGTAGACCGTTTCGTAGAGCTAGGAGTAAGCTCGTTAATATTATTACTCTCCTAATGAGATTTGTAACGTTGTATATTCGGCTGCAGGCGAGGAAGGTTATTGAGGTTGTTCTGTTTAATGGGCTTAACCTTCTTGCTCTCTTTCTTACCCTCTTTCTTGCCCTCTTTCTTATTCTTTGAAGTTGGTATAGCCTTTTTACTCCCTCTCTTTGAACTAGGTGTAGTCTTTTATTTCTTAGGGGTCTTGGGAGTCTTAGGGGTCTTCTACTTTACCTTTAGGTCTATAGGAAGGGCGTGCTTATTAGGGATAAATCTAGTAGAGTTCTTAGGGCGGCCTTTTCTTTTAGTAACGCGGGGGTTTCGAAGGCGAAGGTAGAAATCGTCAAGATCTTGTTGAAAGAGATTAGTTAGTAATAATATATAGATATATAGATAAGGGGTATTATACAACGGCAACGTATAAGAGGCATTTTGAAATGCCAGCGAGGGTGTACGTGATTGAGCTTTAGTGGCTTCTCTGTAACCAACCGGTTGAATATTTTATGACGATAGGGCAACCTATATTGAAGAGGGGAGTTGTAGTCCTTATTATAAGGGGGGAGAGGAGGAGGGTTACGACGACGATCAGTTGGCCGGCTTACCTCTACAAAGCGGTATTCGTAATTGATAATATCCAAAGTAATAAACGTAACCTATTTGGGGAGGTGCCCTAAGTAGTCCCGGGTATTGGCGATATATTTATAGCGTTAACGGGTCTAGTATTCTATTAGTTTGTATTTAAACGTTCTATATTATTCGTTTGCTATTTCGATAATAGCGGAAACTAGTTCGAAGACGTCGCTATTACTATTAAGAAGGTAATTCTTAACGTTGAAGTTATTCGATTTAGTTGGGGAGGTAACCTTAATACCGAAATTTCTATATTACTTAATATAGTAGTATGCCTATTGATCCCTGATAGGTAGCCAATTCTTCTAGATATATCGAAGAATCGTCTTTTGAATTGTAAATCGCTTCTTCAAGTCCTCCTACGTAGTAAAGAATTCTGGCTTTGTCTTACTATATATTATGATTTTAAATTGCTTTACAATATTATGAGGATTATTAGTAATCGTTATATCGTTAGAGGTTCCGCTTCGTATAGAAGTATATAGACTATGGTCGGTATTGTTAAATAGGACGGGAATTGCCTACTTATTAATACCTTTTTTATCGTTAGAGTTATTAGAGTTGTTGGAATTGTTATTGGTCTTTGACTTCTTCTACTTTAATTTAGCGTTGTGTAGTACGTTCTTGATAATGTAGAATAAATAGAGTTGTTGTTAAGTATTAGGAAAGATCTGTGCTAGGGATTGCTTTATCTCTTTGTTTTTATTAGTAATAATAATAGTAGGCTTTGGAATGTTGTATCGTAATCGTATTTATTTGGTAGTATTAATGAGGAAGTCGAATGCCTCTTACTTCTCGTCGTTAATAATGCTAAAGACGTAGTTGAAGATGGTATTAACGTTGGTGATGTTAGATATTTGGTAAAACGGGTAGTTGAAGCGGTTTGTATTGTACGTATTGTCGATAATTATAATTTTATAAAAGCGCTAAGCTATATATATATAATATGGTAGGGTAAAGACAATGCCTAATAGCCTTATTTCGTCGTTTAGATTTATTTTTTTAATATAGTTAATCTTATTATTATTAAAGGCTTTGAGTAGGGCGCCTATTAGGGTATAGCCATTGAGATTACGGCGTTGAAATTGTACGCGTGCGTTGTAGATGTCCTTCCTTTTGTATATTGATTCTAGGTAGTCGGCTCGTACGATAGAAGCGATTTTTCGAGCTCGTATAGTATGGAGTTGAGAATGATCTTCGATAGTCTTTAGTACCTCTGGTTTTATCTTGCGATATTGGGGGTAGGTAGAAGGATTGTACGAGCGAGGGTAGTTGTATACTTAATACTGGGATTCAGTATGTAAATGAAGGCGCTAGAGACCGTTATCTTTATCCTTCTTTACGATAGCTATCTACTTATAACCGCATTTACGTAAGGCTGTCTTTTGAATACTAGCTGATCTAGATTGACGAGGTTGGCTATATCGGTTATAAAAGAAGTAATATCGTATATATTTTGAAGTTAGGACTTTAGGCTTACTGCCGCGGCTATTGCGACGGTTGATTGCAAAGCTATAGCCCTTTACCTAGTTATTCACCGCTTCGTAAAGTTCTTGAATGCTAGCGGCGGGAGAGATGGCGCCGGCTAGTAGATTGAGGATTATATCCTTGTGGTCGATAGTAATACCCTCTTCGTCTAAGTCCGATTCGCTACTAGAGTTAGAGAAGCCTTCCTACTCCTCGTCCTCGATGTGGGTGAGGTCGACGGTCGCATTTGGTTTTGACGGCGGCGCTATAATCTACGTAGTGCTTTGAAGCCCTAAGAAAGTTAGTAGATGACTCTGGTGATGTATGCGATCAATATCTACGTACGTACGATTGATTCTAGCCTATTCTAGTGATGAAAGGTGGTTTGGTTGTAAAGAGAGGGTAGAAAGAAGGTTAGGTTGAAAGGTATGTTCAAAATTACTAAGTCTAAAGATAGGGGTGAATGGGGGATCTACTGGTTGACTGGGCTTGGTACTGTCTTGCACGAAAGGCTGTTGTACGATTACTGTCTGACTGTATTAGAAAATAATCTACACGTTAAACCCTAACCCGATTGGGGCCCCCCCAAGGTTTGGGGCCCCCCTAGAATAAGGCTAGTGCCCCCCTAGCAAATGCCTTTATAGCCGAGCTCGAAGACGAATTAAAGATCGATTTATTTACTAATACTATCTATCTACGACCTTTAACTATTAGCAAATTTAAACCCGCTATAATAAAGACGATCTACTACCCTATTTCAATTAGTATTAATTAAAATATTAGTTAGTTATATCCCTTACCCTAGACCTCTAAATTTATATCCGATGTCTTCCATCGTACTTTATTAGAAGTATACGATAAAGATTATAGTATACTATATATTAAGAGGTTTGGCCCAGGTATAGTACAGTATACTAAACGGGTGTCTTTTTCAGACGAGTAAGTCTATATCCCTGCTTTTCCCCTGTCCCTGGCCTTTTCCCCTGTCCCTGGCCTTTTCCCCTGTCCCTAGCCTTTTCCCCTATCCCTGGCCTTTTCCCCTATCCCTGCTTTTCCCCTATATAGTTCGTCCTTATATCCCGCTTTATCCTATAGCATCGTTATTTAGGCGGTAAATCTGTGCCTAAGGACTTATACTATATATTATACGTATAATAATATACGTTAGTTATATATTAAAGTATTGTTATATTATAGCCAAGCTATAGTATAGAAGCCTATAGCCGTATATAGCCTATAGAATTCTCTATATAAGAGCTCCGAAAGCACTTCCGATTATATATATTAAGGAATATATACCCGTACAGTAATATATACTAACAAACCTTATCTTCTTACCTGGCCAATACCTATAAATATTATACGTTTAATATTAGCGACTATATTCGCTACCGATATCTTGGACTTGAGGGCAAAGATGTGTTGATGTGTATGCTATGGAGAGGAAGCTAGAGTAGAAAGGGAAAAGAAGTGTGGAGGGCTAAAATATAGGAAGGGTGTGAGGGTATGGACTTATACGATAAGGGAGGGGTGGGGATATGAACCTACTCGACGATACGCCTCCGTAGCCCGAAATAGTTTATAGGGGTTATTATAAGTAAATAAATAATAAAATTATGGTATTGAGAATTTCAATTACCCTAAGGGACTTTCCTAATTTTTAATTTTAGTATTATAATAAATCTAGAATGTTTATCCGCCTTTAGCGGCTTTGTTAAGCCGTTTATAATTATTTCTTCTCCTTTAATGTGGATAATTTTAAATTCTTGTGCTTCGACGTTTTTAATGATTTATTTGAATTTAATATTTATATACCTATTCCTCCCGGGTATTTTGCGATTGAGCACTTTATTTTTGGTATTTTTATTATTTGTATATAATATTTTTAATAGCGGTTGAATATATCCTAGCTTTTTTATTATATATGTAATTTATTGTAGTAATTTCGTTATTGGGATTAGGTTTGTAAATTCTGCCTCTGTTGTGCTGGTTGTTACGAAGGTTTGCTTTTTTAATTTTTAGAATATTAGTCCGTTAGTTAGAAATATTATATAGTTATTAGTATTATAACGGGTCGTTAAGTTGTTTATAAATGAGGTATTATTAAATGTTTTTAAATTTATATTTTGGGGTAAGATTCTTTTTCCTAAGACGATTCTTATATTTACTATTTTAGTTAAATAATAAAAGAAGTACTTTATAATAATTAGAGAGTTAATTATTAATTTAGCGTTGGCTTTATATAATTTATTAATTGTAAAAGTAATATTTGGTTGTATATTTATTAATAGGTAGTTTAGGTTCTTAATCTTTTTAATATATTTTTTCTATTGCTTTGGCAATTTATTTCCCGTTTTATAATTATTTACTTTTATTTTAGAAGGCTATAGAGTATTAATTTTATGTAGGTCGTTATAGCTAAATTTTCTAAGTAGAAATCTCGTATATTTGGTTTGGGAGATAAAGATAGTCCTTTCCTCCCTATTCTTTACTATATCGAAACCGAAGAAGGTTTTAATTTCCTTTATATATTTAAGTTTAAAGTAGGTTAGAAGTTTATCCTTAATATTAAAAATAATCGTTTTAAATAATACTATAATAAGGAAGTTATTAATATAGAGTATTAATAAGGTATTTAATTCCGTATTGTTGAATAAGTAAGTATTGTCGTTTATTAGTTCGAAATTTAAATTTTTTAAAATTAGTAAGAGTATTTAAAACTAATATAGAGGCGTTTTTTTTAATTTATAGAGTATTCTTCGAAGTAGGTAGATTTAGCGATCCTTTTTATCTTTATATTAGGGCCCTTTTTTAAGGCCCGTCGGTTGTTTTATATAGTATTTCTTGCCTTTAGGTATTTTTGCGTTTAAGAATACCGTATTGAAATTAAATTGGTAGTAGTTTAAATCGAGGGTTATTATAATGGTTAGGAATATTTTTATATTTATTGTATTAGTAATTGTTGTATAGATTTCTTTTATATCTTAAGAACTTTGTTTAAAGTTACTATAGGCTACTTATTTGGTTCGAGCTTCCTTAATTTTTATTTTAAGGTTCTCCTTCTTATTGTATACCTATTTTCTAGGTAAAACCTCTATATTTTTAGCGTAGGGCATTAGATTATAGACCTTTTTGTTTTTTAGCGTTTGAATTTGTTTTTTTATTATTGGTATTTAATATTTATTGAAATTAAAGAGCTTTTTTACTTGCTGATAGTTCTTAGGGATTCCTAATTTATAGTCGAGGTCGTATATAATTTTAATGGCCGTTAAATATAATAGTTTAATACTTTATTAAATAATTCCTTTTTCTTATAGCCTATAATAGAAAATAGGTCTTTAGAATAATTGAGGTATAATAGGTTTACCGTTCTTATCCTTTAAAATATTTTTATTAATGTCCTTTACTTTTATTTTATTCGCTATATCCTTTGTAGTTGGAGTTATCCGCCTTCGGGGTTTTCCCGAAGTTATTATCCGGATTTCCGATTCCGAAGACGTTTCTTATTATCCCGTTGTCGGGGCCTCCGGTTCTAAATAGGTTTATTATTGCTCTATTATCGAGGGAGTCGCCCCCGAAGATATTTTAGGTTCTTCTATTATCGTTATTGGAACCGTCGGTATATTTTTATTATAATCCGTATTCTTTATATTAGTTAAGGGATCCGGCGATAATTATTACCGGTATTGGTTTTGTAATAGAGGAATCGGTCCTTCTTACTTAAAATCGTTTAGGTCGATGAAAGATGATTGTATAAAGGTTTTATTAAAGGGAAAGGTTTTATTAGGGTCCTCTTCTCCTCTTTCTTCCTCTTTGCGATCCGTAAACAGTTTTAGTAAATTATTAATTTCTATAAATAATTAGAATATATCTTCCTCTTTATTTTCCTATTCTATATTATTGTTTTATTTAATATTATTATTTTATTTTATTAATTATAGGATTTCTATATCCGACTTCTTTATTGAAGTAGGAGAGTGAATAGATATAGTCGTTGGTTTTAAAACTTAGTTATTCGGTCCTAGGGATAGGCTTATCGGGCTTAGAGATGGGCTTGTTAGTCCTAGAGTTAGGTTCGTAGGATTTAGAGACGGCGTTATTAGAATATTAAGTAGTAGAATAGAGGTTAGAGAGATAGGTGTGGGTATAATGCTTAGTAATAGGGTAGGTAAAGTAGGCGTTATAGGTTAATTATTTTTCTTAATGCTTAGAATCGTTTTGGGAGTGGGATCCTTCGTTATTAGTATTATTATAATTGTTAACGGAGATAAGGGTTGTAATTGGTTGTTAATAATTGTAATTTAAATACTTTTCTTATTTTTTAATACTTCTTCTACTTATTCGATAAATTAGTTTGAAAAGATAATTATATAATTAAGTACTTCTTCTTTTAGGGTTTCTTTCGTAGAGGTCTTTAAAAACCTTATAGTATTGGCTTTAATGAATTACTTTATTTCTAGATCCTAGATTAGAAAAATCCTATTATTAAAATTATTATAATTTACTAAATAGCCCCATCTTATTCGTTCAGCGAATTTATTATTTTATACCTACTTTTCTTTCTTAATATAGTAGTACGTTGTATAGTAATACGTACGTAGATATTTAATATTAAGTTTAGGGTTAGGAATTCCTATAGTTTTGTATAGAATTTTATATGGATTAATATATTTATCGTTTAATTTTGTAGGAAGGAGGTTTATTATTTTAATTACGGAATTAATTATTAAGGGTTAGAATTCGATAGGGATATTATATTTTAGAATAGTCGCTTTCAATTTCTCTATTATTACCCTTCCTATTTTTTTGGGCGTTCTATTTATTTATAGGGTGTAGGCCGGTATTTTAATGATTTTTACGCCCTCTTATTTTCTTTAAAGAATAATCGAATTATTTTAGAAGTCTTTCGAACCGAATTTAAATTTTATATTACTATTTAGGCCTAATATTTTTACTTTTAACCCCGTTTAAAGCTCTATATATTTTTTTTATTCTTTGATAATTATTAGGCTATCCTTCTTTTTTCGAATTATTTTGATTTAGTAAAAGTTATTTATTATATATATAAAGTGGATTATATATTTATAATTTATATAGTTAGTAACGTTGTAATTTTAGGTATTAATCCTTATAAATTTTAGCGGTTTCGTTACTATAGGGTTGCTAATTTTATAAATAATATTAGTTGATTTACTCTTTAGGTAAGCGTTGTAATTACTATATTCCGTATTAGTAAATTTAATTCTAGCGTTTTTATAGGCTTTTAAAACCTGATCCTTTCTAGTATATATTAATTGGCGATATATAGTATTATAATTAATCGTAGTTACTATAATTAAGCCGAGCGTTTAATATTAATATTTTTAATTTATTATTTCTAGTGGGGAAACCGGTAGGATTAGTAAGTTATTTACCTAGTAGTATTATATTTATTATCCTTCGTATCTTCCTTTAGTAAAATTAATTCTATTTATTTTTATATTCTAAACTATATGGTTGTCGATGAGACTTATTGTTATTAATAAGTTGGCTAGCATTAACGGGGAATATATTGTATTTTGAATTTTAATTAAAATAAAATCTTTTAATAATATTGGTAGTTTTAATTCTACTACTCTAATATAGTATGACTTTGATAATTGGCTATTTCCTACTTAATGGCTGATTGACCGTAGTAATAGATAGAATTCTATAAATTATTTAATATTATTAAAGATGTTTAACGTATAATTATTATTAAATATTATTATGTCTTTGTATATTGAAAATGAAATTGCTTCGGGAGTTTGTTGGACTTTGACGAAATTAAATTAAATGCTATTACTATTCTATATATATTTAGAAGTAAGCGGTTCTAAATTTATTAGGAGTTCTAGTAAAAATCCTTAAGGAAGTCGTTGTCGAAAGATAAGTTACTTAAATTAAATAGTAGGTTGGAATTAGTAGTAGCCGAAGAGGTAGTAGGGTTATAAATATTCGAATTGTTGCTAGAGACCGTAGTAGTAGTGCTTATAGCCTTTTTCTCGTTTATAGTTTGCTTCTTATTCTTTTAGCTATCTGGGGCCTTCTCCGGGTTGTATTATTAATATTCGGGAGTTTTAGGAGTACGATAATAATTATAGGGGAAGTGCTTCTAACCCTTTATAATCCTCTTATTATATTTATTATAAAGGACTTTGTCCTAGCTATTATAAATAGGTCTTTTATTATTATTGCCGTTATTATTATTATTAGTTCTAGCATTATTTTCGGTCTTTACGTCCTTAGTTTCGATTTTAGTAATAATTATATTGCTATAAATCTTTTCGGTATTAGTTAAAGTCGATAATAGGCTTAAGAATTTCTTAGTTATAAATAGGCCTTTATTAAGATTAATTACCTAGAGTTTGGCGTCGATAGGGTAAGAATATTTAATAGTATTGAAAAAGTTCGTTAATTCGATATTATTATTAATAATATAATTAATATCCTTAACGTACTTACGTAAAATTTAATAGCGTATAAGGAAAGTTTTGAATAAAGCGAAAGAATTTTATTTAAGGGTTTAATATTTATTAAAAATATTACTCTTAGTTTCGTTAATAACGTTAGAAATACTATTACGAATAAAATTAAAGAAATACTTGGGATTATTATTATTTTTATCCTAACTATTAATTATTAGAATAAATTGGATAGTATTATTATTAATAATCGAGTAGATAATTCCTATAACTTTCGCGCGGTCTATATATTATTTGGCGAGAGCTTTCTTATCTTCTTCCTTCGTCGCGTCCTTAATTTTGGGCGCGGGAATTATAATTGTAATATAGGATTTTAGGCCTAACGAAGCGAATTGAATATATAAAGCGCGGGCTTAAGTATTAAAATTGGATTTACTTTTAAGGGGAATTAATATCGAAGTTGTATTATATTTTATAATAGACGTATTGTAGTTAAGGTTAAAGGGTAAGGTTATTAGGTTAACGGGCGGGGTTATAACGGTCGTAGGGATTAGAATCGAAATTATAATTTATAAAGGTAGGTATCGATTCGTTGAAGTCTTTATTCGGTCGTTAGCTAAAGTCGATGTTTTATTGGCGGGCGGGGTTGTAATGCGGCGTGTACGTAATTGTAGTGCGACGACGGCTTGATTGTTTTTTTAAATATATACGAGGGTAGCGGATGCGATGCGATGTAATTATTACAGGGCAGAGGCACAGTTAGGGGTAGGGTAAGATATGTATTATTATACGGAGGAGGGGAAAGGAGGTGTGCGCAGAGGGCTGGCTATATAGGCGAGAGCCTTAGAGCTAGCCCGAGGTTACGTATCTACGTATATGACCGGACGGTATGGCTCTAAGTTATGCCGAAGTACTCTAGTATATTGTAATAGTAGTATTCAATGCTAGGCAGGTTATAAGTAAGCTAACCCTATAATACTATCCCCCCCTTCCGTCTATTTAACGAAGAAAAACCTAGTTATATATTATTCCCCTTTTTTTAAACGTTTAATAATTTCTTTAAAATTTATATTATTACGTTCGTAAGGCCCTTTTTTTCGCGCTAGGATAGGGTAGCGGCGGTAATAGTTTCGGGCGGTTATTATAAGTAAGATAAATAATGTTGGGGAGGCCTGGGGGTAGGGGGGCGGCGTAGTTTGGGGGTTGGGTAGCGCTGTAGGGGCTTAGGATTGCCCGGGTCCGAGTTTGAGTCCGAATCCGTTTTTAGTTTGGTAGGGTCCGTTTATAGCCGGTAATTAAGTTAGGAATAGACTTCTAGGGGTACGGGGGCTTAAGGGTAGTTGTAATAGAATTTTAGAACCCTCTCCTCGTAATCGATAATATAATTCTTAAATTCCTATATAAGGGGGTGGTCCCCTTTCTATTTAATTTAATAATATTAGTAGCGGTTCTTACTAAATTGGTTATAATCGATTAGGCGTTTAAAGTCCTATTCGACGACGTTTATACTATCGTTTATTCGTACTATAATACGGCTATCGTTAATAATAACGTTTGAGGAAACATTTTAGCTAAAGAGGCTTTGGCCGATCTAATATTAGATTATAAAAACGTAGAAAATTAGCGAGCACTTTATATTAGCCGGGAGGTCGAGGTAAACCTAATAAAAATTAATTTTAATAACGTAGAAGGGGCCTTCCTAGCGGGGGGAGAATTTCTAATAGGGGCGGCCATTAGCGAAGTTAATAACGTCGAAGAGGATTAAATCGTTTATTTAATATTTATTTAAATCTATATAATATTTATTGGTATTAGCTTCGTATTATTCTTAGGTACGGCGGGTTTATTAGGAAACGAAGTCTTAAATTTTCTAGAAACGGTCGGCGAATTCGGTAGTTTTATAATATTCTTTTAATTAAGCGGGGGAGAAGTTAGGGGGCGGCAAGGAACGAAGTTCGGTATTTATATAAGGGTAATAACTATAATTAATAAAGAATAAGGAGACGCTTATAGAAGAGGAGATAGTATTATTACCCGAAAATTCTACGAGTAGGAACTACTTTACCTAATCCATTTATATTTAATTAATATAGAAGCGTAGGAATTATTTTATATTTATATTAATACGTTCGGTTTAAGCGTTAATCTAAAAGTAGAAGGCGGAATTAAATTTTTATACGATAGAGAAATAGTTATAAAAGGTAGTTTAAAAATAGGAAATAAATTGGGAGCCTCTATTAAATATAATAGTATTAGGTAGGCTATATAGGGAATAGATCCGGTTAATAAAGCGATCGGCGAATTCCTCTACTTTAAAAGTAATATAAAGGATATAATATTGTATTTTTATTAATTTATTTATAACGACGGCGATATAGTAGAAAATTTGCCCGAAATATTTATTAAATAGTAGCGGGGTAATATAATTAATTGAAATATCTTTTTAAAGGGTTAGGGAAATAGTAGTAAATTTAAAGAAGCCTATAGAATTACATTTAAAAAATTTCGTCTTTACGTACGGGAAGTAGCCTTTATAAAAGAGGTAGATATTATAATATATACCCTCCTAAAAGAATTTGCGAACGAATAGGTTGTACGTAATATTTTTATTTAAGTACCCCGTATTAAGCGAATTATATTATTAATTAATTAATTAGAATTGAAATTCTTTATCCTTAGGGTCGATAATAATACGATTACACTACTTCATTACTTTATTAGGGAGGACGTAATACTTAGAAAAAGCGTAATTAAAGATTTTATAGATCGATAGCGGTTAGCGGCGAAGGGATTTATCCGATAAATAAATTATAAATTCTTATAAAAATAGGGAGGTTTCGTAATTAATACGGATAAAGTTATTAATTAATTAATTATCGAAGTTTTTAAGGCCAAGGAAATAAAGGTTAAAGGTAATTATAGGATTATTAATTTTAAAGTAACTTTCTTTAAATTAAAAAGGGTCGAGGAATTATTTTTAATAGGCGGCGAAGCAGTCGTTTTCCGCGCTTATAGGGCAGTCGTTGGGTTTGCGATTAAGAGCGTTTGGGCAAAGGTTTTAGGGGCTAGGGGTATAACGGATTAGGAAATTAAATTATAAAAGGAATTAGGATTAGCATATATATTATTAGGTAAATTATTTATTCGTTGTAAAAATAATAAAATTCTTATAGTCGTTAAAAATATTAAAAGGAATTTGGGCGCCTTCGAATTCGGGGCGCTATTCTTTAAAGGTTTTAATAATAATAAAGAATTTTTTATTATAAATATTATAATTATATTTTTATACGTTATATTTAGCTAAAAAGTAGGCAATAAAGTATAAAATACTTTTATTATTATATTAAGAGAGCGTACCGCTTACAGCTTAATTTAAAGTATCCGTTTTTATTATAATCTTTTTAATTTAATTATAAATTTTAAGGACGGGGCCGCTAATAAAAATTTATTTAAAGGAGTCGAATACAGCCTAATAGCGGTCGGTCTAAATCTATAGGGCGTTTTTTATAGTTAATTCGTAGAAGGGGGCCGCGATCGAAGAGAAGGAGTATATAAACCGTCAATAAAAATTTATAAAGCCGAAGAAAAATTAGAAGGATTTTTTAAACTCTAGAACTTACTATTTAATAACGGCCTTAACTTTCTCCGGGTTTATTTTAATACCGTCCGGCGTAATAATAAACTTTAAATACTTAGTACACTTAATATAAAATTTATATTTATTAATATTTATATTGAGGCCCGCTTTTGCTAACCGTTTAAGAACGTTATTAATATAGCGTTTATAATTTTATTTATTATCCGAATAAATAAGGACATTATTGAAGTAAATAGTAGTATAAATATTAAGTACGTTATAAAAGATATCGTTAATATAATTCTAGAAGGCGCTAGGGGCGCCTTAAAGGCCGAAGGGGACGACGAAATTTTCGAAGAGATTAAAGCGGGTAATAAAAGTAATAAATTATTCGTAGCCCTCCTTTATACGAATATAATTAAAAGTAATAATAATATCGAATTTAGTAAAGATTTTAGTGTAGTAAATAGCGTTGAATATTTCTTTAATTAAGGGAAAGGGGTAGCGAAATTTAAATATAATATTATTAATATTACGGTAATTAATATAAATATAGACTCTACTTCTTAGTTTTTTAACGAAGAGGACTAGGGAAGAGGCTTAGGATTAAAAAGGCCGAATAAATTTCTTTTAGAAGTTATTATTGATTTATCGTTTAATAATATTAAATTTATCCGGGTTAAAAGCGCGGCCGCGTACCGCGGGCGCCTTTATTCCGGGTTTGAATTCGATTTTAAAATTATAAATACGGTTGGGGGGGAATATTTTAATTATAATTTAACGGAAGGTATTCGTATAGTACTAATACTAATTAGGAAATTTAGTCCGGATTTAATCGTCGGTCTTATAGGGTTTATCCGCCTTTTTATAGAAAGTATTAATATTTTTAGAAGTAATTTTATTAAGGGCGATACCGTTAATTATAAAATATTCGTTAATAACCCTTTTGTACTTAATAAAATCCCTATTCGTACTATTGAAGGGGACGGAATTTAAAATTCGGGTAATACGGAGGGCTACCTTTATACTTTAGCCCGCGAAGGCGTCGATCTATAGGTAGAAATTAGAATCGAAGAACTTTTTATATTATTAGCCGTAACCGAAGAGGATTTATTCGATAATTTAAATTATTAATTCGTCGTTAAGAGCGGAGGGTTCTAATTTATTAAGATTATCCTCCGCTTATTCTTTATTGTATATATATTTAATATTTTCCTTTATATTGGCTTAGGTCGTTCGGATAATTTGAAGTTTAAAATAGTTAGCGAATTTGAAAAAGTTAGGCGTTAAAAATTCTTCGATATTTTTGGGGTTAATAGGGCTATAGAAGAAGGAGGGAAGGCAGGGAAGAACGAAGGAAGCTATTGAAAGTATAAGCGCTTAATTTGGGCTTACGAGGGTACGATTGATAGATTTAGGGTTGAATTGGTTAGCAATTTATTTAAAGTAGCGGCGGGAAGTTTATTAGATTAAGGAAGTTAGGGAAGTATAGTATAGTATTATTAGGGCTAGGTTAGGGTTTATAATTGAAGCCGGGGAAGGGTCCGTATTTAGGGTTAGAAGAGTAGGTTTTATAATTAGGAAGGTTCGAGTAGTTTCTTCGGTTAGGAGGGTTCGGGTAATAATTTCGGTTAGCGAAGGAGGGTAAAAATTGCCTTCGTTTTCGGTGTTTTCGATTATAGGAGCGCGGTATGTTATTATATTAGTTTTTATTGCTTTTAAATTGGGGGGTTAGGAGGCCGTTTATAAAAATGGGGCGTAGCGTAGATTTTAATATAAATCGGCTAGTAAGTAATTACGGGCTTTATAAGTAGAAGTAAAGGAGAAAGTATTAAAGGGTTACGAAATTGTTAGTAAATAATAGGCGAATTAAGGGTAATTGAAGATAATTAGGTTATTAGGGGCGAAATTATAAATAAGGAGATTAATAATTTTATAGTATAGTTTTACTTATATAGTAAGCCGGGAGAAGTAGGTAATATTATTATTTTTTACTTCCCCCTTGTTAGCGAGGTAAAGGATTTTGGGGGTAGTAAGGCGGTAAATTAGTAAACGGTAGCGGTAAATAAAGGAACGGTTAATAAAATTAAGAGTAGTATAGTTGCTATTAATAAGAGTAGAGTAGTATAATTTATATAGCCCGTCGGAAAGGTAAATAGAAAGGTTTAAAGTATTTAATTATTTATAATAGCTATTTATAAAAGATTTATTTATTTTTATAATATTAAGCGGTATAGGGACGTTTCTTTTTCTTCCTATAGATTCCGGCCTCTAAGTGCGATTTAGCGAAGAGGTTATACATTTCTTTAATCGATAACTCTTTATTTATTATTTAAAAAGGGGTTAATAAAGTTTTATTAATATTAGGGAGTTGATTAGGTGCCGCTAGGGATTATAGCGTTAATTTAGTAAGATTATTAGTTGTATTTAAATTATTAATTATACCCGGACTAATTAGATTATTAATTGTAGCCGCTATAGGAGCTACCCTTACTTCTTTTATTACGGCCGCGGCCGCTATTATAGGTAAAAGGAGGGAATTCTTTACAGAAATTTATTTTATTACAGTAAGTAGAAGAATAGTAGTCGGGGCGCCCGTAACGGGTATAAACGTTAAATTTTATACGGAAATTAAAAACGTTTTAAAGGATTATAGTACGGATTATAATATTAATAGCGGATAGTTTATTGAAGTTTATAGTATCGTTACTATAATTAATTGTAATATAAATAGTTGTGGAAGAAGAGGTTACACTAAAGGTAGGGTTATAAGGTTTATAGAAGGGATTATTAATTTTAGAACAGTAAACATTATTTTCAAATTATTAAACGAGGGTACGGATTAGGGTAAATTATTTAGAATAATCCGAATCCGAAGGTTAGGGAATTTATATAGTAAGAACAGTACGAATTTTATCGTTAATTTTATTTTTAAGGAAATAGATTTTTATAGCGTTATCGAAGTTATAACAGTCGATAATTTGAATTTATTAATTTTTAAAGTTAGATTAACGTATATTTTTATTTATAGCGAAATTGTTTAATTCGCGGCGGGCGAAGGTAGTTAGGTTATTATTATTATATTTAATATTAAATTCTTTTTTAATAAAGGCGCTAATAATTTTTTATTTTTATTTTTCTTTATTTAAATCGAGGTCGACGATATAGAGTAGGGTTATTTCGTAGGTAGAAAAGGGGGCGCTTTCGAAGGATTTAGTAATAAGCGAGAATTTTTTACGTTCGTTAAAGAAGAATAAGGGGTTATTTAATTAAATAAGGGTAATTTTTATACGCTAGGTATAATACTTTTTAGTTTTCTTTAAAGGGTTTTCGCCCTTATTATTAAAAGGTTTAATATAAGTGCGGGAGGAGCGGTCCGCGAAACCGTCGACAATAGAAACGGATATTATAGTATTTTTAGGAACGGAGGTTACGGAATTGGTGCGTTTGAATTTCTTTTATAAGGATTTAACGGTTTTAATAGTAGAATTGAAGGCCTATTAGAGGGTTTTATTATTTAATCCGAATTTACTAGCGCGTTGGTTAGTATTAGTGTAAATCTTTTTAAGGATGGAATATTTTTCTTTAAGGAGAATATTATTATTTAAGAGGCGAGCGTTTTTAGTTTTAAATTAGGTATATACTTTGTAGAAAGATTGGAATTCTTTTTAAGTAGATTGGAGTTGGGCGAGGGTAACGACGGAGTCGACATTGAATAAGCGGCCGAGAGAGAGAGAAGTATCGCGGAAAACGGTATTAGTAGAGAGATTAATAGCGTATTATTCTTCCCTTATAGAAGCGGGAAGGTTATTAGAAGTAGTAAGAGCCGTTTAGAAGGTTTTATAGAGGTCGGCGTTATACGGGTCGGTAATTTGAAGGGAGCCGACGGTAGTAGCCGCGATAAGGTTATTTGTAAGGGTAGTATTGAGTATTAATACTTTTAGGAGTTCGATATCGCTTATCGAATTAATCGATAAGAATTACGGGTATTGCGAACGGACTCCGTCTTTAAATAGGCGGATTGGGGTTTTTTTGCGGTATTTGTAAAGATGTAGATTTTTGTTTAATTGAAAGAAAAATAAAGCTTACGTTCGTATTTCGATAATAGGCCGAGTTTTGAAATTTTATTTATACGCGTAGTATTAAAAAGGTATAATAAATTATTATAGGGTAGAAGTATAGTTAAGGGTAGGGTAAGATATGTATTATTGTACGGAGGAGGGGAAAGGAAATGTACGTAGAGGGCTAACTATATAGGCAAGAGCTTTAGAGCTAGCCCGAGGTTACGTATTTACATACATGACCGGACGGTATAGCTCTGAACTATACCGAGGCATTCTGGCACATTGTAATAGTAGTGCTTAGCGCTGGGCAGGTCATAGGTAGGCTAACCCTGTGATAGTAATATTGCGATTAGAAGGCTTATAACTTCTTAGACTTGAGGGTAAAAATGTGTTGATATGTATACTATAGAGAGGAAGCTAGAGTAGAAAGGGAAAAGAAGTATAGAGGGCTAAAATATAGGAAGGGTGTAAGGGTATGGACCTATACGATAAGGGAGGGGTAGGGATATAAACCCACCCGACGACACGATACGAGCCTAGCTTTAGCCGTATCGACTATATCTTCGTATATAATTAGAAGAATAAGATAAAACGCCGTATTTTCCTTATATTAATTAAAATACGAGTAAATAGCTATATCCGTACCCTCGATATACCGGCAATTTAAAATACTAATAAACCGATTATTATTAGGCTTCTAACCGTTCAAACCGACTATATTTATATTATCGATATCTCGAAGCTATTTAAAAGGCGCCGTTATTACTAACCTATTTAGGCCTAGATCAATTAGGACATTATCTTAATATAGCAATTATTAGTCAACCCGAAGTAATAGTATAAGGAGAGCAATATAATATTAAATTAATCTTTAATTCTTAAGTCCCCTATATTATTTACTTAATTAATATAATAGTAATCGATAGTATTAATATTTATTAATTATAATTTTGGTAATATATAAGTATTGGCCAAAGTTTAACCCCTATAATAGTTTATTAAGACTAATAGTTTATTTAATAGGTATAACGTTTTAATGTACGGCCTTTTTACTTCCGGTTCTTCCCCTGTCGCCTCCTCTCGTCTTATTTAATATTTAGTAATTACCTTCACCCGTACCTAAGTCAACGCTTATTCTAGATACGTATTGACTATAATAATTCGTTTTGTATAGCCGTAATTATCTTACTTATATTCGTTCCTATTAATAACGACGCAATATATCGCACCGATTGACTATTAACTATACTAATAATTAATAATTTAACGTAAGAATACGGCGCCGGGCCGTACGCCGGTATAGGTATTGGGCGGTAGTAGCGTAGTAGACTGTACGCCGGGTAGGTAGCAGCGGGTGGGCGGTAGCGGGTAGGCGGGTAGGCGGTAGGTAGTAATATATAGCGTAGGTAGTAAATATACGTACTAATTCAATTCGTATTAGGTACTATACGATTGATCGCGACTTCCTAATATGAGCAATTGCCCACCCGTGCGACTGCCTGGTCGGTCGCACACCTAGGCAAACGACTACCTAGGAGAGGGGGTTGTACCTACCCTAATAGGAGATCTTTTACGGTTGACCAACGGTTGACTCTAAGTTACGGTTGACTGACGGTTTTGTAGTCCTGAACGGGAAGGTACGATTTGACCGTCCAGAGACCGTTGCCCGACCGTATAGAGTATTTATAGGGCGCCAGCCAAGAATTATAAAGAGATTTATCGCTTAAGCGAATAAGTCTACGGATTACGATATTGTTTCGCCCGAAGATTATCGTTAGGTTCGAAAATTATTTTTCGAATTCGTGAAAATTTAAGTGAAGAAAAGTAGGTCTTAAATACCTAAAGTAAATAAGGTTACCGAAAACTAGTTTATTATTAAGAAGGACTTCGATAATTTAAAGAAGAATATTTTTAAAGAATTTAAGAAAGGTTGTTATAGGGCTAAGGCCCGGGCTGTAGCGCGCTGGTTCTTACGACTAGCGCTATTAGTAGCGCCGTGGCTATATCCGTACAGCCCTCCTTAAAACCTCGCACCTACGGTAGAGCCGCCTCTCAATTAGATTTTTCCTTCTTTATAGAACCTCAATTAAACTATACGATTAATACCTATATTAACTATACTATCCCCGTTATATTAAATTCTATTAATAATAGACCTAATAGATACCGACGCAGAGTATACTGCTTAAAATGCCGACCTAGTACTAGCCGCCGTAGTATTCGCTACTATAGAACGCGACCGAACTAAATAATAGGTTACGCAATAGGCCGAATAGTAATAGAGAGAAAGAAAAGTATTCGCAATGAATTTATTTATTAGCAATGTATTTATTTAAGAGCCATGCTATTCGCGCAGTGTCACTTTTCTCCGCGCGCAGTGTTACTGCGCGGTTAGTTATATCAGGGTAGGGTTGACTAACCGCGCAGTGTCTCAGTAATCCCTAACCCTGTGATATTTTAATGGTGTTTAACGTTCTGGTGGTGTTGACAGTCGATATCTCGTGATAACGTGTTGGTGTTGAGGTCACTGTTACTATGATGTAAAGGAAATTCAAGTATCTATATTCTAACTACCTATATCTGAGCTCCCTTCTACTCTCCCAGCTTCCTTTTTAAGGGTTTGACTGCCCTCCCGCTTCTAGTTACCGCTATAGGTGCTGACGAACGTATTATAGTACGTTTCTTGCGGGTAGGCTGTTCGTTAAAGCTTGAAGGAGCAAGGGGATCGTTTGAGGGAGCGGTAAGAGTACCTCTAGGGGCAAGAAGCTCGTTGTCAGAAGCAAAGGGATCTGACGATGAGGGTGATTTTAGTACTTGCACTTCGATAGTAGAGCCCACAGCACTCTCGTCACCCGTACTAACCTTATTGACTGTTTCGAACTAGGACTATCGCCGGCGGAGTAATGGCTGCAGTGCTCAAATCGACAAGTGCAACGTGTTTAGTTACAGTCTATTAGGGTTAGGGATTACTGTAACACTGCGCGGTTAGCCAACCTACCCTGATAAGACTAACTGCGCAGTGTACACTGCGCGCGTAGAAAAGTGACACTGCGCGAGTAGCATGGCTCTTATTTAAATAGTAAGAATAGTACTTAATACCGCGCCTACTATTTAAAATTAGTAAAATAATACTAATACCCCTACGATAATTATTACTACCCTAAGCACTATAATCGGTATTGTAAAAAACGCCGCCCCAATACATTGCGTAATTCTAAGTATAAAAACGTTCGTTAGCCTAAATAAGATAGAATAATTTCGATATTTTCCCTATTCTTTATTCGGTTATACTTTATATATAAAGAAGAAAGAGCGGCGGAAACGATTAATAGTAATAGATCCGGATAATTGATATTGCTAGACGCCTTTTCTACCGATAAAATAGCTAAAGTAGAGACCTTTTAATGCTATAGTAGTATTATAGGTATTTGTAGGCCCGATAATTTCTTTAATTATTTTAAATTAGTCTTCGGTAACGAGAATAAAAAATAATTTACTTTAATTCGCTTACGCTCTATCCGCTAACAAGAGAATTAATCCTTCTCGGATTAATTCCCTATATTTGAAAAGAACTTTATTAAAGTTGGAAGTCTTATTTAAGAAAATAACTTTAAATTGGCCTAATTGGACACCTCTATATTTAACGCTTTCTATAATTAATTAATTTCAATTTATATACTTAAGGCTTACGACCTCTATATCGAATAGTTAAAAGATATTATTTAGAAGTTTAAGGCTAGTAAAGCCTTCTGTAATATTAATAGTAGTAATAGAGGCTATAGTAATCGCCGTTAGAATTCTATCCTTAAATATAATTCTACTCCTATTCCCGATTACCCTAAAAATATTGATAGCGATATTATAATAGGTACTACTAGGACTAAGGGTAATTTAGGTAATAAGGATATTAAGCGTACTAAATAGGTCTCTATTAAAGAAAGAGATAAGCGCTATATATTTAGCCTTTATTTTCGTTATAAAACTAATGGGTATATAATTAATAATTATATTTATCGGCCGGCTAAACGTCTTTCCTTAGTAGGTATTAAATTTATTAAAATTAAGTTTAAAGTTAAACTTGTATTAGAAAATAGTAGTAATGAATATTTTTCTTCTAATAAGTCGGGAAAAGAGTAATTCTATTATATAGTCGAATAAAAGAGCGTTCTATAGTATTGAGTAAGGAAGCGGGAGAAGCTAATTTCCTAGGACTTATAGAAATAAATATTATTAAAATACTTATTACTATTAATAATAAAAATCGTTTCTATACCTTCATTAATAAAAATTACTAGTACTATACTGTAATTAGTAAGAGTATTATTAAAAAGTTAAAGATCTTTATCGTACCTATCTCTAAGAAAAAAGTATAGAGGGCTTTTATTAAAATAGAAGGGGCGGAAATTAAAAGGATTATATATTTTAGGGTAAATATTTATAATTACAAATCTATTATTTACGCTTATATAGTCTCTAAATTAGAATTTCCTATTATTTTAGGAAAATTATAATTAACTGCTATAAAAGCCTACTCTATCTCCTATAAATATAGATTTTAATATAATATAATTAGTTATTAAATCCCGTATTTAGAATATTCCCCTAAGAATTCGTCCTTAAAAATTAAAGAGTTTAGAAAAGTAATTTATTATTTCATAATTACTTTTATAACTATAATAAATAGGATTAGGAAGAAAGGCGGTTAATAAACCGCGGAATTAGTAATATTTATAGTAAACCTATAGGATATTAAAAAAATATTTAAGTTTAAAGTCGATATAATAAACGAAGAATTGTAAAAAAGAATTCCCGTAGAATTATATAATTATTTATTCGTTTAGAAATAGTTAGAAGCCGATAAGGTTAACCTTAATTGCTTAGGCGTAGATTATAAAATTGAAATTAAGAAAGACGAAAACGGCGAGGAGATACTTCTCTTATATAGCTATTTCTATAATATATTATAAGAAGAGTTTTTAGTATTAAAGAAGATATTTAAAGACTTTTTCAATAAAGGTTTTATCCGTATTAGTAATTTAGTAGCCGTAGTATTAATTCTCTTCGTAAAAAAGCCGGATAGAGGTCTTCGCTTCTATTATAATTATTATATTTTCAATACTATTATTAGAGTCGATTATTACCTATTACTTCTAATTAAGGAGATTTTTAGGGTTATTACTAAGGTTAAATAGTTTATTAAAATAGATATTATATAGGCGTTCTATAAAATTTGTATAGTAGAAGGAGAGGAAGGGAAGACGGCGTTTTGGTACCGATTCGGTCTATTCGAATAGATGGTTATACCCTTCGGGTTATTAGGAGTACTAGCGACGTTTTAATAGTATATTAATAGTATTCTAGGGAATTACTTTGACGATTTCGCCTTAGTATATATAAATAATATATTAATTTTCTCATTAGCTTTTAAAGTAGATTATTTGGAGAAAGTGCGCAAAGTCGTTGAATATATAGTTATTATAGGGCTTTACTTAGACCTTAAGAAGTACGAATTTGTTATTAAGAGCGTTAAATATTTAGGCTTTATTATCGTTGTAGGTATAGGTATTTAAGTTGACCTAAAGAAGATTAGAGTAATTATCGAATAAGAAGTACCGACGTCCTAGAAGGGCGTATAGAATTTTCTTAGGTTTATTAATTATTATTAAATATTTATTAAAGATTTTTCCTTAGTAGTAGGACCGCTAATAGCCCTTACGGGTAAGGGGGTACCCTTTAAATAAATTGAATAGTATAATACCGCCTTTAAAAGGCTTAAAGAATTATTTATAGAGGCCCCTATTCTTATTTAATAGGATCCCAATATATTTACTTTCTTCGAATTGGATTGTAATAATTATAATTTCGGTAATATTTTTACTTAAGAAAAAGATAGGTAGAAGACGGCGGTTATTTATTACTTATTGAAGTTTATTTTAGCCGAGCGTAATTACCCTATTTACGATAAAGAAATACTTGTAGTTATTAAATATTTAGAAGAGTAATTTATTGAATTTAGGAATTACGAAAAATTCGTTATCGTTATTAATTACTATAATTTTAAATACTTTATAACGAAGTAGAAATTTTTTAAATAATAAGTATACTAAGCCGAATTCCTCTCCTAGTTTAATTTCGAAATCGTTTACCGCCTGGGGAAATTCGCCGTAGTCCTTAATACTCTATTTTATCGAAATTAGGACTACCTAAACGAAAAGGACGTAAAAATCTAAGAGATATAGTTAATCCCTTAATCCGCCCTTAAGAATTATATTTATATAGTCGCCTCCTCCGTCTTAATAGGGGAAGGCGTAAAAGTATTTGAGAATCCGGATTTATAGTAATTCTACGAAAAGATTTCTTAGGAAGACGAAATTTACTAAATAGTCCGCTAAATAATTATTAACGAAGATAAGACCTTTATAGTTTTTACATAGGGCCTAAAGGTATAATTCGGCGAATATACTATCGATAAGTTTAGTAGGTTATACTATAGAAGGTGTATTTAAATTCTAGGAGTTTCTACTATTATAGAAGTTATAGCCCTATATATATCCTTAGAAGATATTAAGAAGAATGTTCTCTATATATATATTATTTAAGAAGTATACAATTCGAAGGCTTTCGGTTACTTTAGAAGAAAAGGTACGATTTATATTATAGGTAGAAATTTCTATTAACTATTTATAAGTATATATATTCGTCGGTTCTTTATTAATTACGATATTTGTAGTAAAGTAAAATATTAGAAAAATTAAAAGAGAAGGTTATTAAAACCTATACCTATCCTTAACTAATTCAATAGAAATATCTAAATAGATTTTATTACCGATTTCCCCTTTGTAGGAGGCTATATTAACCTCTTCGTTATTAAAAATAGGCTTAGTAAATTAATAATCCTCGAATTATTACTTATTATAGAAGTAGAAATAATAATAGAGGCCTTCTTTAAATATTTTATTCAGTACTATAGTTGGCTATATTTAATTATTAGCGATAGAGGTATTAATTAGACTAGCCGATTTTGGAAATATTTCTACAATTTATTAAGTATTAATTAGCTTTTGAATACTACTTTTTACCCCTAAATTAACAATAGCCCCGAGAAAATAAACTAGGAAGTATAAGCATTTTTAAGAATTTTTATTAATTATACCTAAAATAATTAGGATTATTAATACTTAATAGTATAATTAGCAATTAATAGTAGGGTTAGTATTACTATCAGTATATTTCTATTCTTCGCTACTTATAATTATTACCTATAATCCCTAATAGCTTTAATAATTCCCCTAGTAGAAATAGAATTTAAAAACCCGTAGGCGAAAACGAAGAACTTCGTTACAATATTATAATAAATTACAAATCTTTATTAAATTATAATAGTAATCTCTATTTAAGAATAGGAATATTTCGCTAATTGTAAGAAGTAGTCTATAGAAGTCTTTAAAATAGGGGATAAAGTTTAATTAAATTTCAAAAATTTTACAATTGCGTACTTTAAGAAGAAATTCGATTAGGTCTACGCCAAATATATAATATTTAGAATTCTTAACCCCTTTATAATAGAGTTTTCCAACTTTTCGTTTAGGGTATCCAATAAATTTTATATAGATTTACTACGAAGAATTTATAATAATCCTTTATTAAGGTAAGTTACTACTAACTCCTAACTATTAATTATTATAGTAAATAGGGAGAAGGAGTATTTAATAGACGAAATCTTTTATATTAAGATGTAGAAGGGTCGTAGGATAATCTTAATTAATTAAATTAATTAGGTAAAATAGTCTTAAAAACTATTAGAAGAATTTATAAATATTGAAACTTTAAGATATTTTAAAGCAAAATACGGTTTAGTAAATATAAATAATAAATTAATCGAATATTATATTACGGAATATATAAAGTAATAACGTTAGTAGTAAAGATAAAAGAGGGGAGGGACGATATTAATTTTAAGTTTTAAAATTACTTTTTCGGGTACTTATAATAATAGTAATCGCCGGTTTCTAATATATTTAACTTCTTCTATACTTTATTTATTTAAATAGTAAATATATTAACGACGTTAGCGAAAGTAGGAGGGACGGAAATACTGGGAACGGCCGGGGTCGGAGGAGTAGCGGTAGCGCCGCAAGGGATTAGTAGGATATTAATATACTTTTTATTATTTTTATTATTAATTAAAATTCTAATTTAAAAGTAGTAAAAAAGATTTACGGCGTAATAGAATTATTTTTTAATAATTCGGCGGCTTAGCGTTAAATAATTATTACTTTGTAGACCCTTTTATACGCCTTTTTCTTATTATTAGGCGCCGCCGTTATTTAAATATCGGCAAACTATTAAGTAAGAAGAAATATATAGTTATATCTTTTATTATTATTATAGTATAATATATAAGCCTTATTATTTAATTTAATAAAGTATTCGTAGGGGTTATTAAAATATATAATATAATCGACTTCGGAGAGTTCGTACTTATTTTATAAATAATAGGGATTAATAATAATTTCTTGAAGTAAAAGCGACGAAGAAAACTTATTAAAGTATACGTCTTTTTAATAAGACGTTTAAAAATATTAACCGATATTTAATTAGCGGTAGCGGCGACGGGTTAGGGAGGGGGTTATTAGCGGGTAATATCGTAGGCTTTTTTAATCGGAGTAGAAGAATAGGGATTAGAGTAGGCGTTGGACTAGACCGATTTAGGAGAATTGGAGGGGGAGAATTCGGGAGTCGATAAACGAAATATTTATTCGTATTAGGAAGGGTAGGCGATAGGAATAAGAGGGGAGGACGGTTAATAGTAATACTTATTTTAGTATTGAGCGACGGCTAGAGAAAAAAGGTAGAAAAGGAGAGAGAGAAAAAAGTAGGAAGAGGAAAGGTATTTATAAATAAATTAAGAGGGGCGATTATATAGGGCGTAAATATATACTACTACCTATTTACCTATTATTTAGCGTTATTACCTACTTATAAATAAAATAGAAGGTACGAATGTATAGAGGGGTAAGAAGAAGAATAGGAGGGGGAAGGAGGGGGGTAATATTATAAGGCTAAGGCCCGGGCTATAGCGCATTAATTTTTACGACTAGCGTTATTAGTAGCGCTGTAACTATATCCGTATAGCCCTCTTTAAAACCTCGTACCTACAGTAGAGCCGCCTCTCAATCAGACTTTTCCTTCTTTATAGAACCTCAATTAAACTATACGACTAGTACTTATATTAACCGTACTATCCCCGTTACAAAGGTATTTAAGAAGCGCCGAAGAAATAAATTAATATTATTACGACATTACTTAATAAAATCGGCGTTACCTTTTAATAATTAATTATTATTACTATTATTTAGAAGTTTATCCCTTTTAATTTCGAATATTAATTTATAATTAAAGGAATTTCGATTTCTATTTAATACGCTAAGTAATTGAATAAGGATATAAAATAGGTAATCGAGAATACTTTAAAGGAAAAATTGTATAAAATAATCCGAATAGCTATTAGAATAGTAATGAATAGCGATTATATTATTATTTTTAATAAATTTATATATAAATAATATTAGAAGTACTATATTTAAGCGAAGGAGGTTTTCGGAATGGAGGTTATTATAACTCTAAGTATTATAGGAGTTTTAGTTAAAGGAATCCCCTAAGCCGGTATCGACGAGAAATCGAATAAAGCGATATTAAAGGAAATGAGGGAGAAGAATAGGGAAGCGGATATTATCCGCGTAAAAGTTTAAAAGAGATGCGATAGGGAAGAAAGGGGAATAATTTTAATAGAAATTACGATTACGAAGGTAGCGATTTTCCTCTAAGAGAATTTCTTCTTTTAAAATAGTAGCGTATATTTATATAAACTATTTTAAGCCATAACTACCGTTTAATAATATTTTAAATATTAGGAATTCGGATATATAATGAGATTTTATTATTAAGAGGATAGTTACGGCCGTTATAATTAATTTAAATATAATAGAAGTCGCTTTAATAAAGAGAATTACTTTTCGAATAAGGATAATTCTTTAATTTTCTATAAATTATATAGGAAATCGGGGTATTTTGCCTTCGATAAAAAGTAATACCTATTTATTAGAGCGGTTTATATAAAAGCTTTAATTGACGCCGAAAGGCCTTACGGTTTTACTATTCGTAAAGGATTAGTTAAATTAGTATTAGAATTAATAATTAAGATTAAGGAGGACGTTATTATTTTTAACGCCCCCTTTAATTCCTATTTTATTATAATTTTAGAGAAATTATTTGTTAGAAGTACGAAAAGAGGCCGATTTAAAAATAAAGTAATTGGAAATAATTCTCGATTAAAATCTATAAATTAAATTAGCCCGATAAATACTTTTATATACTCTTAGAATATTGGCGATTATATTTATACTAGCTCTATTACCGTTACGCGCATTACCGTTACTAAAGATATAATACTTATTTTATCCGCCGTTAAATTAAAAAGAACCCTTTTATAAGGTAATTAATAATTTAATTAAAAATATTCTGTTAAAATATAAGGAAGTCGTACGAGAGAGGAAAGCTTTTATTCGAATAAGAAGAGATTTATAATATTGTAGTAATTTAAGAGTTGGATAAGAATTTGAATAGGGATATTTACTAGCCGCGAAGTAGTAAATATTATAATATTAATTATTTAGAGAAGGGTAAGGTAGCGATTTATATAAATAAGAAGTAGAATTTTAAGGATTTAAACTTCTAATTAGGGAAGGATTAGGCCGTAGCGATATTTAAGAATTTGTAGGAATTAACGACCGTTTATTCTATTTATTCCCCTATTTTTATAAATAGTATGCTAGAATATTAATAGGGGTCTCCTTTTTTCGAATTCTTCAAAGAGAGACCTTTAAGGGGTTATTAAATAGCCGTCGGGGATTTTAATTTTTATTATCCCGATTAGGATTTAGAGAATAGGATTAATTTAGGAATTATATAACTCTTTATTTAAATATAATAGTAGAAGTTAAACCTATTAACTATTACGATGCACCAGCTTACGTAGTTCTGTATCGCGTCGTTGGGTACAAATGTATAAAATAATTAAAGCTAAAGAAGGAAAGAGGGAGAGGTTGAGATCTGGGTTTTAGAGTTATACCCTTATATAGGATGTGCCTAGATTCTGCCAACTTCGACCGCTTTCCTTATCTAATCTAATAATATACATAAATGCGATATACAGGTCGCGGTATTAATTGAATGGGCGCGTATGTTAATGCCGCCCGTATAGCTAATTAGGGTATACGTATTAATAGTGCCGGTAGGTTTTATAGGTATTATAATAAGACGAATAGGATGTGATTTATAGTACTAAATCCTAGTCGTTATACTACCCTCCCCCCTAGGTTAAGGCTTAGCCCTAGAACTTTAGGAATGAAAAGAAAGTTTTTTGATACAAATATAAATCGAATACTTCTTCTAATGTCCTCCTACTTTTTTTTTACTATTATTCTCTTTCTCAAACCAATTTATAATCCTTCCGCTAATTTATCGTTATTATCGTAGGGCGCCCTATTGCTAATTAACTATTGAATTAGCTATTTAGGGGGTCTTAGTATTAAGGGATTTATATTGTAATATTCCTTTAAAAATTCTATTAAGTTGACGAAGTTATTTGCTAATTAGAATTCTAAATTAGGGTCCTAGCCTTTCTATTTTACTTAATATTCCAACTTCCCTTTAATGACCTTTAATAAAATTATCTTTAAAACCTCCTATTCCTCTTAATTATTTACTAATTCGCCTACTAGGTTCTCGTTACCTTATTTAAGCAATAGGTTATTAGTATACTTCCTTAATTGGTTAGTGTAGTAAATAATTATTCCTTTCTATCCTTTAGAAACCTCTAGTTTATAAGAATATTTCTTTATAATTTTAATCTTATAAGGAATTCTAATTTAGTGCTAATTAAATTTATTATTAGGCCGATTTATAATCTAACCCCGTTTAATAATAAAAATTCGATTGCCGACTCCGAAATTTAGTTCCCTCCGGTATTTATTAGTTTAAATTATTTACTATTCTTATACTTTATTAATAGTAAACCGAATTATTATATAGAACGTCTTTAACTATTCGATTAATTAATAAGCTTTTTAATAATTAATTTCTATTTTAAGCGGCTTTGGATCTACGTAATCCTCCTAATTCAATATATTAGGTATAGGAAAACTTATAATAATTTCCCTAGGGGATAGGCTATTTAGATTATTATAAAATAGATTTATTTAGACTATATTTAGTATTAGGATAAATTCTAACTAGTTGTTTTAATTATAATTAATATAAAGTCTTAACCGTTAATCGATATATTAATATAAATTCTCAACCTAACTAACGGTTTATAAATAGTTTAAAGTAGTTAATTTTTATTTAACGTTTAATAGGGAGGCTACTTCTTATATTATTTATAATACGAATTAGGGGCCTTTATTATTAATTACCTCGTTTAAAAAGCCGAAGAACCGATATAGACTTCAGTAATATAAAATAGCGGTATCCTTAGCGGTAACTATATCTTTATAAAGAATATTCTAATTTACTTTAAAGAATCGGTTTATAATAACTATTAGTATATTATAAGTATAGCGATCTTTAAGTATTAATTTAAAATTAATTACTAATAACTTCTAAATTCTATAGTCTTCTTTTAACGGAATAGAGTATATTAAACTAAGTATCTTATTTTTAGGCGCTTTTAATACTTTATAAATTTAATAATTCGCAATATAACGGTCTATATCTATAATTAGGTTAGCTTATTAATACTATTTATAAGTTATATATTTAGTTTTATTCTAACTTAGGTATACCGAAATAACCGGGTAGTAAATTACTTTAATAGATTTAGTTCGGAAGTTACCGTTTTTAAGGACTACTAATTTATAGTCCTTAATTAATAGGCCGTCTTTAATAATAAAGGGCGAACCCTTTTACTTCGCCTTTTCTCTATAAATTAATAATAATTTTGCCGATTAATTAGTTTAGATTAGTTTATTAATTAAATTGTAGCTAATTTCCAATTTAGTAATTTCAACGTCAATTATTGTATTCTCCCCTTCCGAATTAATTAGCATATCCGCTGGTTTATTACTAGTAAAAGTAAAGAATCCGTTATCGGCGGGTTTGAGTATTCGTAAGGTAAATTAGTCTTCCTTTTTATCCTTAATAGTCTTTAAGTCTTCTAATTTATAAAATAGCGCATTAATTGCAATATTCTCCTTATTAGGGCGGTAGGTTATCCGGAATTAATATTTTAATAAGGTTTTAAATTATTGAATTTATTAGCTATTTAATACCTTTTTCGTACTAAAGTATTTAAGTACTTAATAATCTATAAATATTGTAAAGGGTTTAATACCTTTTAATTCGGAGCGCTATTAATTAATTCCCTTTATTATTATTAATAGCTCTTTATTATAAATAAAGTAATTTAGCTCCGCTAAATTTATAATTTCCAAATAGCATATAACCCGAATACTAATTATTATCCTCCTAAAATTAATTTATAATATTTATATAAATTTTATTATTAGGGTTTATTTCGATTCGAATTTCCCTTTCGTAATCGAAGTAATATAGGACCGGTACGTTAAGGAAATTCCTTTTTAAAGTATTAAACGCCTCTTCGTAATAGTTATCCTATTTGAAAGTTAAAATTTTTTTTATAAGATTTATCAAAGGCTTAACTATCCGGCTAAAGTTTTTAATAAATTTCTAATAGAAATTATAAAACCCTAAGAAAGCCTATACTCTTTTTATAGTAGTAAATATCTTTTATTCTTTTATTACTACTACTTTTTCTAGGTTTACTAAAATAGTATTAATATTAATAATAAAGCCTAAGAATTTGGTTTTAATTACGCTAAATTCGTATTTTTTAATATTGGTTTATAACCTAATTTCTTCGAAATATTATAGTATTATATCGACGTATTTATCGTAGTCCTTTTAATTATCGGAATAAATTAGGATATTATCGATATAAGCGCTATAGAAGTTATTAAAATATTTTATTAAAACTTCGTTAATAAACCTTTAAAAGGACAATAGTTATCACGGGGCGAGAGGGCACCGTTGGGGTAGGGTAAGATATGCGTTGTTGTACGAAGGAGGAGAGGGGAAGTGTGCGTGGAGGATTAGCTATATAGGCGAGAGCCCAAATAGGCCAGTCTGTACGCGCGTACGTGAGATTGTACGTAACGGAGCATATGACTAGTGCGAGTATATAGTTCTAGGCTATGGTACGAAGTATTGGTATAGTATATATACGGTTAGTGTAGTGTAATTACATTATAGGTTAGCCCTATAATATTATCCCCCTTTAAAAGAAGTTTGTAGAGCTGAAAAATCTATATATATATATAATAATAGACCTTTTTTAAATATTATTATAATCTACGAATTACGTTAAGGGTAATTTCCTAAATTATATATTTATTAATTGTTGTATAACCTTCTTAAATACTAGATATAATTTATCCTCTATATTCTTACTAATTGTATATTTGTTATAAATATTATAATTGTATTTAGGAATAGCCTCGTTATATTAATTATGGAGGCCGTTTCCTATTGGAGGCGAGCGGAGCGGCGTTGAGGGGGCTCCGGGGTTAGAATAGGCGCGGGGGCGGTTAGAGAATCGGAGGCGAGCCGGTAGAGGAGGTTTTAGATTTTTAGAGGGATAAATTTATTAAAGTTTTCGTAATAGAACTATTATAAGTAGTATTTATAATTGATAATATTATTAATAAGTTCCTAGGTAGGGTTATTAGTCTTCTACTTAATATAGTAATACTAGTATAAATTGCCGTTAAATTAAGCGTAGTTAATAAATTTTTCGAAGGCTTATTCTTCGTACTCCTCCTAGTTATTCGTCCGGATTATTACCCTTTTATTATTAATTTTAACGTTAATCGAGGTATTTTGGCCGGGTAATCCCTTATTAGACTACAGTTATATTATAGAAATATAGAAAATTAATAAATATTTTATATTAATAGGTAAGGCGAAGTAAATTTTATAAGAT
Source organism: Neurospora sp. CHS-2018c (assembly GCA_009806235.1). NCBI lineage: Eukaryota > Fungi > Ascomycota > Sordariomycetes > Sordariales > Sordariaceae > Neurospora > Neurospora sp. CHS-2018c. The sequence continues at coordinate 274,250 of RAPC01000045.1, read as the reverse complement.
TTGGCCCGGACGATTTTGAAGGGCTTTTCCTAACGGGGGGAGAATTTAGTGTAAGGGCGGCCGTTGGTAAGGTTGGTTGTATTTAGAAGGACTATATTATTAATATAGTACTTAGGGGAGTCGATACGCTTTTTACTAGTATTATTTTCGTATTATTTTTATATACGTTATAATTATTAGATTACGAAGTCCTAAATCTTCTAGAAGCGGTCTATTAATTCGTTAGTTTTATAGTATTCTTTAAACTATACCGGCGATAAATTTAGCAGTAGCGGGGTGTAGGGCTCCGTCTTTATATAAGGGTAGTAGTTGTAATTGGCGAAGAATAGTAAAATCCCTATTAATAAGGAAATAGTATTATTGTTAGCGAATTTTGCGAATATTAATTACTTTATTTAGTCTATTTGTATTTAATTAATATAGAGTTTTAAGTATTATTTTATTTCTATATTAATATATTCGGTTTAAATATTAGTTTACAGGTAAAAAGCGGACGTTAACTTATAAATAATAGATAATTTCTTATAAAGGGTAAATTAGAATTGCAATACGAATTAAGTATTTTTATTTAATAGGATATTGTTTAGAAGATTATAAATTGAGTAAATGTAGTCGATAAAACGGTCGGCTAATTCTTCGGCTTTAAAAATTATAATTGTAATATAATAATATATTTTCGTAAAGCGGTTAATAATAATAATAATATATTTGAATATTTAATTGAAGTAGGTATTTTCCGGTAATAGGGTTATATAATCAATTGAAATATCCTTTTAGGGTATTAGAGAGACGGCTATAGGTTTAAAGTAGCCGGCGGAGCCGCGCTTTAATAATTTGGTCTTTACGTATAGGAGGTAACCTTTATAAAAGAGTTTTACGTTATTATATATCCCTTTTTAATAGAAATTGCGTTATAAGAATTCGTATATAATATTGTAGTTAAGGTAATTTATATTAGGAGTATTGTATTAGCGGTTAATTAATTAGAATTAGAGGTTTTTATTATAAGGGTCGATAATAATTTTGTTTCGCTATTTCGCAATATTATTAATAATATAGTATTTTGAAAACGCCTTATAGAAAACCTTTTTAATAATTAACGGTTATTACCGGCGGGATTTGTTTGTAAGGTAGGAGATTAGTTTTTATAAGAAGACGGACGTTTTATAATTCGTATAAATTAAATCGTCGGTAAATTTAGTATTGAAGTCCTTTTAATTAAGTAAGTATAGCGAAAAGTTAGTGGTAAGGTCTTCGAAGTAACCCTCTTCGAATTATAAAGGGTCGAATAGGGTTCGTTTATAGGCGATTAAGTAGTTGTCTTCTTCGTTGTCTAAGCGGTTATTAGGTTTGCGATTTAGGGTATTTAATTGTAAATTCTTTAAACTAGGGGTATATTTAATTAAAAAGTTGAAGTGAGATAAGAATTAAAATTAATATATATATTATTAAGTAAACTATTTATTAATCGTAAAAGTCTATAGATTTTTATAGTCGGTTAAAATATTGAATAGCTATTAGGCCCCTTCGAATTTTAACTTCTACTCCTCTAAGGCCTTAATAATAATTAGTAATTCCTTATTATAAATATTATAATTATATTCCTACGAGGTATATTTAGCCGAGAAGTAAGTTATAGGGTAGAGAATACTATTGTTATTATATTATAAAAAGGTGCCGCCGGCGGCTTAATTAGAAGTATTTATTTTAATAATAATTTTTTTAGTTTAATTGTAGATCTTTAGAATAGGGCTTTTAATAAAAGCCCTTTTAAAGGATTTAAATGCCTTTTAATAGTTATTATTCTAAGTTTAAATTGTATTTTTCTTTATAAGTTTGTAAAATAGGGTTGTTATAGTCGAGAAGTTTTTAATAAATTGTCGATAGAAATTCGCGAAGTTTAAGAAGGACTATAAGGATTTCTTTAATTTTAGGGCTTATTATTCCGTAATTATTTTAATTTTTTCTAGATTTATTTTAATATTACTTAGGGTAATAATTAGGCCTAAATACTTTGTATGCATTATATAGAATTTGTATTTGTTAATATTAATATTAAGGCCCGCTTTAGTAAACTTATTGAAAACGTTGTTGATGTATTACTTATAGTCTTGTACGTTATCCGAATAGATAAGGACGTTGTTGAAGTACGTAGTTGCGTAGATGTTGAGGATATTGTAAAGGATATTATTAATATAGTTCTAGAAAGCCTTGGGGGCGTTTTATAAGCTAAGTGGAATGATTAGGGATTCGAATAGACTAAATTGTATTATAAAAGTAGTTAGTTATTCGTAGCCTTATTTAATATAAATTTTATTAAAGGTAGCGATAATATTGAGTTTAGTAAAGATTTTAGTACGGTAGATTGCGTTTAAAGTCTTTTTAATAAGCGGTAATAGGTAATAGAATTTAAGGGTTATATTATTAATACTTCTATAATTGATATAGATACGGATTCTACTTCTTAGTTTTTTAATGAGTAAAATTAGTGCTAATATTTTAAATTAGGAAGGCCGGATAAACTTCTTTTTAAGGTTATCGTTAATCTAATTTTTAATAACGTTAAATTCGTTTGGGTTGAAAGCGCGGCCGCGAGAAGTAGGTAGTAATACTCCCAGACGGAGTTTAAATTTAAAATTGTATGAATGGTTAGGGGGAAGAATTTCGGCGCTCTTTTACCTAAAAGTATTAATATAGTACTAATATTACTTGAGAAATTTAGTTTAGATTTGAGCGTTGGTCTTTAGGGGTTTGTTTATTTTCTCGTAGAATTTAGTAATGTTTTTAAAGGTAATTTTATTAATATTAATACTATTAGTTGCGAAGTATTCGTTAATAATTTCTTTGTAACGTAGGAAATTATTACTAAAATTGTTAATTTATATAGAATTAGCGATTTTTATAATTCGTAGAATAATTGTATCTCCCTTCCCTATTAAAGTATTGATCTATTAATAGTAGTTATTATTGAAAAACCTTTTATATTTCTAATTTCGATTTATTAATACCTCTTTGACTATATCTTTTGTTAAATTATTATTTATATTCCTAAGATTTAAGATACCTCTTTCTTCTTCTACTTTATTTTTTTCTATTATCCTTTTAATATCCTCCTTTATATTAGCCTTAGTCGTATAGATAATATAGAATTTATACGTTTTGGTTAGTTAATTAAAATTTATTATAGAAAGTTCTTTAATATTATTAGAGTTAATAGGATTGTTAGGAATACTATAAAGACGGATTAGGATTCGGTAGTTTATTACTCCGGTACGGATTCCTCTAATAATATAGTAAGGGGTTGGGCGGAGAATTCGAAGTTCTATTAGGAGGGTTATTAGTATAAGGGCTTAACCGGGGCTAATTAGGGTTTTACTAAGTAGAGTAATACTTAATCGGTTAATTATTTAATTTTTAAACCGGTTGAACTTCTAATAGGCGGCCCTTTTTATAATTACGGAGATAAATAGGTAGTAGGCGGATTCTATTTATAATAATTCTAATTCTCTTTCGTCGGGTATTTCTTCGAAAGAAAGCTTTTTATATATTAAATGGGGAGCGGAGAGGTAGCGAGCCGCTAGAGGAGCGCGATGGTTAGTAGTTCTGTAAGGGAAATAATTATATTATTTGTAGGCGGGATTAAAACGAAGGGAATTATTAGGCTAATCGATATTTAGGGCGTAATATACTAATTAAGGGTAACCGAAAATAATAGAATTGTTTTCGGCGAAGTTGTAAATAAATAGGTTAATAATTTTATAATAAACGCCTGCTTATATTGTTAATTTAGAGAAGTAGGTAATATTATTTTTCGCTTGGCCGTTAGCAAGATGTAATAATTTGGGGATTAGTAATTTAAAAAAGGGTAATCGGTATCGAAAGACGAAACGATAATTAATAAAATTAAAAGTAGTATAATTGCTATTAACGAGGGTAGAATAATATAATTTACGTAGTCTATAGGATAAGTAGATAGAGAGATTTAATAAATTAGGGTATTTATAACGGTTATTTATTAAAAATTTATTTATTTTAATAATATTTAGCTATATAGGGATAGGCCCCTATCTTCCTCTTCTTTATCCGGTAAATTAATATTTTTAAGTACAATTTAATTAGGAGGTTGTATATTTCCCTAATTGTAAATAGTATTATTTTTATTATTAATAAGCGGGCCGATAAAACTAGGCTAATAAATAAGGACCGGGTAGTAGTAACCGTTAGGGTTAGGGGTACCAGGGGCTAGAGTAGTAGTATTTATAGTATAGATTTAATAATTACCGTTGTAATTAGGGCGCTACTAATTATAGCCGTACTAACCTTAGGCCGGTTATTACTACTAGCCGCTATTACTACTACTATTATTATTATTACCGGCGTTATTATTGCTATTATTATTATTATTATTATTATTATTATTACTATTATTCTTATTCTTATCCTTATTCTTATTACGGAACTTAACTTCTTTCTTAAAATTAATACGTAAACGGTATTCAATTAAGTAGTAGCCTTTCTTATTATAATAGGTATATATTCCGTTCTTTATACGGAATTTAAAAATATTATTATTGATAATACGAGAGATTTAGATATTAAACGCGGATATAGCGTTGAAGTTTATAGCGTTATTATTTTAATTAATAATAGTTTTACTAATAGAAGTATTATATATTAGTAGTGGTAGTACTAGTACTGGTCTTGTAGTAAGGGTTAGTATTTTTATTATATTAATTTCTATCCTCTAAATTCTTTACGAAGTTACAAATAAGCGTTAATTACTTATTATACTTGTCGTTAACGGGCTAGGGGTTTTAATAAGCAATAGCGGCGCGAATATACTTAGAGATCTTCTAATATAAATAATAGATCTTTATACCGTCGTTAAAATTATAATAGTCGATAAAGCGGGTGAATTCGTCTTTGAATTCTTATTATTTTATACCTTTAATTATTTTTAATTCTTTAAATTTACGACGAAAGTAAACGATAATATTAATATTATTATACTTTTTAATAAACTTTATTAATAATTTGTCTGCCTTAATCTATTTAGTAGGTAGGTTGCCTAGGATTTTAGTAAACTCCGTTTCGATAGCTTTAAAAGGAGCGCTTTCGATAGAGCGAGTAATAAGCGAGAATTTCTTATATTTAGAATTGAAAAGCTAAGGGTTATTAAATTAGGCGAATTAGATACGAAGGCGCTAGGTATAGTACTTAGTAATACGCTCGATAGCAGTACTTTTGCCGTTAAATATAAGCGATACGGTAATACGCAATACCGATTTATAATTATTACCGTCGTCCGTAATTACTATAGTATTGGGTTCGTCGTTATTAAATTCGTTGTTATTAGGCTTGTCGGTAAGGGGGTTAGGAGGCTTATTAGGGCCGTTAGGGGGAGCGGGAATTACCTTTAAAAATAGGGTAGCGAAACGTTTACGGAAATCGGTAAAGGCCTTCTAATACTTCTCTATTTATTTCTTATAGGCTTTTTTAGAATTAGCGTAGAAGTTTTTAAATTCCTTTATAAATTTAGTAATATCGGCGTTGAAGGAGCCGATTTAGTCCCAATAAGAAATACGAATTACTTAAATCTTATTAGCGTACGAGGTCTATAGAGTACTAATTTAGTCGTAATAAGAATTCTAAATAGCCTTTATTTTATTATTATAAGAAGTTTAGAATATAGAGAATTAGCTATTATATTCCTACGCTTTAAGGGCAATTTATATTTAAAGGGTAGCGATATTGCTATTACGGCGAGTAAGTTTGTATTGAATTAATTCGAGCTCTTCTTCGACTTTGCGAATTTAGGATTTAGCTACAATAATATTATTACGAAGGAGACGATAGATAGTTGCGAAGAAGATTTAGAAGATTAGGAGATTAGCGAAGTTGAAAGCGTATTCGGTAAGGACGACGATAAGTAATTTAATTGCTTAATTATTAAAGCCTTTAAGTATTTAAACTAAAGTCTTAAGCTATTCTTAATATTCCGGGTCGAGGGTTGCGAAGGCGTTAACTATAGTAATTATAATAAAATTATCGGTTACCGGGGGAGGGTACAAGGGCGCTAATATAGATAAGTCGAAGGCAAAGCTAAGATACCATCTATAACAGAAAATTTAAGGTGAAGAGAAGAAAAGGAAGAGAATTAGATACATGCGTACAAACCCGAATAAATACCCTAGTACGCAAGCGACAGCAGGACCCACATGCGGGTTGCTAACAGCCAATCCCTTCACTCGTATCCCCCTTCACCTACATAACAAACAAGAGCAAACACCTTCAATAGGCTTAGAGCCCTCCTTAGCCAGTCTTAGCGCAAACCTTCTATATTACTCATTCCTCCAACCTTCGTAACACCTATCCTCGTATAGGGGTATAGCGGTCATAGCGGCATAGCCGGACCGGCGCCGTCACATCACCCCCCCCCTACACAAAAGACTCGTCTGCGAATTTTACTAGAGAATACCCTATAATAAACGTAACAATCCTCCAACGAGCTCACTTATATAAAATCCGTCGTAAGCGCCTCAATCCCAATAACTCTAACAACTCGTTATCGTCGTACTCCTCCTAATCTTCGTTTATCCGTTTAGGCGGGCCCGGGACATCCGGGTTAGCCTCATAGAATTCCCAAAAAGCCTTCGGGGCGTACTTAAAGTCCGAGGCCGGCCAATACTCTAAATCGGGGTCCTAGCCTCGCCAATCTATATTATAAAAGAATTTCCCGTTAACAATCTTAAAAACGTTAATTTTATCGACTTCCTACTCGGGGTCTTCATTTTCGTTAATATTAATTAGACTTAAGCATTCGGCGGTTTACCTTAATAAAAGGTTATTATTATACTTACGTAAGCAATTAGCGTAAAAGAGATTAAAACCCTTCTAACTATCGGAGAGCTCTAACCGGTAAGAGTACCCCACTTTCTCGATAATTTTATAATAATTATAAGTATTAGGGAAATCGAACTTATTACTAGGGCGAATAGTCGTTAACTATAACTACTTAATAATAATAACCCTATTACTAATATTAAAGTCTAAGTCTTTACACTTCTTATTAATTTAACGGGCTTATTCCTCCTATACTTTTATTATTATTTCCCTAATAAACTTTATATATTTATAAATATATTAAACGTATTCTTAAATTTACTCCCTAATCAACTACTCGTTTCTGAAGCCGGCGTCGAAAATATACGCCTCCTAATCAAAAAGTATATATATCGAATAGCCAAATATAATTTCATAGGGGAAAAGGCCAATATTATCTTAGGGAAGGCTATTCTAGACTATATCCAAGGCGGGGATAGCCTCAAACTAATCATTTTAATAGTAGTCTACGAAGGGGCGCAGCCGTTAATCTAAGTATATATTTATAACTTCGGCCTAGTTAGCCGTTTAATTATAGTTAACGGTAGCCAACTTCTACTTTATACCTATTAATTTAAATATCTTATCGGTAAAAGTAGAAACAAATTAAGGGCTACAATCTAAAATAACTTCTTCGGGTATATTGTAAATCCTATAGGGTCCTTCGTAGTATATCCGGGCAATATTTTAAGCAATTGACTTTTCTATATAAAGTATAACTTATAACGACTTTATTAAGTAATTTACTATAACCAAAGTATTATCGAAGCCGTATTTATCCTTAGATATCTTCTTATAATTGATTATAATAGAAGTCCATTTCTTAATGGGCGGCGGGATAGGGTATAACTTACTGGGTATTTTATCTCTAAGCACTTTGCTCGCCCTATAAACTATATAATTCTTAGTAAAACGTTTGATATTGCCGGCTATATCTAATTACTAATAGTAGTAGTTTAGGATTGTTCGAATTTTATTACGGCCGGGGTATATAATTATTAAAGTCGAATACGCTTCGTCGATAATATAAGTACGTAAATTATTTTTATTGGGGACGGCGAGATGGCTTTAGTAAATTAGTAAATTATTAATTATTATTACGAAATTAAAGTCTAAACCGTATATTCGAATTCGGTATTCTTCTAAAAATTCTTCTTCTCTATTAGCCTTTATAATAGTATCGACTAATTCGTAACCTTTTGGTTCTACTGGATTTAACTCCAATCCTTCCGTATTTAATACTATAATTCAGACGGACTCCTCTAGCTTTATACCGGTTATAATAATAATACTAATAATTATAGATACTATTTCTCTTATTTCTTTTACGGGCTTAAAAATTTAAAGCGTATAATAAATTTCCTTTTTATCCTTTTAAATCTTCAAGTCTTCTAACTTTCGGAATAATACGTCGGCTATTACGTTCTACGTACCTGGTTAATATATAATTTTGAAATAGTATTAAAATAGGAATTCGGCTTATCTAACCTATTTAAAATTGAGTAATTATTTTATATTAAAGTATTCTAATATTTAATAATTTATAACGATTATAAATAGTTTAATTTATCGAAGATTAACTAATTTTAAATACTACGTTTAGAGAATTCGAATAATAATTAAGAATTCTTTATTATAGATCGGGTAATTATATTTGGCGTTTTATATAATTTTTAAAAAGAAGGCTATAAAGTACTATTCTCCTATATCTTCTTATAATTAGGAGAATATATTAATAAGTACTCTATCGCTAGCATTAATTTCTACCCTAATTTTAGTATCGTAATAGAAATACTTTAATAAGGGAATGTCGATAAGTAGCTACTTCAAATTGTTAAAGGCTTCTTAATACTTAGGGGTTTAAATAAAGGTTTCCCCCTTCCTAATTAAATTAGTAAGGGGACGAACTACTCAATTATAATTTTTAATAAATTTTTAATAGAAATTGTAAAACCTTAAGAAAAATTAGATTCTGTATAAGTTAGAGGGTATAACCTATTCTTTAATAACTTCTATTTTTTCCGGGTCAATAGAAATACCGTTATAGTCTATAATAAAGCCCAAGAACTTCGTTTCGGTAATATAGAATTCGTATTTCTTTAAATCGGTTTATAAACCTATATCCTTTAACTTAGCTAATACTTTACGGACGTAATCTTTATATTCCTTAAAAGTATTAGAATAAATAAAAATATTATCGATATACGCCGTATAAAAATCTTTTAAATACGGCCCTAAAACTAAATTAATAAAGGCTTGGAAATTAGTTAAGCCGTTAGTTAGACTGAATAGTAATATTTTATACTTGAAAACTCCTATACCGGTATAGAATATAGTAAATTCTTTATCTTCTAATTTTATACGAATATAGTAAAACGCTTGCCGGATATTAATTTTAGTAAATTATTAAGCTTTTACAATTTTGGCCAATATCTCTTCGATTAACGGTAGGGGGTATCGGTCCTTCCTAGTAATAGTATTAAATTTATAATAATTAATATAGAAGCGAAGACAATTATTAACTTTCTTAACGAATAGAATAAGTACCGCCCAAAGGGACGAACTTACCTTAATAAACCCTTTAGAAAAGTTTTCTAAAATATACTTCTTTACTACTTCTAATTCGTTTAACGATATTTTATAGAGAGGGTTATAACCGAACTCTTCTAAATAATAGCCTTCCTCGAATTCGATCTTATAATCGCCCGGCCGATAATCTAGTAGAATATTTAAATCGAATTTGCTAAAGACGTCGATATAATTATAATAGTATTCCGGTACCGTTTTTAAAGCCTCTTCCCGAAATTCCTTCTCGTTGTAGGGTAATAATTCCTAAGTAAAGTCCTCTACTATATATTTCTATTAAATAAACCAATCGATTTCGAAAATATTTATCGAATATATTATATAGTTATCTTTAATAGTAAATTGTATAAATAAATCGCTATCGAGGACGTATATCTATACCGGTCGCTCCTTATACTAATTTATTAAATCTCTTTTCAATTTATATGTACTTTAATTATTAAAGCCCTATTTACTATTATACGGTTTAATTAATTTAATCTTTAAAATAAATAAGGGAGAATTTATAAATAATACTATAAAGTGGGTAAGATTAGCCAAATTCCGTTCTATTTTATTCAAGGGGTTTAATTGTTTGAGAATTGAGTTAGGGTTTTAAAGTAGGTACTAAGGTTGAATATAACCTAATTCGCCTATTTCCTTATTTTAAATATACTTGAAGTCTGCTAATATAATAAATATTATTTTCTTGGGCTCTAATATGTTAGCCTAAAGCTCGAGGATTCGTTTCTCGATTTACTTCTAATATTGCCGTACTTTTTGTTAATATTAGTCGTAAGTTTTTTAAAAAAAATTTTTTTATAGTAATCCGGGAAAGGTTGACCAATTAGAATTGGTTCCGGGGTAGCCGTATAGCCGGTTATAAATTTAAGCGCTATACGGCTACTATTCTTATTGTTAACCTATTATTTATCTTCTTAGTTTATAAATACGTTGTAATAGGCCGCGTCTTTCTAATATTCTAGGTTTATAACGCTAAAGCCTTTAAAGTAAATTTCGAAACTTAAATTCTTTATCTACTTAAAGTCCGGTTTCTATTTAGGGGAGAAGATTAGTCGATAGTTCTTACAATTTACTTAAATATTATAAAGGTCGAGTTATTTATAGCCGATAATAATATTATAATTTATATTAATAATTATAAAATAATCGGGGAATATTATTCGATTTCGGATTTTTAAAGCGGCTTTAACAACTTCTTTAATACCTTAATTAGTCTTTCCTTAATAATTACTAATACTTCGAACGGGAAAGTCGCTTATTATTTCTACTAATAGATATTCTTTTAACTTATTAGTAAATATTATACTAATAAATAAATAGCTGTTTACTCTTATATCGATTAAAGTGTTAAATATAAATAAAGATATTGTATTATTAATTATAGTATATTAAATAAATATAGGATCCCTTCCTAAGTAGGGTATTAAATTAAATTTATCCTTTCTTTATTTTTATCTATCTTTTATCTATTCCGTAACCGATACCTCCCTTATGAAGGAATTTAATTTATTTAGGGTATTTAATTTCCCTATTTATTAGTAGCAGGGGCGGCGCCGTTAATAGCAATAGAAGCCGTAGGTTTATTATTCTTAATACTATTCTCGTAAGCCAAATAGCGCTTAACGATAGCTATAACGTAATCGTAGCGCTCTCAATTGTATTAATCCTTCTAAAAACAATTACGCTTAGTATAACTATATTCCTTATAAAGGAAGTAATAACCCTCGTTGAATAAATAAATAGTCTCTTTAATATAGTCGGCGGTAAAGCGATTATTATTATTATTGCTAATAGGTTTAGAAGTGGAGGAATTAGAACTACCGGAATTAAATCCGCCGGAATTACAATTAAATCCCTTATTATTACCTCCTTTATTATTATTACGAAAAGAGGACGAAATAGCCTTAGCTTCTTTAATGATAATTTTAAGTACTTAGCCAAAACCGAAATAGTCGATATAATAAAATTCGAAAGAAATAGAAGGATTATAATACTTAACGCCTATTTATTTCTTATACTCCGTAAGAAAGCGCTAAAATAATTCGGGCTTCTACTCGGTCTTAGGGCGTTAGTATTCGCCAATTATATATACGAATTTATTCTTAAAGAAATCGAAATTATTGTTATTTTTTATTTTAAACTTTATAAAATTGACGAAAGCCTTTTCGTTTTAATTAGGGTCGCTATATCCGCGCTATAAATATATTATTAAACTAAAATAAATTATAAATTAGTCGGGGTAGGTTTCGTAGAGGTAAAGTATTAAATTTTTAAAAGTATAACCGGCCAAACGATTTTTAATATAAAAAAACTTATTATAGTTAATAAAATAGTAATTAACGTTAATTTCCAATTTGTCCTAAATTAAATCGTACTAAGCCTTAAAGGGTATATTATCCTCCTTATTTTAGTTATAAAATTTAGGAGGATCGGCTTACTTAGTCGAAAAATAGGTATAACGAAGGGGGGCAATTGTTTCGTCGTCGTTATTATTGGGGAAAATAATTGTAAAACGAATAGTCGAACGGCGAAAGGGAACTGTATTAAAATCCTTTTTAATATTGGGAAGGACTATCTCTTTAATTAATATTTTATTGTTAGGTTTACGAATACTTTTGAGAACGCTTAAATTAATAATACTTTTTTTCAAAATTTAAATCTCCTCTTCTTTATCTACTAAATAATCTTTAAAGGACTAGACTATTTTAGGATTAAGGGTAGCGATTAACTCGCTAGTAAAAGTATTTAAAAAGGCAACTTCTAATTTTAATATCTAATTATAAACGGTATAGAGTTTAATATTTAAAAACGAAGTAATTTAGCGCAATTCTAATACCTACTCTTTTAAAGCTATAATTATTATAACCCAGAATTTAAATTTATAGAATATATTAATTAGGCGATTAGCGTACAATTTAGCAAATTTAACTTCGTTTAAGTAGTTATTAAATAGGAATTCTAAATTGGGTAATAAAGCGCAATAGGGGACGTAAAGTACGGCGTTACAAATAAAGAATTTAGCGAACTCCTCTATCTTATCCCTCAAGTCCTTAACGAAGTCCTTCAAATTAAAAGTAGTACTATATTTATTAATCTTGCCGCTAATATACTAGTCAAATAAGTCGAACGACAACTTAAATTCCTCGTCGTCCTTATTCTTAATCAAGGTATTAGCCAAGGCTTCCGAAGGGGATTTAAATTAGTTATACAAGTAGAGCAAAATCTTTTTACGAAGAAGGGTAAACTTACTACGAAATCTCTCCTCGAAAGGGCAAAAACTATTAAAGTATTCCTCGTTAAAGCGTATAAAGGCCTTCGCGTTTTCCTTAATAATAGGGTCGATACGCTTAAGGGTAGACTTCCTCTTCTTATCGACGCTAGGCTTAATAGTAACCTCATCCTTCTCTTTCGACGACTCGGAATTATCCTTATTGTTAACGTCTCCTTCGTAGAAGGTTTTATCTCTATCTACGGGCTTAGGGCTTTCATCGCCCTCGTTACCGAAGAGATTACTATAATTATCCTTCTCGTAATAATCTTTATTATTATTACTAAAACCTTTAGTTCCGGCGCTAGCACTATTGCGAATCAAGCGCGGGGGTACTATAATATCAATTGGTTTCAATTATCGGTTTCGTAATCATTGGGATTTAACCTTCCTAGGTAATTATTAGGTCGACCTTAAATAATACAAGGGCGCTAATATAGATAAGTCGAAGGTAAAGCTAAAATACTATCTATAATAGAAGATTTAAGGTGAGGAGAAGAAAAGGAAGAGAACTAGATATATGCGTATAGACCCAAATAAATACCCTAGTACGCAAGCGATAGCGGGACCTATATACGGGTCGCTAACAGCTAATCCCTTTACTCGCATCCCCCTTCACCTATATAACAAATAAGAATAAATACCTTCAATGGGCTTAGAGCCCTCCTTGGCCAATCTTAGCACGAACCTTCCATGTCACTCGTTCCTCCAACCTTCGTGACACCTGTCCTCGCATAGGGGTATGGCGGTCATGGCGGCATAGCCGGACCGGCGCCGTCACAGAGGGCGTAAGAGAGCGTTATTAAATATTAATCGCTAAATTAATATATTAGATAGGTATAAGAGAAGGAGAGAGTACGAGTTATTTAATAGCGATATTCGGCTTAGTAGTTACTTAATTCGACGGCTAGGATTATAATAAAGGTTTTAATTGTATAGAAATGAGTTTTAATTAATTGATTAACGCGATTTGAGTGCGATTAATCTTCCTCTACTAAATAATAAGCGCGCGTAGTGTAATAGTTTGGTATAATAAATTATTACGGGGCGAGAAGGTACCGTTGGGGTAGGGTAAAATATATATTATTATACGAAGGAGGAGAGGGGAAGTATATATAGAGGATTGGCTATATAGGCGAGAGTTTAGACAGGCTAGTCTGTACGCGCGTACGTAAGATTGTACGTGACGGAGCATGTGACTAGTACGAGTATATAGCTCTAGGCTATAGTACGAAGCACTAGTATGGTATATGTGCGGTCAGTGCAATACAACCACATTACAGGCTAGCCCTGTGATAATAGTCTACCTATAAATCCGAAAGGTAATACTTTATATTTATATACCCTATATTTCGTACGGAATATAATTAAGTCCTTATAATTTAGGTATATTCGAATATAGTAAAATACCTAACGGATATTTATCTTTATAAAGATTTTGGTTTGACTAATATAGGTCATAATTTTATTAATAAGAAGTAGAGGATAATAGTCCTTTTTTAATAATATATTAAATTTTCAGTAGTCTACGTAGAAATATAGACTTCTATTCGCCTTTAATATAAATAATACCGGGGCCGCCTATAATATTAAATTAGATTTAATAAATCCCTTTTAGAGGTTATTAGTAATATATTACTTATACTTTTCTAATTCCTCTAGAATTATTTTATATAACGAATTATATCCTAGATTTTAAAAGAATCTACCTTCTTCGAATTCGATTTTATAATTAATTTTATTTTTAAATTCTAATAGCGTATTAAAATCCTTTTTACTAAAGACGTTAATATAGTTCTAATACTTCTTAGGAAATTTCTTTATTATTAATTATCGGTATTCCTCCTTATCTTCTAATAGTACTTCTAATTACCTTATTTTAATAATACTATTAATTTTATAGAAATTAGTTTCCTCGATAATTTTTCTTCGCTTTGTGTAGAAGTTTATAATTATTATTCCTATTAAGGTATAATCCCGGGGGCGTTATTTAATCTATCCGAATACTCGTTCTATATAGTATAGGCCTTAAATATTGTAATAAAAATATAGATCTTTATTTTACTTATATAAATTTCAAACTATTTCTAATTCTATAATTTCTACTTCCGAAGTATATTTATACTTAATACCGTTAAAGAATTCTTATTCTATTTAATTAATATTTACTAATACTAGGGGATCTCCGTAATTACAATATTTAATTATATAAATACCTTTAAGCTTTTAATTAGTATTAAGAATTCTTTTAGGGGTTTTAAAGTATTTCCTTCTATTAATTTCCTCCTTTATAACCGGTGGGAATTCTAGCTTTTACTTTTCTAACCTAATAATTATCTCCTTTACCGCCTTAACTTTAACCGCGGCTTCCTCGTTCTTCTTCTTTATATCTTCTATTTTAATTTATAATTCTATAATAGTAATATTTAATTCCCTAACTTCTACTTCTACTTCCTCTTCTCGTAGAAAATAGATTTAGGATAAAGCGCTATTTACTCGCCTCTTATCTTCTATATCTATAAAGCGCTCTCTACGTTTTACGTCTTCTTAAAAAAAGGGGTTTTAAAATAATTTGGGTCGTTTACTAATATTAATATCTTTATCCAACGGTATTTTTAATAGGTCTTCTAGGAAAATTAGTTAATTATTACTATAATTAGGTTAAACTTTATTTTTATTTAACTATATCTTTCCTAAGATTATATCTTTTAATATTATTAATAGAACTACTATTTATTAATTAAAAAATTTATAGCTTTATACCTAAAGGGCAGCCCTTATAATTTAAAAGATAACGTTGGGCTCGATATTTTTATAAGGGCGTATATATCTTAGGGGGAAGTCGTTTTTACTATTAATTTTTAAATATTTAATTAATTTATTAGCGAATTTCTAATTTATAAGAATATAAATATCTACTCCCGTATCGATAAATACGTCGAAAATAGTAATAAATAATCTATTATAAATTATACTATATTTAATAGTAAAAGGCGGGCCCCTTCCTAAATAATTTCGAAGATTAAATTTATTTATATTATCTATTTTTTTTATTAATATATATATTAATACTTCGCTTAAACGGAAGATTAATTTCTCTAAGCGTTTTAATTTTTCGAATCCGTATCCTCCTTAATAATAGTCTTAATTTTATAATTATTATCGCTATCTTCCTCGCTTAATTCGATTTCCTTATTAAGGAATTTAATATATATAGTGTAGATATTAATATTATAAATTTTAAAAAATTTCTTACGACCAAAGTAAATAGGGGCTATGTAGCCGGGCTTATAGCAAATAAAATACTTTCCTTCCTATTATAATTTATAGGTCTTTTCTTCGGAGGGTTTTTTATAGAGAAATAAAAATCCTAATAAATAATTACGAAGGGGATTGAAAATTACGTCTTTAAATAGCTTCTTAAAACTATTTAGAGTTTTACTAACAAATACCTTCTTATTTTTATTATTAAATTATTTATATAGAAATTTTTATTAAAACTTTAAAGAAGTTCAATATAGGCGTTATAGGTATAATTAGTACGGTAATTAGCTTTAGTGTAATTATAGAGCCGAGTAGTAATTTTATAACGGAATTTAATTTTCTATTACGAATCGGGAATATTATAAAAATAGTATTCCCTTGGGCGGAGCTGGGTTATTGCCCGAGGGAGACAGTGAAACGCCTATTTTTCCTTCTACCTTTTTTTCCCTTTTTTCCCCTTTTTTTCCCTTTTTTTTTCCTTTTTTTTTCCATTTTTTTTTCTTTCTTTTTTAAAAAAAAAGAAATCTGAATTTTAAAGACTCATTCGTCAATTTTTTTTCAAATCAAGATTGCTCCTCAACCAAAGGGCGGATTAACTTATAGCCGGGTGCAAAATATCCGCCATCTTTTTCCAATCATTTTGATACCCTAGTTATCTTTAGGGTTAGGGTTATTGGTTATTGAAAAGACTTGGTCATTTCGAAGATTTTGGTCATTCTTAGGGTTAGGAGTTTTGGCCATTGAAAAGACTTGGTCATTTTGAAGACTTGGTCATTTGGGGACTTGGTCATTTGGGGACTTGGTCATTTGCAGCAAAGACCACGACTACGGTCGCATTTCGATAAAAAACCACTCTTTTTGATTTTTCTCAACAACCACCACACTGCACAGGCTGCACAGAGTACCGAAAATGACCGGAAAATTGACGCGAACATTTTGCATCTGGTTGCACTTTGATGCATCTCTTAGTTGAGGAGGAATTCCAATTGCAAGATGAAAAGTGGCTTTTTATCAAAATTTTTGATCCTGACCCACAAAATTTCCCTTTTGAGCGATCGGGACACAGTGTCAATAGCGCGCACGGGCCGCTAAGTGACCATTTTTTTTGCAAATTGACCTGTAATAGACAGAACCGCCGCTCCTTCCAGTTTCGGCGCTTCGGTGGGCCCACGGACCACGCGACCTTTGGTGCGGATCTAATTGTGGCACCCTAGGGGTGGGCCCGACCTCAGCGCCTCCACGGTGGAAGGATGGGCGTTTCAATAATTAATTAAATAAGTAAAAACTATTTTAAAATTATGGAAGCGGTTAGAGTAATATATTATTAAATTTTCGTATTCCTTATAAATTTTCTCGTCGGTGTTAAAATTATAGTAATTTAATTATAAATAATTTATAAAGTCCTCAATTGTATTAATACGTAATTTACCGGTATTAGGGCGAATAAAGGGGTAGAAGTTTTTTAATACTTATTTAGAAAGTTTAGAAATAATTTCTCTAAAACCCGTTTCGTTATTAGCGAAATAATCGGTATTCGTACGAAGGCAATTAATTATTTAAAAATACTATATATTGAATTCGAATTTGTTATTTTTATTATTAGAAAAAGTAGGAATATCTACTTTAATTATTTTATTATAACGGCGACTTCTTTCGAAGGAAACGGTATTAAAAGGAATATTATTCTTCTTATAACGAGAACATTTATCGTTATTATAAGGGATATAATACGGGTTGTAAGGGGGGTTATAATTATTATAATCGTTATTATTAATTAGATTATTATTATTATTATCGTTATTAAAGTTATTACCGCCGGTTCCGAAATAGTATAAGGTAGGCTTAGAGGGGGCGTATTAATCCTTATTATAGCGATTATCATTAGGAATTTTAAAAGGGCGACGATTAAGAATTTTATTATTACGACGGGTAATATTAATTATAAGGATAATATTAGGGGAACATTCAATAAATTTGAGGAAAGTAATTTTCTCTTTAAGTTTAGACTTAATTAGTTTAATAATTTTAGGCTTAGTAATATTTAATTCCTTCGCACTTATATTAACGACGTTTAATAATCGGTTTAGACTATTAACTTAAGTTTATAAATATAAGATTTTAAAGTTATATTATTCCTAAATCGCTTTAAAGTCTTCGACGTAATCCTTTTTAATACCTTCTATTTAATTATAGGTATAAAACTTTATAAATAATATTATTATTTCGTAAGTTTTAATAATTATATCGATAACGTTATTAGCCTTCTTATTCTATTTATTATATTTGCGGCGAAGGTTATTGTTTTTAACCTAAAGGTTATAGGCCTTCTTATTTAAATTATCTTTGTCTACGTCGGCTACTACTAATTTCTATTTTAAATCGATTAATTAATTAGTCAATTCTAATTGGTCGTCGCTAGTGCTTAAATAATTATTAATATTAGCCTAATACTCTTTAACTTTTTAAGCGAAGTATATAATTTATTTATCTATTTTAATAAGAGGTGGTCTATTCGTACTGTTGAAAAGGTCTTATTAGACTGTAGTCCAAAATAGATTTTTTAAATAACTTAAGTAAATAAGGGCTTGCAAATATTTAAAGTAGTTTATAAATTTTAGTATTTTCTTCTCCGTTTTTTAAAGTCCAAACCACGCACAGACCCCCTCTGGATACCTTATATTTGAAGAAAACCTCGAAGTTAAAAAAAAACAGTTCCCAAAAATGAATCTTGAAGAATAATTAGTTTTAACACATAGGATGAAAAGGCAACTCTCCTAGTAAAATAAAGCAAAATTCTACAAACGTATTAGAGTAGCCTTTACTATTCTAGGCCTCAATTTCGTCAAGTTATACTTAATTATAGTTTTAGACTACAGTCCGACAAGACCTTTTCAACAGTACGAGTAGACCACCTCTTTAATAATAGTTTTATAAATATAGCGAAGCGTACGTACTACGTTTTTAATAATATTAATAAAGGTTTCTAATGCGTAAACTCTAATACTAATTTCTCCTTATATAGTATCGGGGTTTTAATTAATTAGAATTAGAAATTCTTAGAAGGTTAGGGGGCTATTCTAATTTTTAATAGTTAGCGAGGACTAATTTTATTAAATAATAGGGTAAAAGTTAATAATGCGGTTTCCTTTATTATTTTTATTATTATCGCTAATAAAATCAATATAATTAGTACTATTTATAATAATTTCGTTTACCTTCAATGTATAATAGCGCACTTCTATTAACGGGTAAAAATTATCTATATAGAGGGTAAAATTACTAATTAAGTTTTATCGAAATTATTAGTTATTATTTATTAAATAGGCAATAGAAGGGGATAATAATTTAATTAATAAGTCAACTATTTTATTGTTTAATTCCTGGGTATTAATAGAAATACGGCGTATTTAAGAATTCTATATAGTAATATTATTGTAGTGGGTATTAGAAATATAATTGAAACCGCTATAGTTTAGACGAATATAATAATAAACAATATCGTTATTAGCGTACTACTTATAAAGAGGTATATATTTACGGATTGTATTAGGGTTAGGGTTAGTAATTTCATTATTATTCGTATTAGAATTTAAAGGCGAATTAATCTTAAGGGTAAATTTTATATTGCGTTTAAATCGTATAGCGAATTCCGTAGGGGTTTCCTTCGAAGCGTCGAAGAAGAATAGTTCCCCTTAGGGTTATTTATTAAGAGTATAACGCTTTTTAGAAAGGGTAGAAGTATTTACAACCGATTCGTCGAACGATTCGTCGTTAGTTCTAATATAGAAAGAGGTATCGTCGTTTTCGTCCTTCCAATTAAGGTTTCCCTCGACGTTGTCTTATTATTCGAATAATAATTTATTATAATAATTATAATTATTATTATCGTAATTAGTAGTATAGGGTTATTTAGTTTATTATTTATTATTAGGGACGAAAGGGCGGCCCGAAAGCGCGTCCTAGGCGGGATTAATTATAATAATTAACTTTCGTTGTAATTGGTAGGTGAATATCGGGTTTAATAGGTATTGGGTTTATAATATCGATGAGGCGACGTTCGGAATTAGAAGTCGACGAAGCGATTTATCGGGTTCTCGGATTCAAATTAGAATATTATAATACCTTCCTAAACGGATATAAATAGATTTTAATTAAATATTATAATATACTAGTTTATGTAGTTCTATATCGCGTAATTAAGTATAAATATATAAAATAATTAAAGAAGGAAAGAGGGAGAGGTTGAAATCTAGGTTCTAAAGTTGTATTCTTATATAGGATATGCCTAAATTCTACCAACCTCGACCGCCTTCTTTATCTAATTTAATAATGTACGTGAATGCGATATGTAGGTCGCGGTGCTAATCGAATGGGCGCGTATATTAATACCGCCCGTATAGCTAATTAGGGTATATCTATTAATAGCGCCGGTGGGTCCTATAGGTATTGCAATAAGACGAATTGGATGTGATCTATGGCATTGGATCCCAGTCGTCACATTAACCCTTCGTAGGGAATTAATATAGTTTAGTAATATAATTCGAAGAGAAAAAGACGGGACGATTAATTATATATAGATATTGTATAGTATTAAAATTAATAAATAATTAGTATTATAAAAATTGCGTAGTACTTCTTCAATTACTTCCTCTTTGTATTTACACTTAAATTCAACCTCTTTTACGGCTATTGAATTAAAGGTATTGTTGGCTTTATTTTATTTATTTAGTGTATATACAACCGTTGGTAATATAGTGTAATTACCTTTAATTATAGACGAGAGCTGTTATTCGATATATTTACTATACTATTTAATAGAAGGGAGATTAAATACTAGTATAATTATATTATTCTAATCTATTATAGTACGGCCTTTCCCCTTTAGTATAAATAATATAAGAGGGAGCTCCCTTATTATAAGGATAGGGAAACTAATTGTAATAGGGGGATTATTTAGTATAGCGGTATTATTAGAGTGCTCTCCTAGTATACAAAGAGTTATCTATTCTTTTTCTAGCTTAAAATTAATAATCCCCTATTCAATAAGACGAATAATATATGCCTTCTTCTATTTAATATATTTATCGTTTATTAATAAGGTTAAGGGATTACGAAGGCTAGAAAGGATGAGATTAGAGTTGAAGGGAATTAAGCCGGTTCGCTTCTAAATAAATTAAATATTTTTAATTTTAAATACTTTCTTACGGACCTATTTAAAGCCATCGAAAAAATTTAATTTATTGAAATCGACGTTATTAAATACTATCTTCTTTCTTATATTAATTTGATAAAAGTACTTATAAATTTAAAATATCCCGACGTTAAGAGGTTAGAGGAAGTGGGTAGAATAAAGGGGGAGGAGGAATAATATAATATAATTCTTTCTATATAGTTCGTAAAATTCAATTATATAGTAATTGCTATAGTTATTTAGTATTAATACCCTCCTTTCCTCTTTATTAATAGGTTGTAAATATTCCTCCTAATATTTGAATTAATTTAATATATACTAGTTATTTATATAATTGCGTAGGGAGGTAACGATAATTCTCCTATTATCGAAGGAATTATTAATATATTTATATATAATATTAATATTAAGGAGTAGGACGAAGGGAAGTATAGTACGACTAGATACTAAAATAGTTTTAAGGATGGTAATAAGAACTTTTTAGTTAGGATTAATAGATTGCACTTTTATTATCTTATAATAAGTCTATATATAATATACTTTATTTAATACTCAAATTCGAAATTTAGATTTATTACTATTTTAAAGATTGTCCCTAGTAACTTTATACTTAGTAATAGTATTATAAAAGAAGTAAAAGATTTCCTCTATATCGGTTCGAATCTATAAAGCCTTACGAATCTATACTATAAATTTCATACGTATATTATAGAAGTTTCCCCGCTATAAATATTATTGTATTTAATAAATAATAGTTTTAGGTATAGGTTTATTATTACCATTATTAAAATTAAATTTAATAATAATAATTATTATAGTAGCGAACCTTATTAGTGTAATTTCGATGCCTAATATTACTAATTAAGTTTATTTGTAAAGTATTTAAATAATAATAATACTAATTAATTAATATCTATACGTTTACTTATATTTAGAGTATTAAATCCTCCTCTCTTATTAATAATTTATTTTTACCCCTATTACTTACCTTCGACTATACTCCCTTATTACGGCTTACAATTTATCTATATAGAGTTCGAAATACCTTTACTATATCGGTTATAATTTTGAATCTATTATTCTAAAATACTTTTACAGCCGCTTAAATTCTACCCTCTATAGGGAACGTCGTCTATATATTATTAATAACGTCCTTAGTATTAGCGGTTAAGTTAATAGGTTTAGGATTAGGGCGTGAGGAACCGCCGGTAGTATCACGGTACAAAGGTATAAGGTAAGTAAGAATAAATGTAATTGCATAAGGAGAGGAAAGGGGAAGGTCTAAGGGTGTACTCTAGGACTAGCCTTTATAGGCTAGTCCTAATTAACAACTCTATAGTAGTCTTATAAGCGCTGTAGAGCTGGTACAACTATTATATAGCGATAACGATTAAAGCTATTACGAACGCTATAATAGCTTTATATAATAGTCTAAGCTATAACCTAATTTCTAGTTCAAACCTAGTGCTATCGCTACTATAAACCGTTATAGGGTTAACCCTATAATACTACCCCGGGCTAAAAGAAGTTATATAGCTAATTAATAATATATAAAATATTAGAAATACTTAATAATCGCTTAACTTACGCTATAAAAGCTTTTACAGCCGCCGTCGCCCTATACGGCGACTTCCTCCGCCTTTCGTACTATCTATTCTCCTTAACCTCTAACGGCTAGTCTACTCTTCTACCCTACCGATTTACTCTAACCTCCGCTTCGCAATCCCTCCGTCTTTCGGCGGCGGTCTAAGCCGGTAGTACTAGAGCGTCCGGGTTATTATTATAGAACTTCCTAATTTCCTCCGGATATATCTCTACATTCTTATTTAATTACTAATTGGGTATATATAACGGCGTTTATATAATATAGTATTCCTATCGTCTATTATTTAAATTCTTCCGGTAGTCGTCGATAGTTTTAAATTCTTATTCTTTAAAGTCCTTCCTATTATTTATCCGCTTTATAATCCGCTTATAATTCGCCTTAATATCCCCTTCTATCCTTCTTATCTAAAGTCTAACCTTATTAATGTAGAAAATAGGATTATACTTTATATTAATTAATAAGTAGAATATAATAGTATAATTATAGATTTTAATAATTTTAAAAGGCCTTTTATAAAGCGGTATTAACTTCGCGTACGGCCTCCCTATTTCGAGGTTTTCTATATTTAGTAAAACCTTATTCCTAATTTTATATTATAGGGTATTTAATCTACTTATATTAGTATTATCCTTATATTATCGTTAAACCTCTTTTACTTTAGCCGTAACGAAATTTAGGATTGCTTTAAAACGATTGGCGATTTCTAAAACCTTAAAATACTTATCTTACTAAATTTATAATATATTTAGAAGGTACGGTTTAACTAGTTCTATACCTATCCGTAAATAAAAACCGTAGTTAGCGAAGAAGGGTAATATTCCCGTCGTCTCTAATACGAAATTATTAACAGTAAATTCTACTATAGGGAGTTAATCTACCTAATTATCTTATACCTAATTAATAAAGGTTTGCAAATATTTTTCTATTTCGGTATTAATCCGTTCCGTCTATTTGTTAATAACTAAATAGAAAGCGGAGGAAGGAATTAATTTAATCTCTAATTTCGCTAACAATACCCTTTAAAATTATAAAATAAATTAAAAACCCCTATTTAATATAATAGTATTAGGCAAACTATAAATATTATAGACCTATTCGATAAACCGATCAATTAATTCCTCTACTATTAAACCGATTATAGGAATAAAATACTATATTTTTATTAACTGGTCTATAATTATAACGATATATTTAAACGCTTGCCCTCGTCGTTTATATAATATTAATAGTATAATATAGTCGATTAAAATATTTTTCTATAGTACAAATAATACTACTAATAGTTTAAATAACTTATATAGTATATACCGTACTAGTTTTATCTTTACGTATATTAGGCAATTCTTATAATAAATTTTAACGGTATTATATATCCCTAATTAGAAGAAAAATTGTAAGAGGAGGCTATACGTTTTCTCCCTCCCTAAATACCCTATACCTAGTATATTATAGGCGCGGCAGATCAATTAGTAGTGAATATCCGTATCGCTAAGGTTAAGGAGGACGGAATTGTAATAGTAGATCCGCCCTTAAATAATATAATACTCCGCGAATAAAAACTTCTTAAAACTATCCTTCACCTCTTTCGACTACGCCTTCCTAATTAAATTTAATATATAAGCCCGCATATTTTATAAAAGGGTTAATTTCTTATAGTAATCTATAATAAAGTCGTCTATTAATATCTTATTTATAACTTCGAAGTCGTAAATATATTCAGTACCGACGAAGACTATAAAGATCTCCTTTTCTAACGTAGAAATCTCCTCCTCTAATACGAACGCCCTATTAATAAAGACGTTCTTATCTAATAATATTTTATTATACGCTAATAACCTCTCGTTTCTCGTATCCTTCGGGATATTTTTTAATTTATAGCTCAATATATCCGGGCGGACCTATAAAGAGCCCGGCCGGTATTAAATAATAAAATTGAAATATAATAAGAATTAAAACTATTATATATATTTTAGGATTAATTATTTATTAATTGTAAAAGATTTCAAACCTTTATAATCGGTAATAATCTCTACCGGCTTTTATATTCTTTTTAATTCTAATTTCTATTCTTCTAAAGCTTTAATAATAGCGAAGAATTCCTTATTATAGATATTGTAATTATACTCTATTAATAAATACCGCTAATTAAAATAAGCGACTAGTTTTAGCTCCCTATTCTTATCGTACTACGAAAGCATCCCTCTATAAACCTAATTTAATATATCCGTCTTTACAACTATTTATTTTAATTAGTCGAAAATATATAAAATGGGTCCATTTGTAAAAACCTTTTTTAATATTTCGAAAGACCGCTAATAATAATCCTTCTACTCCTAATCCTTAATATCCTTCTTTATTAATTCGTATAACGGACCAGCTAATATAGAGAAATATTTAATAAATTGACGATAGAAATTAGTAAACCCTAAGAAGTACTATAGCGTTCTCTTAGTATTTAGAGCCTCTTCAGAGGTTATAGCCGCTACTTTTTCTAAATTTATTTTAATACTTCCTGGGGTAATAATTAACCCTAAATATTTAATATATTTAGTATAAAATTCGTATTTATCGATATCGATCTATAGATCCGCGTCGATTATCCGTTTTAATACCTTACTAATATATTTAATATATTCCTCTTCGTTTTTTAAATAAATAAAGATATTATCTAAATAAACAGTAGTGTAAATGTTAAGGATATCGTATAGGATATTATTAATATAGTTTTAAAAAGTCTTTAACGTTCCCTATAATTTAAATGGATAAATTAATAATTTAAAAAGCCTAAAGCGAATAATAAAAGCTATAAATTATTTATAGCCCTCCTTTACCCGTATATAATTAAATGTAGAAATTATATTGAATTTAATAAAGATTTTCGCTTTATAAATTACGTCTAATATTTCTTTAATTAATAGTAATAGGTATTATATTTTAAATATTACATTATTAATGCCCTAGTAATCTATGTAAATACGGACCCCGCCCCCTAATTTCTTTATTAATAAAATAAATATTATAAAAGTAGATTGAGAAGGCTAGATAAATTTTTTTCTAAAGTTCTTATTAATCTACTTCTTAATAATAATAGCCTCGATAAACGATATAAACCTAAGTTTAACGTATAATACCTACTCTCCTAATTAAAATTCGATTTTATAATTATAAAATTAATAAAGGGGGAGTTGATCTATTAGCGTTAGTAGAAAGGTATCGACGTAGGACTAGTAATAAGGTAATAATATTTTATTAATTTCCTCCTTAATCCTCTATAATATCACGGGCAAAGGTTGGGTGTAGATGTAGATATGCGTAATTGTACGAAGGAGAAAGAAGGAGAGTGCAGACGAGTGCCCAGAAGACTGGCCTTATAAGGACGGTCCAACTGTGGGCCCAATGTAGGTCTACGGCTGGAGGCCGCCATAGCCAGTCGACTAATAGCGATAGTAGTCTTAGAAGCTATTGTGCGCTGGCACAAGGCATGTGAGCAATTACGTGCGATACAGGCTAGCCTTATAACACTTCCCCGGACTAAAAGAAGCTATATAGCTAATTAAAATTATATAAAATGATAGAAATCCCCATTAAACGAATAATTTACCCTCGAAATACCTCTATAGCCACTACTACTATATACCGCGGTAACCTCCTCCGTCCCGGAGCTCCGTCTCTCCTATATCCTCCTACCGGGGCTTCCACTCCTACGGCCGGTTTCCTAGCCTTTTCTAGCAACCGCTTCCGCCTCTTCTCCGCCGCCGCCTAATTTAGGGGGTATAATTCGTCTAAATATACTTTATAAAACCTCCGTATCTCGTCGGGGGCTATAGCTATATTAGCGCGTAATTGCTATAAAGGGTTATAAGGGGGTCCCTAAACGACGTAATATTCTTAATAGCCTTTCTCATTCTTCCGGCAACCGTCGAACTTCTCGAAATCGTATTCGACTAAATCCTCTCTATTATTAATCCTCTTTATAATCCGTCCGTAATTAGTACGAATATTCTATTCCTTTACAGGCGCTTGCCCTAGAACGCCGACTTCGTTTTATAATTTTACTTTACTAATATAAAAAATTAAACTATACTTTATATTAATTAGGAGTTTGAACGTAACTCGGTAACTATCCGCTTTAAGGATTTCGAAGGGACCTTTAAATAGGGGCGTAAATTTAGCGTATAAGCGACCGGTTTCGAAATTCTCCGTATTAAATAAGACCCTATTTCCCATCTTATACCTCGAGGCGTCCGATTGTCGAATATTAATATTATCCTCATACTATTATTAAATTTATTTAACCTAACTAGTAACGTAATTTAAAACCTCTTTAAAATAATTAACAATTTCGTTAACCTTAAAATATTCCGCCTATTATTATACTAATATATTTAGAGGGTAGGGTTTCGCTAATTCGATACCTATACGAAAGTAGAAATTATAATTAGCGAAGAAGGGGGATACTCCTGTAAATTTAGAAACTAGGTTATTATTAGCGAATTCTACAATTAATAACTAATTTACCCAATCGTTTTATACCCAATTAATATAAAAACGGAAGTATTTCTCTATCTCCGTATTAATATATTCAGTCTAGCCGTTAATAATTAAATAGAACGCAGAAGAGGGTTTAAAAACTACTTCCAAACGCGAAAATAGTACTCTCTAAAACCGTAAAACGAATTAAGAGCTACAATTAGAAATAATAGAATCTAGTAGTCTATAAATACTATAAACCCTCTTAATAAAATAATCCGCTAGCTCTTTGGCCGTAAGGCCAATAGTAGGAATAAAATATTATATTTTAATTAAGCGGTCAATAACGACGGCGACGTATTTAAATTCCTATTTACGACGTACGTAGAGCGTTAATAGGGTAACGTAATTAATTGAAATATCCTTTTAAAGTACGAATAGTACCGCTAACGGTTTTAGGAAATTATAGGGGGCGTATCGTAATAGCTTAAATTTAGCATATACTAAATAAACCTTATAATAGGCTTTAATAATAGCGTATATCCTTAATTAAAAGAAAAATTGCAAGAATAATAAATAAATTTTTTCGCGGCCCGGGTACTTAGTTAAAGGTAAATCGTAAATACAGCGAAGGAATTATAATTGAAGTTTAGTATTCGTAAGGTCGATAAAAACGGCGCTGTAATAATACGCCCGTCCTTAAATCGCCTTATATTCGGCGAAGGATACCTTTTTTATTTAATCTTTAACTTCTTTAAATTATATCTTCCGGTTGGGGTCTAATAAATAGATTACAATATTTTACAAAAAGATTAACTTCTTATAACTTTCCGTAATTAAATTATTAATAGATTTCTCATCTATAACCTCTAATTCGTAAATATATTCGGTACTAATATCGACCTCCTCTCCTCCGTTTTCTAAAATAAAAATTCTATTAACGAAGATATTATAATCGAATAAGACCTTATTCCTAATTAATAACCGTTCATCGGTATTATTTTTAAGTAAGTCCTTTAATTTCCTACTTAAGGCGTCGGGACGTATTTATAACGAGCCCGGCCAGTATTTAATTATAAAATTAAACCGAGAAAGGAATTAGGATTATTATATATAATAGGGAGTAAACTATTTATTAATAGTAAAAGTCTTTAGAATTTTGTAATTTATAAGGACTATAAACGGTTCCTACGCTCCTTCTAATTCGGGGCGCTACTCCTCTAAAGCCTTAATAATTACTAGCAATTCTTTATTATAAATATTATAATTACATTCGGTTAAGGAGTATTATTAATTAAAGTAAGTAACGGGACGAAAAATACTTTCCTCGTTATATTATAATAAAGTACTACCGCAAGCCTAATTTAAAGCGTCTATTTTAATAATAGTCTATTTAAATTAATCGTAAATACGAAATATTAGTCCGTTATTAAAAGCTTTCTTAAAAGCTTCGAAAGACTTTTAATACTACTCCGTCTAATACTAATCTACGACTATTTTTTTAATTAATTTATATAGCGGACCGGTAATAATTAAAAAGTATTTAATAAAGCGACGGTAGAAATTAACGAAGCCTAAAAAACGTTATAGCGCCTTCTTAGAGTTTAGAATTTCCTAAAACGTAATTATAAAGACTTTCTTTAAATCTATTTTAAAACTTCCCGGAATAATAATAAAACCCAAATACTTCGTACGTATAACGTAAAATTCGTACTTATTAATATCGATTTAGAGCCCCGCTCTAATTATCTATTATAGAACTTCTTTAATATACTTCTTATATTCCTCCTCATTATCCGAATAAATCAAGACATTATTAAAATAAGCGGTAGCGTAAATATTAAATATATCGTATAATACGTCGTTAATATAGTTTTAAAAAGTTCCTAAGGCGCCCTATAAGCCGAAAAGATATATAATAAATTCGTAAAGGCTAAAGCGGGTAATAAAAATAATAAACTACTTATACCCTTCCTTAATATAAATCCTATTAAAGGCGGTAATAACGTTAAATTTAGTAAAGATTTTAACTTTATAAATAATATTAAAGGTCTCTTTAATTAACAGTAATAAATATCGAATCTTTAGCGTTATATTATTAATACCGCAGTAGTCTACGTAAATACGGACACCGCCGCCCGGCTTTTTAACTAATAAAATAGGAGAAGCGGCTACCGATTATAATAAGCGGATAAAATTCTTCTTCAAATTATCGTTAATCTACTTTTTAATTACAATAGCCTTAATAAGCAATATTTATTATAATTAGGCGTTAGGGGGTATCTTACCCGGCTTAAACTCAATTTTATAATTATAGGAACGGTATAGAGGGACTTTATTTACTAAAGAGGGGAAGAAAGTTACTACTTTATCGACGTAGCGGCGGCCTTCTAACTTCTTTAAAATTTCGAAAATTTCGTCTTTAGTTTTTATAAAACGATTTACTTTATTAAAGAACTTCTTCGTATTTTCCTTAAAAATTTTAATTAAATATATTCGTCGGATCGTCTCTTCGTAGAGCGGCGCGTTTTTATTGAAATTTCCAGTAAAATAAATAACTTTAGCAAAAATTGCAGCCTCGCAAGAGTCTTCTAATAAGTAAATACTAGCTATTTCGTTAATAAAATTATAAAGAACGGAGGGGAGACTTTCCTTATACTATTAACTATTTCCTTTTATAATATAATTAACTATTTCCTCCATTAGGTCTATATTTTAAATTACTATTGCGGCTACTAACTTCTCGATTTAAATATAGTTTATAATATACAGCTATAATTATTACAATTTATAAACGTAATTAAAAGTGGCTATATTAAACTCTTTAATATCGTCAGAATTAAAGTTATAGTCGAAGTTATAATAGTAGCGGGGAACGTAAGGACGCTTCGTACCTATAAAGACGCGTCGGCCGTCGAAACGGACGTAAAATTCGTAAAATACAGGGCTCTTAATTTTAATAAGGAGAGCGGCCGTACCGGTAATACCAATCTTTAATTCGGTTCTTTTAACTACTAGTACCTTAACGGGGGTAAGGACAGTTCAGTAGCCGGTTTTAGAGTCAACCTTAGGGGTCTTCGTAATTAGAAGTAATTCCGCAATTAGGGACGACTTTACAACCGAAGGCTTTAGAACGGATTCGGCAACGGCGGGCTTTAAAGCGGGCTCGGCAACGGCGGGCTTTAGAACGGGTTCGGCAATAGCAGGCTCTAAAACGGGCTTAATAACAGGTTTTAAAGCGGACGCCGGCTAGGGGGTAGCCTTCTTTCGAATAGAGGCCATAAAAATTTTATTAATAAGAACCTTAGGGGCCGCGGTTTGCTCTTTAAAAAGGTTTAAAAGTAAATAGCGGCCGCAATAAACGGGGTTATTAAAACGTACCCCGCATTATTCGTAATCGATTTCGGGCTTATAGTATTATATCTATAGGAAGCTTAAAATTACCAGGTAGTTCTTAAAAATATTATAAACTAGGAAGGTAATAGTCTCCTCGTAATAGCCGATACGGAACTTAGCCGTTACCCCCTTAAAGATAATACCTTTAATTATTCTATTAGCGAGAACTAACTTCTTTATATAAAGGAGCCGGAAACGGGGAAAATTATTCTTAACGATAAATAATTGATTAATAAAAGTAAAAGCAGAATAATCGGTATTAATAAACGAAATATAATAAATTTTGCATAGTCCAATTATAATATAAGAAAATAAGAATATTGAATTTAAAAAAGTAGAATTATCTAAGGATTATATTATAACCTCCTCTAAAACTTTTAATTTTAATAAAAAATTTAAAATTCGTCTCTATAATAATAGTAACTAATAAAACTTCTATACGCAATTAAGTATAAAAACTATTCGTTTTCTAAATTATTATAATATTCGCCGCTAATAGCGGGCTCTATAGGAGCGGCTATAACAACGGCAGTAGTAGGCGCGGCATTAGCGGCGCGGACTTCCTCCTAACTACTATAACTATAACGGTTTTTACCTTTATTCTTACCTTTATTCTTACCCTTTTTGTATTAAAGGCCCTTACTACCGTAATTAATAGAGGCGAAATAATTGCGAACAATATAATTATTTCCGCTGTAATAGTAATACTTACCATTATAAGTACGTTGGTTAAGGACGTCTTTATAAATAAAGACGGCGAAGTCGACAGTATTAAAATCCATTTTATTATTACTTTAATTAATAGTACGGTCGTTAGGGCTACTACCGCCGCTACTACTACTACTACTATTATTAGTATTACCTTTATTACTAATACTAGGGTCCGCCTTATAAAAGTAGCTGGCCAATTTATTACAATAATTAGCATTATCGAAGTTACGAGCGATAAAACAGTAGAAGTCGAATTACTTAGTGAAATCGTTCTCAATAGGGGGGTTATAATAAATTAAAGTATTACGGAAGCGCTTATTAATTTTATTACATAAGTGATAGACTTTTATAGTGTTATTAAAATTGTAATGCAATATAAAAGTAATGAATTCGACTTCGAATTCGGAGAAAGGCGTATTCTTTTAATATAAATCGGTAAAGCGGCGGTTAGCGTCGAACTTTAGGTCGACGTTATCGAAGCGGTCGCTAAAGTATTTTATAAAAATAGCGCCGTCCTTCCAATACTACTTTATATCGTCAACTTTTAATAATATAAAATCAAAATTAACCTAAATACTAAACAAGAGCTCTAGGCCTAATAGTATCGTAGCCTTAAGGATCTTAATATCTTCGGTAGTAAAATAGGCTTTATTAATTCTTTATAAAGTAACGATATAGAATTTTTAAGAATAGAAGGCTTTATAATAATAGGCGGGATCTTTCTCCTTACTATCGAAAACGGGAGGGTCTTCGATAGAGCGCTTAGGGAATATACCGGAAGACGCTATCTCTACTTAAAAATCCTCGAATTTTTATTAGAATAGGGCGTACTCTTACTTTAACTAAGTATATTCGAAGTTAAGGGTATCGAAAGCGGCTTAATTATCGTCGGCGACTTGGCGTACGATACTAAGCTCGTATTTAGAGCGGTAGAGGTTAGTAGCGACGTTATTATTATTTTAAAGAACGGAGAAAAAAATACGACCGAGGGGTTTAACAATGGACTAGAAAACGGGCTCTCTAACGATTTTAATAGCGGTTATAAAATAGTTACAAAGGATAAACCTAAATTTATCGTCATTATTAAATCTATTAAGGAGATTATAAATACCGCGAATAAGGTCGACTTCGATTAGGGCAACGCAATTAACATTAGTATCGAATACGTAGTCCTTTATAAGGACGTCGAAAAGGTTACTAAAATCGAAGGGGTCGTAAAGTTCATCGCTATCGGACTCCGGAATTGCGGCGAAATTGGGCAAGCCGGCGTCGGTTCTACTACCGGTAGAAAAAGAAGGGTAATCGCTAATATTAAAACCGTCGTTATCACTATCGAGGGAAATAAATAATATAGGGAATACAACGATAATTTATCGTCGTAACAGTTAAAATAGAAAGAGATCTCTTATCTACTAAATAAAGAGAATAGCTCCTTATTTACTAAATAAAGGAGTACGAATTGGATTGCCGATAGGGCGATCTAGCTCGATGGCAGTACTGGATTTTACGACTCGGCGACGAGGCGATTCTTATACGGATGGATTGCGCGGTTAAAAATAAACGCGCGATTCTACGGATTTTAAAGTTTGCATTATGAACGTAGTAATTAAAAGGTATAATTAATTATTACGGGCAAAAGTTAGGTATAGATATAGATATACGTAATTATACGAAGGAGAAAGAAGGAGAATATAGACGAGTACCTAGAAGACTGGCCTTATAAGGACGGTCTAACTGTAGGCCCGATATAGGTCCACAGCTGGAGGCCGCTATAGCCAATCGACTAATAGCGATAATAATCTTAGAAGCTGCTATACGCTAGTACAAGGTACGTAAGCAATCACGTACAACACAGGCTAGCCCTATGACATATAATTTATCCGCTTTATTTATAAATTTCTATATATCTTCCTCTAAGATTTTAACGAAGTATACGCATCGAATTATCGCTTTGTAAAGTAGGGCGTCCTTTGTAAAATCTCCTATTAATACGATTGCTCGTATAATAATTACTATTTCCCGCTCAATATTAAATCCGTATTTCCCTACTATATTATTAATAAAATTATAAAGGGATAGTAGAAAGTCCTTTTTATACTACTCTCCTCTCTCCTTAATAATATTTTACGCTACTTCGTATATAAAATCTATTTTGCTAAACTCCGAAAGTACTACTAGTTATTCGAATTGCGTATAATTAGTCGTATATAATTAAAATTAATCTCTTTTATAAATAAAATTAAAAGTAGCGGCGTTTAATTCGCAAATATCCGTAAGGTTAACCTTATTATTAACCGATTTACTAAGCCGGATTAATATTCAATAATCCCCTACTAATACGCGTTTCCTATTCGGTTTAGTATAAAATTGATATAGCGCGTCCCTTTTAATCTTAATTAGTACTATAGTAATACTAATAATAAATTTGACCTTCGCCTCCGCCCAGTAATTGATAAAAGTACGGTATGAAGCTAATAGTAATAAAATTTCCCCTTTATTCTTAAATATAGAAGTCCGCTCCTCGGGTCCTTTATCTTCAAACTAAAATCCCCTGATAAGTAGGCTTTCGCCCTCCGCCCCTAAAATCTCCTCCTTATAGAAATAACCCCTAGGGATAATATTAGTACTATTCCTAAGAAGGGTACTACCCCTCTTATAAAGTAAAATAGTCTCAAACACCGGTGCGATACTAGATCCCTAGGTCAAGCAACGCCCGCTATATTATTGAAGCGTGCTTTAGATCCGAATCACGTAAGCAAAGTAAAGTTTATATTTTTATAACGCTATACCTCCCCGGCTAAACCCGACCCGGGTAAACCCGGGCCGGCTTATACGCTAAGGATTTCAATTACTAATGAAAAACTAGATCTTAATCTTATTATTATACGTATATATATAATTACTATCTAAATTAAGTGATTCTAGACTATTTAGTACTAGCCGGGATAATAGGTATACCGGAGCCGGTTCGGAAGTAGTAATACTGGATCCCCGGGCTCTTAGTGTTTAAACATCCGGGACTAGTAGCTTCTCTGGCAACCTTCTTGCCTCGTCAACGGCTCTTATAATAAATATTCGGTTAGAAGTTATTCGTAAAGCGCTCAAATCGAACGGTATGTCGAACATAAGGCCCTACAAAGTCTTAACTCGTAAGTAGGCTATATATATAAGTCCTACTTAGAAGTCTTTCTTCGAAATATCTAGTACTACTATATCGAGTATTAAACCCTATAATTTATATATTATAATAATATATATAATTATTAAGGGGAATTATATTCTTTTATATTAGGCGTTCCTATAGGATATAAAATCCTGTATAATTTTGAAGATTAGGACTATATTCTAGAATTTTTCTTAGTCTTCTTAGTTAGGAAAGTAGTATAGCCTAGTATATTGATCAAATTTGACCAATATAATAAAGGGGGTTCTTTTAGGATATTATTCATTATTTATTTCTCGGTTAAGAAAGGTAGTATCCTAAGTAGTATTAAAAATAGTTCTTAATGTACTATTGATTAAGCTAATTTTAGTCTAGAGATTCTCAATAAGTATAACCCTACTACTTATTATTAACGGGATTTTAAATTGGAAATTATTAACTTTAGTAAGATCTACGTCTTTAGTACCCAATCCTTTGTATTGAGTAAGGAGTATAAGGTATAGTTAATTCAATATTTTTATATATTCGATATTATAAGCCCTAATATTATTATGCTTAGAGTAAATACGAAAAGTATATTCGAACCGGGCAACCTCTTCAGTAAGTAATTATATTTTAATTCGAGAGTATAACAATTGCCAATATTAACAAGTAAGTAGATTATTGCGTAACCCTTCGAGTATATTTCTAAATAGGGCCTAGTCGTTACCCTATTGCCGTACGATTTACTATAATTCTATAATCTTATTAAAGGTATAATAATAATTACGACCGCCTTATTCAATAGCGGGTAATACTTATTAATCGTAAAACAATGCCTTCTATCTGACTAGCGGTAATTAGTAAAAATCACCAAATAAAAGAACGCTCCTTCTACTAAATAACTTATTCTAGAATTTAGGAAAGGTTTATCGAAGTCTTTAGTTAATAAAGTTGAATATTCGAAGGCCTAGTATTAACTTCTTATTAATAATAAAGTATTAATATAGCCGTAGTCTTCGCTATAAATCGGTAAGGTTAATACTTTATAATACCGTAATAGTTACTTCTAGATTATTTTGGTTAACGTTCTTAGGTGCGATAAGGAATTTGAATAAAGAGTATAAAGTTTGGCTATTAATATTATTAGTAGTTACCCCAGTAGGAGTACTCCTAATAATAGG
Source organism: Neurospora sp. CHS-2018c (assembly GCA_009806235.1). Classification (NCBI taxonomy): domain Eukaryota; kingdom Fungi; phylum Ascomycota; class Sordariomycetes; order Sordariales; family Sordariaceae; genus Neurospora; species Neurospora sp. CHS-2018c. The sequence continues at coordinate 238,547 of RAPC01000045.1, read as the reverse complement.
GTTACCCTTCCTGTAAACTATAGCTATTTACTCTAATCGGAAAAATAATAGCTTAATGAAATATAATTTCCTAGTGCTTCTACGGCTATTAACTTGTAATAGTAGGGGTAGGATATATATAAGCCGTTGAATATTATTATTATAGTCAAGAATAGACTAATAATGAATAATAAATTAATTAAATATAACTTTTTATATTGGGTTAAGATTGTCGATAGTAGAGGATGTGATAGTATCGGCTTTAGCCTCCAAATGGGTATTATCGGCTTTTATATTGCGCTAATAATTCTATACTAATAGTAATAAGTTTTAATAGTCTAAGTATTAAAACTAATTGTATAAAATATCTTATTCCCTAAAGTTAAGTATTCTAAAGTTTTAGTTATTATTAATTCGTTAATAAATGGGAACTTCTCTAGTTAATACCTACTATAGTTTTTATTGTTTCTCTTCCTTAGTAGGAGGTTTAAATTCGTCGTTAGGTTCGCTATTAGGTAAATTACTATAGTAATCGTAAGGGTAATTATACTCTTCTGTATAGGTTAAGAATGTATTAGAATATATCTTCTACTTCTTTAGAGTCCTATTTCGTTTTACAATACTAAACAATTCGACTTAAATACGATAGGGATACTATAATATTAATTTAACCCTATACTAATCTTTATATTGGACTTAATCTTCTATATCGGATTTGTAGATAGGGAAGTAATTAAGTACCCTTTTTTTAGAATAGTCTCCTAAACGACAATTGTTGTTAAATCGAATAAGCTATTCAAAGTAGCTAATATTTTCGAGGTTATTAGGGCAAAATAAATACTTAGAATATTAAATACGAGTTTAAATTAGTTGACTATATTTAATAAGTACTTTAGGGCTAAGTATTCTATTAGGATGACGATAGTCTATATTAATAATTTTGCGGGTGCTTTGGCTAAGTTATAAGTTAAGAAGGAAATAATTAATCTTTTAAACGGACTAATCTCTTTTAGTAACCAATTAATTTATTATTTTTGTAGTAAAGGAGATAATATAATTATTAGAAGTAATTTAGGGGGTAATTTATTAAGTAATCTCTTTAAAAGGCTTCGACTACTTCTCTGCTTTTGAATAGTATTTGGTAATATAATTAATAATAGCGTTATAACTAGTATATAGTTAGATATCTGTATTGGTACGCTATGCTAGGGTAACGGTACGGTTGTAATTATTTATACGGTTATTATTTCTTTACTTATCGTATAATTAATACTTTAGGTTAAAATTACGTATAAAATGTGGTTCTGGATAGTAATTTTTAGGAAAGTAAAAGCGGTAGACCTTGAATATCGGATCCTCGGGACGAAGAGCACCCTAGTTAAGCCGTTTAATACGGAGGCAATAGTCGTCTGTATACTGGTTATGTTGTTGTATTCGGTTAACTATTCGGGATAGGAGGTCGAAAGTAAATAGGTATTGGCCTTCTTCTTTATTATTATTAATAATAATAGATAGAGGATCTCCTTTACCCTATTGGCCAACTCTTTCTAGTTCTGGGTTGAAAGCGGTTACGTAATAACCCTATAGTTCCGCAAATTCCTATCGGGTATTATCGTTGGTTAGTTTAAGTACTTCGATATATAGTACTTAGTAAATACTATAGTTATAACTACTTCTTCGTACTTAGAATTCGATACGGTACTACCAATCCTCGATTTTGAATTTAGGGATTAAGATATACTCTTTGAATAATTCGAATCGTCTTTCGAGGTAATATACGGTAATATAAGGGTTTTCTTTTAAATTCTTTCTTGCAATCCTTTTTTAGCCGTCTATAGAGGCAATTTTCTATTTTTCGTAATTGGGTATATATCGAATAAGGCTATCCTAATGCGTATTGGCTGCGCTAAACGTTATAAATATAGCTAGTATACTTAATACTTGAATATAAGTACGAAGTTTACGGCTTTTCCGTATTTAATATAGTTGTATACTTCGTATAGTATCGGAAAATTTAATAATTAAATCGAGTAGGCGACGTACCTCTAAAGTATCGGTTTTAATTATTTGCCTTAATTATTTAATATTAACTAAACCCTTATTATTTGTATTACTACGGCCCGACCTTATAAAAAATTAGTTTTTTAAATTAATTTATTTACGTATTAAGGTATTGAAAACGACGAAAGGGAATCGGTAATATTGTATAAATTGGTTATTATACTATTTAAGTGTATGTTTGATGTAGTCTTCGAAGTCGATAGATTGTATTCGGGGTTTAATAAAGTCGGCTTTTCCTTAGGGATAAAGGGTTAGGAATACTTATAATAGAATAGGCTAAGTTCTATCCTATTCCCTTATAGGGGTATTTTATAACGGGCCGGGTTTAATAAATAGTTAAGCTGGAAGGTGTTGGCCGGGAGCGCGTTGAACTGGTATATTACTAGTTTGAGTAGCCTATCTTCTACTTAATTGTTGACGAAATTGTTCTATATCTACCTAATTAGTTATAAGGTTAGGAAATACTACGACTTCTGGTTTAAAAGTATTATTATTATTGTCTTCTTCCTCTTCTTATTTTTCTTTTTTATTAAAATTGAAATCTTAGTTATCCGGGAAGTTATTAGGGTCGAGTTTATAAACTATTAAGTCGTTATATATATTACTGTTGGGAAGGTTTATTAATTCTTTAAACCGGGCTTCGACAATCTCAATATTTCGGTATTTAAGGTAGTTGTCTTTTAAGTAGTCGAGTTAGATACGAAGCTTCTATAGGTTGATTGTTATGACCTATTTGATTCTTTTGGTAATATAGGGTTTATCCTTAGTTTTACGAGGTCGAAGGATAATAATGTCGAGATCGCGGGGTAGTAGGGGTAGTTGGTAATAGATATGACTAATATTACGAAGGAAATTGATGATATGACCGGAATATTTATATTAAAAACCTTTTACAACCTAAATATCGATAAAGATATATACCCGGGTAATAAATTATTCCTCGATTTAGTTAAGCTCTAGTAAGTTAGGAATAACCCCGAAGTTTAGGTTGTTTTCGGCGCTAAAAAAGTATAGATTACCGGGAGGTCTCCTATTGTCGCGATTATAATATTGACGGTAATAATCGTTAGTAATATATATTTTAAATTATTTTTATTGATATTGTGAATACTTTTCTATGTTGTTCTACTTTTCGGCTATTTTAAATGTCTTAATTATATTGAAATCGATATTAGGAATGGCTTTTAATGGAAGGTCTCCTTGATATGGTGGATCCCGTTCAAATTTGATACCGGTAAGGCTAGGGAATTGGCGAAGCCGAGGGGGGGATGGCGGTGTAGGTAGTTTAAGATTGTTTGTTCTTATTGCGGGAGGTTTAGGATTACGACGAAGTAGTAGTAAAGCGGGAGGTTATTGAGGTAAATATTAAAATATAAGTATATAAAAGGGATTTATAGATTGGGTAGATTGGGTTCGGTTGGGCGAAGGATTATTATTCCGCTTACGATATAGATTGTAATATTTATATTCTTCCCTATTGAGATTGAAGAATAAACCCTGTATAAATATCCGTCGACAACCTAAATAAAACCTGTTTTTAAGGTCGATATTCCTATAAGGAGTATTTAGTTTGCAATATATGTAATATCCAATTTCGATATACTTATTTGCAATACTTCGAACGATATTATATAATGGATAGAAGAAATAATCGATATTTAGGTTAGAGTTATTATCTAGGTTAGGGTTGTTATTTAGGTTAGGATTATTGTTATAGTTGAAGTCGTTATTATTATCTTTATTATTGAAATCGTTATTATTATCCTTATAGTCGAGATTGTTATTATTAATTCTAATATTTCTTCGTCTTTTTTGACTTTCGAGGGAAGGGGTGACCGAAATTTCTTAATTGTTACGACGACGACGACGGTAATTACGACGAATTTGGGTAATTTCGCGGCGGGCCTAAGCAGTTTGGGGAGAATCTTGTATAAAGTATGGTTAGTTATGTCGAAATTTATTATTTATTAATATTAAGATATATTTGTAAATTCTTTCCTACGGGGAAGAATAGGGTAATTGAATATATAATACGCTTTCGGTTTTAATTCTACTTATTAATATTAATAATCCTTCGAAGTGCTTACTCTTATATTGGTTGTTATTATTGTTTTGGGGGAGTAGGTATTAGAGGATAATAATCGGGAGGTATAGGCGGAGGTATTATAGGAGGTACTATGGGTTGAAATAGTTGTAATAGTTATTCTAATAATTTATCGAATTCTTCTTTACGAATATTGAGTTGAAATATTAGAGGTTAAAATACCGGAGGTGGAAATACTTAACGTTAAGGCTAGGGAAGCTAAAATATATTTTAGGGTTAAAGAGGTCGAGGTAGTAAAGGTTTTAATTAGGGAGGGCTTAGTTAATAATAATAAAGTATTAGTAATCCCTATACTGGGCGAGATCTTACGGGAGGGGGGGAAAGTATATTGGCATCCCTCTTCTTCTAACGGGCAGCCTATTATTATTAATATTAATTATTTAAACGGCTAGCTAATTAGTTAGTAATGTTTAAGTCGTACCCGTAACCCCCCGCGGCTCGGATTTTAACCCTCGAGGGCACTATTTATTTGTAGGTAGTAGAACGATGCGGTATACTAGGTTTATAGTAGGATTTACGCTTTTGAAGGATTTACCGTTAAGTAGACAATACCGGTTGATTAGTATGGTATAGGGAACGGGGTCGAGATAGTATAGTAATAGAAAAGGAAGATATACCTTAGTGCGTTTATTACGATATTCTTGATACATTTGTACTAGTTTGGTCGTATTTCGTTTATTTGTAAAGTGGGAGATAGGTTTATTTTGATGGCATTTTCTATAATTTCTTATAGGTATATTTATAATGACGAAAGGAAAGAAAGAAATACTAAACCCCTAGATGACAAAGGAAATCCCCTATACGGTTGTACGGTCGCTGGTCAAATTTGGAAAGGATGATGTTAGAGATGGGAAATGAGGCGAGAGGAAGGGAGAATTAATTTGATTTGGATTTGAGAGATGGGCGAGAGCTGCTTTTTGAAAGGAAGAGTAGAGGGGAGAGTTTGAGATTCGAGAGATAGGGGGAGGCGAGGTTTTTATACCCGGCGGGGGTGGTTGCCGGTCGTTTACCGGTTGTTTGCCGGATGGGCGAGACTGCTGCCTTCTGGTGATGCGCGTTTGTTGTTGTTGCGATTACTTCTAGCGGTGAGAGGTAACGATTCTCTAGCGGTGAGGGGTATTGAAATAGAATTGCGATGACGATGGTGGTGAGGTGGAAGGTTGAGGTTGAGGTTGAGGTTGAGGTCGAGGTCGAGGTTGAATGGCGGGATGCGATACGAACGGTTGGTTAGTACGGGTACTAGTCGTTTACTAGTAGTCTGCTAGCCGTTTGCAAATAGAGGCCGTACGTTTCGTTTAGAAAGGGTAGGACTTAGTGCATTTTAGCGTATACTATTAGAGATATTGTAGGCGAAGTAGCCAATTAGAAGAGGGCTTGGCAAGACGCCCTGATTAGTTGTAGGGCCGTGTATTGAAGTAGCTAATTAGAGGCCTGAGAACTTTACTAGAAAACCCGGCTTTAGACAAACCGTCCTTTAACTCCGCTTCGGTAGATGTAGGTCTATAAACCCCTAGACTGTGAAAGTTATCTACCTCTGCATAGTTGAAGCACGCTTCAATAAATAATATAATACCCTTTTTAATAGAAGCGGGGGGAAGAAGTGCCTTTTTATAAATACGAGTAATAATAACGGAAATAGGGTTAGAGAGCGCCCGAAATACCTCTGTTTAATTACTAGAGAAACCTATTAATAAATAACGGTTATAATAATTAAAATAATTAAACCGTATACCGCCGTTTTTATAATCGATATACGGTTTATAAATTACTATTTAAAGATAGCTTAAGATAATAAGGTATTTCTTATAGAAGTCGTATATTAAGAAGGTAATAATTTTTTCGTAGTAACCAATTTATAGCCTTCCTTTTACTATTGTTTTAATAATACCCTTAACGTTGCCGTTTACGAATATTAGTTTTTTAGGATAAAATAACGGAAAACGAAGGAAATTGTATTCTTAAACGAAAGAGCAATTGATAAAAGTATATATAAAGTACCCGCTATTAACGAAGGTAATACAATAGTCTTTACGCGTACTAGTAATTATAAATATAAATAATAAAATTGTATTTAAAAAAATAATACTATTTAGTAATTAGATCTATACCTCTTCTAAACTAATGAAAAAATCCTATTTTCTCTATAATATAGCCAACCGGCTAAACTTCTATATACGATTAAGTACAAAAGCTATTCATTTCCTTAATTATTATAATATTCGCCGCCCGTAGTAAATTTATTAGGCTTTTCAATACTAATAGTTCTAATAGCCCGGACTTCTACTATATCTCCTCTTCTACCTCCTAATCCGCTCCTACTATTGCCTCTACTACCCCGACTTCTTCGTCCCTTATCCTTATTCTTCTTCTTTTTTTTACTAGTAAAGACCCCGTTAATACGAAGTTTACTACCCTAATTAATCGAATTAAGGCAATTGCGAACTATATATCCCTATTAATTATAATAATAGTAAAATCCCTTCTCCCTATATTCTTTAAAAACCTCTAAGTCGAATATAATAAATATATTAGTTACGTTTAAATCTATTTAATTTCTTCTTTAACTTATTATTCTATTATCGGCCGAAGTAGGATAGGTAAATTTATTACCGCCGTTATTATTACCGCTAGAGCCGCTACCGCCGCCCTTATTAGTAAAATTAACCGAAAAGCCGGCTATAACTTTATTACAATATTCGGTATCTTCGATCTTCCTATTGACTTTTCTAACCAATTATAACCACTTAGTATATTCATTATTACCCGGGAAGTCCTAAGAGATTAAAGCTTAATAGAACTTCTTATTAATTTTATTATAAAAGTAATAAACTTTTATAGTATTAATAAAACCGTACTTATCTATAAATTTAATAAACTTAATTTCGAAGTATAAGAATAGTATACTGCTCTAATAGAAGTCGATTAAGCGTTTATAGGCATTCAACTTAATATTTATATTATTGTACCGATTTATTAAATATTAGAAAAAGATTTCGCCTATTTTCTACGGCTACTAATTGGAATTAATAAGGAATTCTTTAATTTTAGCAAAGCTACCCTTAAATACTATATACAAATTTAATCCTAAACGGAATATAGCCCTTACGATTTTAATCTACTCGTTAGGAAAATAAACTATATTGAATTCCTAAATAACTTTAATTTAATAGCGCTACGAATGGAAAATATCGTAGTATATAGTATTATCCTTCTCTTTACTAATAAAAATGGGAAGGTCTTTAATAATATATTTAAGAAGGCGAGTAATAAGGGCTATCGAAATTACTATAGGTATAATTAGGGTGCTTTTGTAGGAGGTAATAAGGGTTATTAAAGGGGTATTAAAAGATATAGTAGTAATTTACTTGTGTAAGGTAGTAATAACCTATTAAGCTTTTTAGTACTACTACTAAATTTATTAATATTCTGTAATAATGGTATTATAATTAATAAAAATTCGGGCGAATATTCGGCTAAATGCATTAATAATAAATCGAAACGCCGGTTATTAGCCGATATTAGTAGTAATTTCCTAATATTCCTTAAGTACGGGAGAGGGGTAGAAATCGAATGCAATACTATTAACGAAGTTCTAAATATTAGAAATAACGTTTAAAATAGATAATACTGCTCTTATAATAACTATATTATTAATTAACTCGTTGTTAAGAAATTAAGAAAGCGTACCCAAATTATAGATATTAAATTCAAATCCGGACTCTAGGCTAGGTATAATATAATTAAATAAATAAATATTACTATTATTACTACTAGTGTAATAGTAATTGTAATTGTAATTACTATCTTCTACTACGTAGTTCTATAGTAATATAGAAGGACTATAACGATAAGAAAGCGCAATTATAATAATTAGCCCGTATTTAAGTTATAGCTCTAATAAATCCGCAATTTAACGAAGTAATTCTATATACCGGGGTCTGCGATTAACGGCGACCTTAATATAGGGGATAAACTATATAATTAAACGCCGTACGACTCTAAGGGTCGAAAAAAATATACGTAAAACGCAATAATTTAAAAGTATAATTAACTATTACAGTACAAAGGTACAAAATAAGTAAGAATAAATATAATTGCATAAGGAGAGGAAAGGGGAAGGTCTAAAAGTATATTCTAAGACTAGCCTTTATAGGTTAGTCCTAATTAACAATTCTATAGTAGTTTTATAAGCGCTATAGAACTAGTACAACTATTGTATAGCGATAACAATTGAAGCTATTACGAACGCTGTAATGGCTTTATGCAATAGTCTGAGCTATGAGCTGATCTCTAGCTCAGACCTGGTGCTATCGCTGCTATGAACTGTTATAGGGTTAACCCTGTGATAGGTAGATTTACGAAATTAACGAGGTATAGTATAGTAAATAAGGAATATAATAATAAGAGGATAGACCGATAGAGAGATAGGGAGAAATAATAAGATAGGGCAATAGAGGGATTTAATAGAGGGGTTTAAATGTAATTAAGACTGATTGTACGTAAATATAAGTATAATTATCGATATTATCGATTCGAGTAAGCAATTTAAGAAGTAAGCGGTTAAGTGTAAATAGTTAGTGTATATTTAGAGTGTTGGGTAGTGCGGGGAATTGGGTTATATGTAACTAAAAAAATATATTGTTGAATAAATTTATATTGATTTGCTAGCAAAATGGCGGTGTAGGGAGGTACCCCTAGTTTCGGGTACGAATCGCTGTTTATGTACGAATCGCTGTCCCTAATTAGTAGCTCGCCCGCTAGTTAGACGGTCGATTTTGTAGACCTGACGAGTATAGGGGGTTTTAATATTAGGGTATTATTTATTAGGAACGAGAAGACGGCCCGAAGACGCGTTTTAAGCGTAATTAACTATAAAAATTAGCTCTTATTGTAATTAGTAGGGGAATATAGGGTTTAATAACGGGTTCGCAATATCGACGAAGCGACGTTCGGGGTTAAAAATCGATAAAGCGACTTATCGGGTTCTCGGGTTTAAATTAAAATATTATAATACCTTCCCAAATAAACGTAGTAAATTTTAATTAAATATTATAATATACTCGCTCACATAATTCCGTATCGCGTAATTAGGTATAAATATATAAAATAATTAAAATTAAAGAAAGAAAGAGGGAAAGGTTGAAATTTAGGCTCTAGAATTATACTCTTATATAGGATACGCCTAGATTCTACTAGCCTCGACCGCCTTCCTTATTTAATTTAATAATATATATAAATGCGATATATAAGTCGCGGTACTAATTAAATAGGCGTGCATATCAATGCCGCTTGTATAGCCAATTAGGGCGCGCGTATTAATAGCACCGGTGGGTCTTGTAAGTATTACAATGAGACGAATAGGATGTAATCCATCTCACTGGATCCCAGTCGTTACAATTATTAAATTCTTCGTTAGGTACTTCGATATTAGGGGAGGAAATATTAAGAGTTTTAACCGTAACAATACGTGTTAACGAAGGTTATTAACCGTTTTCTAGTACTTTTCCCGTTACTTTTAGTAAATAGTTTTAGAGTTGGCTTTTAGGATTAAAAACTCTTTTCTTAAAGTAGCGATATGGGTATAGAGAGAATTAATTTTATTTAAATAAGTATTACAAAGGGTTATGGCCTTAGTTATATAATTATTATAGAAGGATTTGAATTAATTATTATTATTCTTAACGACTTTTTATTTATAGAGGAACTATTTAATTTAAATAATAATAATATTATTATTAAATTGCTTAATTTCCTATTGGGCGGATACAAATTAGGCCTTAAAGAATTCGAATTGCTCTTCTACTTCCTACGCTTATAATTTAGCGCCGACGATGTTATTATAAATAAGGCGTTTAAAAGTTATAGAAACAACGTAGAAAATAAAGAGGTAAGCGAAGCCGAAGACGTTTTCGACGGGAACGTTAATAGTTATTACGGTGCAAGGGTATAAGGAAGATGAGAATATACGTAATTATACAAAGAGTTAGAGGAAAGGGCTTAAAGCTATGCCTAGAGGTTGGCCTTATAAGGGTGCTTATACCTGGGCACTTAATAGCTAATTAGCTAATTAACTTACAGTAGTCTTATAAGCGCTATAGAGCTAGTACGACTAGTGTAGTAATGACGGCGATAAGGCTTATTTATAGCCTTATCTATAGCTTAATATTATAAGGCCAATTATATACGCTGAGCCGTTATAAGGCTAACCCTATAATACTACCCTAAATTAAAAGAAGTTATATAATTAATTAATAATATATAAAACGATTAAAATGCCTATTAATTATTTAGTCTACTCTCTAAAAACCTCTATAACCGCTATAGCCCTCTGCGGCGACTTCCTTAATCCTTTATACTCCGCCTCCGACTACTCCTCCTAAGTAGCTTCCTAAGCGGCTCCGTCTTCCAACTACCTCTACCTCCGCTTTTCAGCGGCGGCCTAATTGGGTAGTACTAACGCCTCTGGGTATACTTCGTAAAATTTCCTAATTTCGTCTAAATATATAGCTATATTTAATCGTTTTTGCTATAAAGGGTTATAAGGCGGCGCTTAGACGACATAATATTCCTAACGGCCGTTCCCCTCGTTCTTCCGGTAACCGTTAAGGCTTTCGAATTCCTATTCTACCGAGTTTTTTCCGTCGTTGGTCCGTTTTATTACCCGCCTATAATTAATATAGACGTTTTTCCTTAGGGTATTTCCTCCCCAAGGTTTAACTTTATTAATATAAGAGGTAGAATTATATTTTATATTAATAGGGAGTTGTAAAGTAATACTATAGTTATTTACTTTCAAAACTTCGAACGGTCCTTTAAAAAGCGGAGTAAATTTAGTATACGGACGGCCGGTTTCGAAATTCTCTATATTAAATAGGATTTAATTATTTATTTAATACCTCGGGGTATCCGACCGCCGGATATTAGTATTATCCTTATACCGGCGCTAGGCTTACTTTACCTATATTATAATGTAGTCTAATACTATTTTAAAACGATTTATAATTTTATTAGCCTTAAAATATTTAGTTTCCTAAACTTTTAAAAATTCGGGGGGATACGGCTTAGCCGGTTTAATACCTATATAGGGGTAATAGTTATAATTGGCGAAAAACGGTAAAACGCCGGTAATTTCCGAAATTAAGTTATTATTTACGAATTCCGTAATAGGTAATTAATTAACCTAATCGTTTTAAGCCTAATTAATATAAATCTATAAGTAATATTCTATTTCGGCGTTAATTTACTCTATCTATCCGTTTATAGCGGGATAAAAAGCGGAGAAAGGTTTAAATATAATTTCTAATTATAATAATAAGGCCTATTAGAACTATAATACGAATTAAGAGCTACGGTTTAATATAATTAAATTAAGTAGCTTATAAATACTATAGATCTATTTAATAAAATAATTAACCAATTCCTCCGCCGTTAACGCTTCCGTCGGAATAAAGTAGTATATTTTAATAAATTTATCGACTATAATAATAATATATTTAAACGTCTATTTCCTACGTACGTAGGACGTTAATAGCGTTATATAGTCGATAGAAATATCCTTCTAGGGTACGAATAATACCGGTAAAGGCTTTAATAACCTGTATAGCGAATATTGCGATGGCTTTATCTTAATATAAAAAAGACAATTCTTATAATAGATTCGAATTACATTATATATCCCTAATTAAAAAAACGATTTAAAGAGGAAGGAATATATTTTCTCCTTCTCTAAGTATTTAACTATAAGGGCATTATATACCCAATAGAATAATTATAAGTAAGTATTAGTATTATTAGGGTTAAAGAGGATAGTACTATAATAATAGATCCGGCTTTAAAGAGCCCGGTATTCTACGAATAAAACCTTCTTCAAACGCTCCTTAACTTCTTTTAATTACTCTTTACGCAACGGGTCCGATAAATAAGTAAGGGCGTCCTAAAATATTACCGACTTCTTATAATTTTCGGCTACTAAATCGTCTATCGACGTTTTATTTATAACTTCTAAATTATATATATATTCAATACCTATAAAGACGTCTCCCTATCCGTCTTCTAAAACGAAGGCTCCGTTAATAAAAATATTATTATTTAATAGAACTTTATTCCTTACTAATAAACGTTCGTCGCCTTTGTACTTAGGTACGTCTTTAAATTTACAATTTAAAGCGTTAGAGTAGACTTATAAGGAACCCGGGTAATATTAAATAGTAAAATTAAACTATAATAAGAATTTTAATTATTATATATACTTAAGGGTTAGCTATTTATTAATAATAAATAATTTTAACCCTTTATAGTCCGTAAGGACTTCGAAAGGCTATTAAGCACCTTCTAATTCGGATTTCTATTCCTCTAACGCTTTAATAATTGCGAATAACTTTTTATTATAAATATTGTAATTATATTCCGCCGAAGAATACTTCTAATTAAAGTAGGCAACCGGTTATAAAATCCCTTTATTATTATATTATAATAAAGTACCCCTATAAATCCAATTCGATATATCTATTTCTATAATAATTTACTTCGACTAATTGTAAATACAAAGTATTAATCCGCTCGTAAAAATGTTCTTAAGGGCTTCGAAAGAATACTAATACTAATTCGTCTAATATTACTCTATTATTTTCTTCGTAAATTTATATAGAGGGCCCGCAATAATAGAAAAGTATTTTATAAAACGGTAGTAGAAGTTAGCGAAGTTTAAGAATCGCTATAGCGCCCTCCTAATATCCGGAATTTCCTATATTATTATAGTAAATACCTTTTCTAAATCTATTTCGATATTACCCGGGGTAATAATTAACACTAAATATTTCGTCCGCTTAATATAGAATTCGTATTTATTAATATCGATCTATAGCCCGGCTTTAATTATACGTCTTAAAACTTCCTTAATATAGCCGATATAGTCGTCCTTATTTTTTAAATAAATAAAGATATTATTAAAGTAAATAGTAGGGTAAACATCGAAGATATTATATAATACGTCGTTAATATAGTTCTAAAAAATCCTTAATACGCCTTATAATTTAAATAAGTATACTAAAAACTTAAATAAGCCAAAACGAATAATAAAGGTAATAAACTATTCGTAACCTTCCTTTACGTATATTCTATTAAACGCTGTAATAACGTCTAATTTAGTACAAATCTTTACTTTATAAATAATATTGAATATTTCCTTAATAAAGGGGAAAGGATAATATATTTTTATGATAATATTATTAATACCTTGGTAATTTATATAAATATATACCCTACTACCCGGCTTCTAAATAAATAAAATAGGCGAAGTAGCGGTAAATTATAAAAAACGGATAAACTTCTTCTTAAAATTCTCATCGATCTATTTCTTAACTACTATTACTTCGATCGGCAATATAGGGCGTAAGCGTATATTAGGTAATTCTTTATTTAAGAAGAACTCGATCTTATAATTATAAGAATAGGTTAAGGGGATTTCGTTAACAAAATTTAGTAGGAAAGCGGCGATATAATTATAATATTCCTCTAGTAATTATATTTTAATTTCCTTATCGGTCTTTATTAGTCGGTCGGCTTTATCGAGGAATTTCTTTACGTCTTCGTCTATAATCTTAATAAAATATACCCGCCGGATAGACTTTTTATAAAGAGGTCCGACTTTTATAAGGTTGCCCGAGAGGATAATTGCCTTAATTATAATAATTGCTTCTCTCTTATCTTTAAAATTATATTTACTAATTATATTATTAATAAATTAATAAAAATTTATAAGGAAGACGGATTTATATTATTCGCCCTACCTATTTATAATATCTTCCGCTATTTCCTTTGTTGAATTTATTTCCTATAATTCTAATACTATAATTAAATATTCGAATTATATATAATTAATAATATATAGTTATAGTGTCGGTGGGTCCGGCAGGCACTGGCCGGCCAGAGTCACATGCTCTGTGCCGTGCCCACTCTGTGCCCTGCCCAGACCGCACCACATTTCTAGCCTTCTAGACTAGCCAGTCTCTCCTCTTCTCCATAGCATTATTACACACTCAATCAACCGTATTCTCGCTTGCTCTCGTTGTTCGTGATCTTATAGGTTATGAGCCCTCTCTTACCTTCCCTATAATCGAATTAATAGGCGTATCGCGTACTTAATTAAGAAGTTTATTAAGGCGCTGCAGCACCGGGTCTTAAACTCTCGCGACTTCAATTTCGCGACTTAAGCTTACCTATAAGCTACCCCGCCATATGAAGATTCTCGCTAACACCTGTTGTTCGACCTCCCTCCCTCAATTACGTCAATTAATTACAAGTTAAGCGATTTATTCCTTAGAGCAATTAGCGCCTAGTCTAGCGATATACGCTAGCTTCTTACTTTATTAGATACGCGATACTATTGCGAATATGTCTTTATCTACGTCGTCCCTCGTCTACCTCGAGGGCGAATGTAATATCGATAATTGGGAGTAAGGATTCGAGGCTGAATTCGACTGCCTTGGTCTTACCGATTATATTTTTGGCACCGTCGCCGAGCCCGATAAAGAGGTAAAGCCAGCGGAGTATAAGATTTGGTTTACCTAGTGCGCTATAGCTATAAAGATTCTATTGGCGATTCTTAAGGATAAAACTATTATTACTACCCTTATTATTAACGGCTGGGATAGGAAGGATAAAGATCTTAAGGTCCTTTATACCCTTATTTAGTCTTGTATTGCCTGTGTTACTAACGAGGTTCGTAGCGAAGTTTTCGCTAAGTTCTTAGTTATTAAGCGAGGCAATTTTAATACTATAGCTTCTTTTTTTACCCGTTATACCCTCTTGTGTAAGCGCGTTCAAGATGCTAAGTTTAATATCGATAACGACTTCGAGGTTACTTTCCTTTTTAACGCTGTAAAGTATAATTACCCTATTAACGTCAAATATTGGACTACTATTATCGAGGAGAAGGATAAGGATAGGACCCTTACCGTTAGTAGTTTATTAGCTAAATTTAACAACTTTAGTAATACTGAGATTCGTATAACTAATTTTAACGTTAATATTTAGAAGTCGGCTAATAATAATAATAATAAGGATATTAATTCGTTAGATAAGAAGAAGGATAAGGATAATAAGCGTATTAATTGCCCTAAGTGCGATAAGAAGATATATCTTATTTAGAAGTATATAATTTATAGTTATTACGTTATAGCTAAGGTAAATATTTGTTAGTATTATTATTCCGAGAAGGCGCTTAATACTTAGAGGATTAAGAAGGAGGTTATTGCGAAGAAGGCCGCCGCCGCTGGTACTAGTGCTTTGGGTAATAATGCCTCTACTAATCTTATTAACCCTGCTACCGCGGTTACCCCTAATATTACTTTACTATATAGAAGTAGAATATTTATAACTACTAGTAATTTAGGCTCCGGTAATATAAATTTTTACTAGAGCCCTTAGTAGATGCGATTCAACGTATTGATAATTAGTTTAATTAATTAAATTTAGACTTTCAACTTTAATTTTAATATATATCCAGTAATTTCGCTAAAGTCCAACAGGCTTAAAGGCAATAATAATATCAACTAAGCGGTTTTCGTAACCTAATTATTTACGATTTAGGCTATACTTCTAACATCTTTAATTACTTCAAATAGTTTATAGATTTATAGCCTCTTCCCTATTCTATTATATATATTATTGGTAATAGAAGTTCGATTTATACCTATTATATAGGCACTATTGAATTCTCTATACCTACTCTCAATAATATAAATGTTAGGGTTAGGATTAAGAATATTATTTATAGTCCTTCTACCCCGGTAAATCTACTAATAATTAAAGGTCTTCTCGATAATAGAATGTCTTGGGATATACGAACCAATTAGATTATAGCCTATAAGGTTACGATTTAATGTAGATGGATTAATAACCTCCTAGTACTACTGGTATTCGCCTAATAAGACTTCCCTTAAAATACCCGCTACGTTATAATAGCGTTAATTAATTATTTAATAATATATCGTCGTTTTATATACATAAGTAGAGAGTAAGTCCTCAAAGCTTATGAGGCGGCCGGTATTAAATTAAGTAATACTTAAGATTATTTCTATAAAGCCTATATTAAAGCGAAGGCCTACGATATAATCTCTAAAATTGCTAATAAAGTAACGACTTAACCTATAGTATATATCTACATTAACGTCGTCTTTTATACCCTCTTAGGTTATAAGGGCTATAAGTATATAATTTATTTTATTTGCGAGGTAATTAGATTCTATTGGGTTAAATTTATAGTTAATAAGGGAGATGCCTTTATTTAAATTAAAGAGTTCAAAATGTAGGCTAAGTTTTAAAGCGGTTTTAAAATTAAGGCCTTTAGTCTTAATAATAGCCTAGAGTTTGGCTTTAATATTAAGGAGTTCTAATATAATAAATTAGTCGATTGGGCCCGTATAGAAGGTATTGAGCTTTTTAAATTAATACCCTATATATTATAGATGTAAAGAAAAATCGAGAGAGTTGGCGTTATTATTATACAGTAAATTAAAGTTTTAATAATAGATTTGGGAATACTAGAGTATCTTTGGCCCTTCGTTACTAATTACGTCGTTATAGTATTCAATTTACTTCTATCAAAAGCTAATAAAGAGGGTAGGAATCCTTAGGAACTACTTATAGAAGCCGTTAACTTCCTAAAAGAGATTAAGTAGCCTTATATTAAGTATTTGAGATTTTACTTCTATACTACTTATTATTTTATTAAATTAGAGAAACGACTATAGGGCGATAAATTTCGTACTAGAGTTTAAAAAGGCCACTTTATTGGCTTCGATAATTTATATAGTCGTATCGTCTTTATTTGGAATTCTAATACTAGTGAAATCCTTCGAATTAGCGCGGTTACCTTCCTTAAGGAAGATTTAGTAATTAAAAAGGAATTAGTCCTTAATAGCAACGGTAATATTATATAATATTACATTATTTTTTCTAATTAAATAGTCGATAAAATTAATACAATTATTAATAGCAATTACTAAATTTGGATTAAACTCGATAGTAAAGTTCCTCGTCTTTAATAATAATAGTAATTAGCCTTACCCCCTCCCTAATATATCGTTAAGAAATTATAGGAGATAACCATTATATTACCCCTTTCGCCGGAATTAATATTAATACCCTAGGGCGCTCTAACTATATAGACTTAAATTCTAGAGATTATTTTACTTCTAGCTCTCCTAATATAATTATTAATCGTTCTAATTTACTAGAGTTCGTCTCTAGACCCCGCGCCAATCTTACTATTACCGACTCTAATACTAAAGCCCCTAATTAATACGACTACGGTATTTCTAATTCGTTCGTCGCTAGACCCGTTTCAATAGTCACTACTTAATTCCCTAAACCTAGACGTTAGAAATTCTATTGAATACGACGACGACTTTCTAGACTTCGAGAACCTCGATGAAAAGGACCCTATACCCCGCAATCGTCGCAATTCTTCTAATAAAGATAATAAACTAATTATATATACCGTACTAAGTATTCCTCTACTTAGTAGTTTATAATAATTAACCTCAATAGCTCGCTTACCTTCGATAGGTATTCTAAATCCGAATTGTTCTTAATAATTCAACTCTACTTTGGGTATAAAAATTAATAAGCTATAGTTAAAACTAACTCCTCCTAAGCCTCCGACTTTTCCCCGAGAACCTCCGATATAGATATCGGAGCCTACAACTTAAATATCGGAGTTTACGATATAATCTTCGGAGCCTATAACTCAATAATGAATCTAGGTATAATTGGTAATATAAGGAAGTTAACCTTCTAAATCTAATATATAAGTATTACACTTAGAGGTACGCGAAGGTAAACTTCGTTATAAAGCGGCTAAACTACTTAATTATAATTACTATAATTAAAAAATTAAAAATAGTAATAGTAATATAATTTAAAATAAAATTATATTGCTTAATAACTACTATAGTATAGTAGAAGGACGCCTAATTCGGCGTAGCCCTCCTATATATTGTCTTATAATTTTGAAAGTTAATTACAATATATTATACGTTATAGCGTAACGATTTATCCTTAAGAATTATCGAGTCGTATATAGGTAACCCAATTACGAAATATATTAGCTCCTAACTATAAAGAAGTAGGCTAAAGCCTTAGAGGATTGAAGAATTTATATTTTCGTACTTAAAACCCCTAATATAGATGTCCTACCCGGTAAATAGGTATATAATAAGAAATATAATATCGATATTAAAAATTAGATAATTAGAATAAGATAAGTAATTTATAGTAATTACGAAGAAGGTAATTAGGCCGTATAGGATATTTACACTACTATAGCCTACATTATAAGTATTCGTCTCTTCTTAACTATTATAGTAATTAATAACTATAAATATTATTAATTCGATTTCGATATTATATTCTTCAATACCCCTATCCTAAACGATACCAAATATTATATTGAATAACCTATTGCCCTCGAAAAGGCTTTACTTAATTATAATAGTAAAGGAGACGTCGTCTATCAATTTAATAAGGCCTTATACGGCCTCAAATATTCCCTACTTTATTAATTTTAAACCCTATTACTAATCCTCAAAAATATTAGATTCGTACCTATTAGCGTAAATTCCTATTTATTTACTAATAAATCCCTAAGAATAATATTAATTCTTTACGTTAACGACCTTTTCGTTGCTACGCTAACCATTACTATTATTAATAAGGTTAAAAATTAATTGGTTAATTACTTTAAACTCAAATAATTAGGAGAAGTACGTACTTTTCTAAGTTGTAACGTAATTAGGGACCGCTAGACTCGTATAATCTTTATCTTATAAAAACGATACGCTTATATAATTATTACTAAATATAACGATAGTAAGATTAGACTTTACAGCGTTAAAACACTATGGCTACTAGACTATAAGATCTATAGGGGTATTGAAATATCCGTTAAAGAGGCTAAATCCTATTCTAAGAAGACTAGTTCCTTAAACTAACTATTAATAAATATAAGACTAAACATCTCGTTTACCGTTAGCAAACTATATAAAGCGAATAAGGCCCCTACTAATAAATATATCGTTATTATAAAGTATTTTTAGCGATACCTCTTTGAGTTTATAGACTTGGGTATTATCTTAGGAGGTATACTCTCGCCGTTAATAGCCCTATCCTTTTATATATACGTAGACGCCTCCTTTATAGACGATATCTTATCTAGGAAGAGTACTATAAAGTATATAATATTCTTTATATATAGCCCCGTCCTTTAGAAGTTAAAACAATAGGATCTTATTACTACTAGTACAATAGAAATAGAGTTTACCAATCTAGTCCTAATAATTAAAGCACTAGATTAGGTTAGAGGGATATTCGACGATTTAAACGTAGATCTAAGTTTTAATAAGGTCAATAAAATTCTTTATACGAATAGTAATAATACTAAAGACTATATCCTCAACCCTAATATACCGGCGCGCAACAGGTATATCGATATTCGATATAAGTAGTTAATTTAAGAGGTAGATAGGAAGGCATTCACTATTGAGCATTTGCCGGGTGAAGAAATACTAGCTAATAGCCTCACGAAGCCATTAAAACCTAACAAGTACGCGAAGTTCGTCAAATTGATCGGTATAGTTCAGAAGAAGGTTCCCTAGGCTTAATCAACACTATAAAAGAATATTACAATGTAAATAGTATATAGTAAATAGAGGGTATAACTTTACTAGCAGTCTTCTAGTCTATAGGGGTATATCGGTGGGTCCGGCAGGCACTAGCCGGCTAAAATTATATGCTCTGTGCCGTGCCTACTCTGTGCCCTGCCCAGACCGCACTACATTTCTAGCCTTCTAGACTAGCCAATCTCTCCTCTTCTCTATAGCATTATCACACACTCAATCAACCGTATTCTCGCTTGCTCTCGTTGTTCGTGATCTCACATATAGCCTATCCCTTTTGTATACGAAATTAAAAGTAGCCGTATTAAATTTGTAAATATTATCCGAATTAAATTTATTATCTATATAAATATATTTCCGTATAGTAATACAATAGATCCCTATTAAAATTCGCTTATTATTAAACCGGATATAAAATTTATAAAAAGTAGGGCTCTTTATTTTAATAAGGAGGGCGGCAGTATTAAAAATACTTTAAATTTTAATACCCGCCCGCTAGGCTATAAACGCTTTAATTAGGGCGTTTATAAATATAGGTCCGTTCGTAGGAGTAATAAGCGGCCGGCTCTTAATCTCCTCCTTCTAAAGAGTAATAATCCGCTCCTCAAATCCCCTATCTTAGGGCAAAGAAGTTTTAATAAATTTATTCTCAATTTCCTTATTCTAAGGGCTATTAAGAGGGGTTTAAAAAATAATAGGATTAATATTATCTTTAAAAAGGGTACTAATAGCGTTTTCAACCGGTTTAATTAGAAAAGAAAGAAAGAATTAAAAAAGGAATTAGGAAATTGCCTTCTTATAATAACGAATAGAGGCTATAGAGATGTAATTAATGAAGGCCTAAAACGCCGCCGTTTAATTATTAAAAAGCCTTATTAATAAATAGTAATTTTAATATGCCGGGTAATTAAATTATATATTACCCTTTTTATAATTAATTTAAAATTTATAGAATTATATGTAAGGAAAATTTAAAATAATAGGGTAATTATTAAAAATATTATAAATTAAGAAGGTAATTACTTCCTTATAATAGCCTATTCGAAACCTCGCCTTTATTACTTCGGAAATAATACTTTTAATAATACCGTCGGGGAAAACTAATTTTTTAAGATAAAAGAGTCGGAAACGGGGAAAATTATACTTCTTAATAAAAGAGTAATCGATAAAAATAAATGTAGAATATCTATTATTAACGAGAGTAATATAATAATCTTTATATATACTAATAATTATATACGAGGATAAAAGGATTGAATTTAGAATTATAATACTATTTAATAATTAGATTTATACTTCTTCTAAACCCCCGGATTCTAATAAATCCGGATTTTATTTCTAAAATACTAATAATTAATCGGACTTCTATACGTAATTAAATATAGAAATTAAACGTTTCCCGGCTCGTTATAATATTCGCCGCCTATAATAATTTTAGGGGTAGCGGGAATAATATTAATAGCCCTAATTTCAATAGTATAGACCTCTATTTTTTAATTACTATTACTACTTCCCCGGCTACTATAATTATTCTTACCTTTCTTTTTATCTTTATTAATTTTCTTTCTATTAGCGTAAAGATAATTACTATAATTAATAGAATTTAAATAATTCTAAGCTAAATAACTATTACGGTGCAAAGGCACCAGGTAGGTAAGAACAAATATAATTGCACAAGGAGAGGAAAGGGGAAGGTCCAAGGGTATATTCTAGGATTAGCCTTTATAGGCTAGTCCTAATCAGCAGCTTTGTAGCAGTCTTATAAATACTATAGAGCTAGTATAACCGTTATATAATAATAACGATTAAAACTATTACGAACGCTATAATAGCTTTATATAATAGTCTAAGCTATAAGCTAATCTCTAGCTTAGACCTAGTATTATCGTTACTATAAACCGTAATAAAGTTAACCCTATAATACTACCCCGGGCTAAAAGAAGCCATATAATTAACTAATAATATATAAAATATTAGAAATACTTAGTAATCGCTTAGCCTACATTATAAAAATTTCTACGGCCGCTATTGCCCTACGCAACGACTTCCTCCGCCCTTTATACTATCCGTTCTCCCTAGCTTCTAGTAGTTAATTTACTCCTCCGCCCTATTAATTTACTCTAACCTCCGCTTTACAATCCCTCCGTCTTTCGGCGGCGGTTTAGGCCGGTAATATTAGAGTATTTAAATTATTATTATAGAACTTCCTAATTTCCTCCGGATATATTTCTACGTTTTTATATAATTATTAATTAAATATATATAGCGGCGCCTATATAATATAGTATTCCTATCGTTTATTATTTAAATTCTTCTAATAGTCGTCGATAATTTTAAATTCCTATTCTTCAAAATCCTTTTTATTATTTGTCCGCCTTATAATCCGCTTATAATTCGCTTTAATATCCCCTTTTATCCTTCTTATTTAAAATCTAACCTTATTAACGTAAAAGGTAGGATTGTATTTTATATTAATTAATAAGCGGAGTATAACAATATAGCTATAAACTTTAATAATTTTGAAAAGCCTCTTATAGAGCGGTATTAATTTTGCGTACGGCTTCCCTATTTCGAAGTTCTCTATACTTAATAGAACCTTATCCCTAACTTTATATTATAAAGTATTTAATTTATTCGTATTAGTATTATCCTTATACTATTATTAGACTTCCTTTACTTTAATTATAACGAAATCTAGGATTACTTTAAAGCGATTAGCGATTTTTAAAGCCTTAAAATATTTATCCTACTAAATTTATAATATATTTAGAGGGTATAATTTAGCTAACTCTACGCTTATCCGTAGATAAAAACCGTAATTGGCGAAGAAGAATAATATTTCCGTCGTTTTTAATACGAAATTATTAGCGGCAAATTCCGCTATAGGGAATTAATTTACCTAATCGTCTTATACCTAATTAATAAAAGTTCGCAAATATCTTTCCATCTCGGCGTTAATCCGCTCCGTCTATCCGTTAATAATTGGATAGAAAGCGGAGGAGGGAATTAATTTAATTTCTAATTTTATTAACAATACCCTTTAGAACTATAAAATAAATTGAAAACCCTTATCTAACACAATAGTATTAAGCAGACCGTAAATACTATAGACCCGCTCGATAAACCGATTAATTAGCTCCTCTACTATTAAACCGACTATAGGAATAAAATACTATATCTTTATTAACCAGTCTATAACTACAGCAACGTATTTAAACGTTTACCCTCGCTGTTTATGTAATATTAACAGCGTAATATAGTCGATTGAAATATCTTTCTATAGTATAAATAGTACTACTAATAGCTTAAATAGCCTATATAGTATATACTGCGTTAACTTTATCTTTACGTACGTTAAACAATTCTTATAATAAACCCTAATAGCATTATATATCCCTAATTAGAAGAAAAATTATAAGAAGAAGCTATACGTCTTCTCCCTCCCTAAATACCTTATACCCGGTATATTATAAGGAGAAAGTCTTTTCGCACCGTCGTAAAAGTCTTCAAGCACCGTCGACCCACTCTCTCTCCACCCTTCCCGCCCTCGCCCCGCCCTTCCCGCATTTGCAACCAATTAAAAGGGCCGCATCCATTTTCAACTCCACCTTCCACTTTTTCCCCCAAGTGCCTCGAATTTATAGGGCATTTCGCTTCTTCCGATAGTACATTCGCCTCCAAACTCTAACTTTTCGCCCAACAGCATTTGAGACAGCGATTGAATGCGATGCAATTGAATGCGATGCAATTGAATGCAATGCAATTAAATGCGATGTAATAAAAGGTCGCGAAAAAGATTGCGATTCGATTGAATGCGATGCGAATACGTTATTGGTGAGAGCGAATGCGCTGTCGGAGGGAGCGAATGCGCTGTTGGGGGAGCAAAAGCCTTGAAAAAGACGAGTGTGGAGACTGAAATCGATGTACCGATTCTGATTGGTTGGGAAAGCGGGAAGGGTGGGGAGATAGCGGGAGAGGGTGGGTCGACGGTGCTTGAAGACTTTTACGACGGTGCGAAAAGACTTTCTCATTATAAGCGTAGTAAATTAATTAATAGTAAATATCTATATCGCTAGGGTTAAATAATAATAATCTTATTCCTTAGCTATATATTTATAACGCTATTATTAGTATAAAGTACTTCTCCTAATTCCCTAAAGGAAAAACCGTACGGCGATAAGCGCCGCCGGATAAAAACCCCTAATTCCGTTCCGGTTGCGGGTAAGCCGCGCCGCTCCTTCCTAATTTCTAATTATAACAATTCTCACCCACCGCTATAGCGAATAAACGCGTTTTTTCTATTTTATTCTATTTAATACTAAAACTATCGCAATACCGCTCTTTTCTTTTACTCCTTCCTTCCGTCCCTAAGCCGCCGTCCTATCCCTATTTACCCTTATTTACTCTTATTTACTCTCCTACTCCGCCCCTTCTCCTTTACTCCTTCCCCCTTTATTCTATCCTCCTATCCCTATTACAATTTATACCCGTATAAGGACCTCTTCTACCGTCTATTTAAATTCTCTTCGGGCGCCGGCTTTAAACCTTCCTCTTCTTCTCCAAATTATTACGTCCCTAAAATAGCCTCCTCCTCGTCTAATAACGTACCCGGCCGTACCCCTAATCGCAATATTTATAATTTCAACGTTCGGACTAATTAAAGCTTTAATTTTTCTTATTTCGTAGAATTTCCGCCCGAACCTAATATTACGCCTTTTACCCCTCGCTATACTCCTTAAACCCTTAATACTCTTACAACTCCTTCTTAAAATCCTATTACTATTATTAATATTTTATTCCGTAATCCTATACTTTAACTTTTTAATAATTAGTAAAATTCCTCGCCTTTATACTTTTACGTCCTCCCTAATTAATTCCAATATCTAATATTATTCGTATTCCTCCTTACTTTAATTATACTTTAAATTTCGCCGACTGCATTATAAATACCCCGAATATTACTAACCTAAACCTAAAGGCCTTTTAAATAATATTCGTAGAAAATACTTATATAATCGATAAGTAATATAAATATCCTTCCCGGTATTATAATATTACTTTATTCTAATATTATTTAATTACTACGTCTTAAACTACTTAATATCCGCTTACTACTTTAAAATATATATTCGACGTCCCTTTTAACTATTATAATAAATATAATTTTATTTAAGTAGCGGCGGTTATTATTATAAACGCTCCGGCTAATCTTAATAAATCTATTAAGAATTTCTACTAAGCCTATACATCTTTCCTTAATACTATACGTATTCGCCTAATTAATAACGGTCTCCCGAATTAACCGGATACCCTTTCTTCCCTTTACCGCTTTAATAAATTAAGGGTTATAAATTATAAAGCTAAAGGTTATTGTAAGAAGATTATAATTAATTATTTTATTACTATTCCTCTTTATATTATTTCCGCCGGTTTAATTAATAGTAGTACCGGCCTTAGTACTAATAGCCCCCCGGGTTTGCCTATAGTAGTCAATAATCCCCGTACTACCGAAATAAATCCCAATTAAAACGAATAACGCTGCTAAATTACCTACAATTTAATATAAATAATAAAAATACTCTATACCCTTATTAATCGTATTTAAACTTTAATTAAATAATTCCTCCGCTATTCTACTCCTTTCGCTAAATATAAACCGGAATTAGTTTAACTAATCTCCCTACTATTCCCTTCGTCCCTATATTTCGATATTCTAATATTATAAATAAATAAATAATTTTATACGTATTACGCGAATTCCCTACACTATTCCCCTTCTAATTCAATTACTAAGCGGTATTTATTTAATTTACTTAATTTAAATACCTATAAAAGGATTTTCTCTACTTTAATTCTATTATCTAAATAAATTTAAAATTCTTCTTATATTTACGGCTAATCGGTTACTATTATCCAATATTCCTCTATCCGTAGATATTTAAAAACGAAGTATTTAAATATTTCTTCCCCGGCTCTATACGAATAGAATAGCGTTATAATATTTAATACCTTCCTCTAGAAGAAGAAGGACTAGAACCCGATAATTCTTATTCGGGCTTAAATAAGGAGGGAACTTTATATTTTCGTTAATAAGTATAACTTATTATTATTTTCTAATAATTAGCTTTTTTTCTTCTTCTTCTTTTTTACCCCGATTATATACTACTTAATAATATTATCGCTAAACCTCGTATTAAAATTAGCGATAATAAATTTATACCGCCAATTTAATTTAATTACTACTATTACTACTTAATAATTATAATATAATACCTATTCTCTTCTCGTAATATCTTCTAATTACTCCTCTTAATCAATAGTAATTAATTCTAATATTTATAATAGGGGTAAGGGTATTCCTATTTCTAAGGGCGGTCTTACCGCTAATATAATAAATTTCTCTATTAATACTTATTCCTTAATTTATTTAGCTTTAGTAGTACTATTTTCGGGTTAGTTAATAAATAATTAATTTCTTACTCTTATTTAAATATAATTAATTATTTAAACCGTAATCCCTCGGACGAATTCAATTTAATTTATTCGGGTAAACTTCTCTTCGAAGGCCTTTACCCTTTTATTAAAATAGAAGTCAAATAATAGATAAAATATTTCCATTTCTAAATTCTTTACCAATATAATTTTATACGCCCTAATAACAATTCTTAAATACTTAATCTAATATTTAGCCAATCCAATTACTATCCCTCGTAATTTCCTATAAATTTCGGTCGGTTAATAGAAAGTTAATACTCTATATATAATAATACTTCGAATATACTTAATATAAATTTCTTTTATTCATATAAAGGAATAACCCTAAATTTTCGCTACTAGTTATATTAAAGTATTCGTCTATATAGCTATTTTTTTCTTTATTATTTCCGCGTATATTTAATAATTAAATTTCCGGTTTAATTAAACCCCTAGGAATTTTATCAATTCTATTAATTAAAATACTATTCCGCCGATTTAAAAAATTTCTATCCGTAATTCCTTCGTCCGTATAAAATATATAAATTCCGTTTTACTTACTTTAAACTCTATCCCTCTCTCGGCTACCTATTCGGAGTAAATTTCCTATATTGCTTAAAGAATCCTATAATTTTCTTCTATTATTTTAATTACTATAATAATATTAATATCGTCGGCGAAACTAATTATAATTATATTTCTAATTATAATTAATTTATAATATAATAGGGTAATAAAGAAAATAAAAAGGATTAGTAAGAGGGGGGAACCTTAGAATATTCTTACTACGATATTGTAAGGGTTCGAAATTTTATTATCGAAGAAAAAGGAATTTTTTCGCCCGGTAATAAAATTATTAATTTATTTGAAAAGTTATTATAAGAACTATATTTCTTATAAAATATATAAAAGCTATTTATAATTAACTCTATTGAATACGCCTTTTAAATCGAAGAGTATAAAAAACGTTATAACTTTAAATTTCCAAACCGAATAAACCGTATTAATTACTACTCTAATTACAAATTCTATTAAACGGCCCGCCTAATTACCTATTTAACCTTTTAAGAAGAAGTTAAACTCTTTTACCGTTTATATTAACCTTATAATAATTAAAACTTCGAAAATCTTTCTAACGTTATTTAGTAGCGAAATCGGCTTTTATATACCGACTAATTTTTACTATTCGGCGTTTTTTCCTAACTTTTTTAAAATAACTACTTTTATATTCTTAAATTATTAGGAGAAATATCCGAACCGGAAGCTCGCTATAGCAAAAGCCGTTATAGCCTATTTGAATAATACC
Source organism: Neurospora sp. CHS-2018c (assembly GCA_009806235.1). NCBI lineage: Eukaryota > Fungi > Ascomycota > Sordariomycetes > Sordariales > Sordariaceae > Neurospora > Neurospora sp. CHS-2018c. The sequence continues at coordinate 210,946 of RAPC01000045.1, read as the reverse complement.
CCGCAAATTTTTAAAAACCTATTTAAAAATTAATCGATATTTAGCGCTTTATTCAACGCTATCCTTAAAAGGATTTCTTTAATATCCCCCTCAATAACTTAATTATTAATAATTACCGGAGTATTGCCGTCTAATAATTAAATCCAATTTAGTAAATAATTTATAGGAATATTTACTTTAGGGAAGAATTAGTCGGCGAGGATATTCACTTTACTACTATAATCTTCAATTTCATCTACCCCTTCGCTAAATTTAAAAGTTAATAATTTAGGCGGATTTATTAAATAATAATTCTAAATTCGAATCTACTTTTCTAATAATTAGAATTTACTTAAATTCTTTAATATAGAAGTAATATAATCTCGCTACTTCGCCGTTTAAATCTTCGAAATAAATCGTCTTTTTTTTACTACTACTTCTATAAATTCCTTTTAATTTAAAAGTATTCTACTCCCGAATTATACCTACTATTTCTATTATATATTTTTCATCGCTATTTTATATTCTAAATTCTATTAATCCGCTTATTTTCTCCGACCTTTCTTCCGGTATAAAACGAATTCTTCTATAATACTAATAAATTCTCCGTCGAATCTATTGAAAACTAATTTAAAGTCTTTTATTATAATAATTTCCTCTAGGACCGATATTTATTTCTCTACTATATCCTATACCTTTTCTACGTTTATAAGACTCTAATTATAACTTCCTTCCTCTTCGGCCTTCCTATTCCGTTTTCTAATTCAAATTTAGACTTTTTAAAAATAATAATCCGAACCGGTTTATTCGTATCGTTAAACCCCCTAATATTCAACTTCAATACTATACAATATTTATATATAATTAATTATCCCGTCTTTCTCACTTTATATTATATTACCGAACTATATTAATTCCCTACGAAAGGTTAATAAATTTAATTTCTATTATTATACTTAAATAAAAAGCTTTATAATTCTTAAATTAATCCTATTCTCTAAATCCCAATTGGGATAATAGAGGTTAAAATCCCTAATAGTTATTTAATAACCCTTTAGGGGTTTCTCCTCGAAGAATTCGAGGAGGGGAAACCCTTATTAATATTCCGGCGTATTATTTATAAAAATAAGGGAATAAATAAAATAAATAATTATCGGTTCTTATAAATTCTTAAATATCGCCGCAATTTAATCCTTCCCTAATTAGAAGTCTAAATCCTTAAAATTCTACTTCTTATTTATATAAATCGCCGCCCTACCTTTTTCTAAATAATTAACGCTATAATACCTATTGCCCCTCGGCCGGTAAATATTCCTATTCAAATTTCTATTTAGTTCTTAAATCGCTATAATATTATAAGTTTCCTCCTATTCGAATAGAAATTTCTCTCTCTTATACGACTTCCCTACATTCTAATAAAATATTTTTAATTAAATTATTAATTACCCTATAAAAGGGTTCCTTTTAATCCAACGGCGGATAAAATAGGAATTATATCCTTAATAACGGCAATACATATAATAATTATAAAATTAGTACGGGTACGGTTATTAACGCTTTAAAAGCGTATAAAAGTATTTATTAGGCCAATTTAGCCTATAAATTTCGGCCGAAAGCTATTTCCAATTACCCTATTTTTAAATCGGCCTCTCTTTATATTTCTAATAATTAATTTCTCTAAAGCTATAATAGAACGGGAATTAAAGGGGGCGTCGGGAATAATAATATCCTCTTTAACTTTAATTATCGGCTCTAATACCGGTTTAACTAATTTTTTACGAATAGTAAAACCGTAGGGCTTTTTAATATATATAATTAAAACCTTTATATAAACCGCTCTAATAAATAAATATTACTTTTTATCGAAGGCAAAATACCCTAATTTCCTATATAATTTATAATAAATTAAAGAATTATTTTTATTCAAAGGGTAATTCTCCTTACTAAAATAAGCCCTATTATATTTAAATTAACTGTAGCGGCCGTAAGTATTCTCTAAGTAATAAAACCTCGCTGTATATCCGAATTCCTAATATTTGAAATATTATTAAACGGTAATTATAATTTAGAACGGTTTATATAAATAAACCCCGCCGTCCTAGAAGAAGAAGTTCTCCTAGAGGAAAATCGCTACTTTTATAGTCGTAATTTCTATTAAAATTATTTTCCTATCCTCCTTATTACGTCTCTTCCAAATTTTTACGTAAATAATATCCGTTTCCTTATTCTTCTCCTTTATTTCCTTTAATATTATATTATTTAATTTTCCGTCGAAATTAACTTAAGGGATTCCTTTAATTAAAACTCCTATAATACTAAAAGTTATAATAACCTCCGTTCTGAAGACCTCCTTCGCCTAAATATAATACTTCTAATACTATTTATATATAAATTCGTCGAAAATTACAATATAATCGCCGCTCGTTATTATTCAAATAATTATTCGGATTATTTTATATTATTTCTCCTTTAAAGCGTTTTTAATCGCCTACTTTATATCCTTATTCAATTATTTAACGTATTAAGCGGAAATTGAAATTCCTTTAATTATAAATTAGCATTCGTAATTAGAAGGGATAAACTTCGGAATAATAATAGTAATTAAATATTAAAAAGTAATACTAATTTTACTTAGTAATTTCGCAATAATATTAACCTATTTCTTTAACGCCTTTTAAATACCCTTTTTAAATTCCTTAAGAATATCCTTCTTCAAATCGTCGAAATCCCTTTTAATAACAAATTAATTCTCGCCAATCTTATTTACTTTAAATATTTAAGACCTATTTTTCTTCGCCTAAATTTTCGCGAATTCGAAAAATAATTTTCGAATTTAATAATAGTTTTTAAACAAAATAATATTATAATCCGTAGATTTATTTATTTAAACGATAAATCTCTTTATAATTTTATTATCGTTCTCTATTTTCTCCGAAATCTTTATAGCGAATATAGTATTAGGGTCGTTATAACTAAAAATACCTCCGAGGGGGTTATAAACACTATTTTCGAATCTACGCGCGCCTCTATTAATTATTATTAGTAGCGACGGCTTAACGCTATTGCTATATTCGTTGTAAGATATTGCGAGGGGGGTAAACGACCTTCCTAAGTCGATTGCCGTTATTAGTTTTCGTTTTAGAGCACTTCCTAACCAGAAATCGGCGTTTCCGGTTTCAGCGTCGTTTTCGCTAGGGTTAAAGAGAATAGAATTGTAGTAGTAAATCCGCTCCTAAATAATATAATATTCCGCGAATAAAAGCTTCTTAAAACTATCTTTTACTTCCTTCGATTACGCCTTCTTAATTAAATTTAATATATAGGCCTATACATTTTGTAAAAGGGTTAATTTCTTATAATAATTTATAATAAAGTCGTCTATTAATATCTTATTTATAGCCTCGAAGTCGTAAATATATTCGGTATTGACGAAGACCGTAGAAATCTCCTCTCCTAATATAGAAATTTCCTCTTCTAATACGAATACCCTATTAATAAAAACGTTCTTATTTAATAATACTTTATTACGCGCTAGCAACCTCTTATCTTCCGCATCCTTCGGGACGTTTTCTAATTTACAGTTTAATATATTTAAGCGGATTTATAAGGAGCCCGGCCGGTATTAAATAATAAAATTAAAATATAATAGGAATTAAAATTATTATATATATTTTAGGGTTAATTGTTTACTAATTATAAAAGATTTTAGGCCCTTATAATCGGTAATAATTTCTACCGGCTTCTATACTCCCTCTAATTCTAACTTCTATTCCTTTAAAGCTTTAACAATAGCGAGGAATTCCTTATTATAAATATTATAGTTATACTCCGCTAATAAATACCGCTAATTAAAATAGGCGATTAGTTTTAACTCCCTATCTTTATTATATTACGAAAACGTCCCTCTATAGGCCTAATTTAACGTATTCATCTCTACAACCGTCTATTTTAACTAGTCGAAAATACGTAGAATAGGTCCGCTTATAAAAGCCTTCTTTAATACTTCGAAAGATTATTAGTAGTAATCCTTCTACTCCTAATCCTTAATATCCTTCTTTATTAATTCGTATAGCGGACCAGCTAATATAGAGAAATATTTAATAAACCGATAATAGAAATTAGCGAACCCTAAGAAATACTATAGCGCTTTCTTAGTATTTAGAGCCTCTTAAGAGGTTATAGCCGCTACTTTTTCTAGATTTATCTCAATACCTCCCGGGGTAATAATTAACCCCAAGTATTTAATATATTTAATATAAAATTCGCATTTATCGATATCGATCTATAAATTTACGTCGATTATCCGTCTTAATACTTTATTAATATATTTAATATATTCCTCCTCGTTTTCTAAATAAACGAAAATATTGTTTAAATAAGCGGTAGTATAGACGTTAAAAATATTATATAGGACGTCGTTAATATAATTCTAAAAAGTCCTTAGCGCTCCTTATAACCTAAATAAATAAATTAATAATTTAAAGAGCTTAAAGCGAATAATAAAAATTATAAACTATTCGTAGCCCTCCTTTACCCGTATATAATTAAATATAGAAATTATATTAAATTTAGTAAAGATCTTCGCCTTATAAATTATATTTAACGTCTTTTTAATTAACGGTAATAAGTATTGCATTTTAAGCGTTATATTATTAATACCCTAATAATCTATATAAATATAGACCCCGCCCCCTAATTTCTTTACTAATAGGATAAGTATTATAGAAGCGGATTAAAAAGGCCGGATAAACTTCTTCTTAAAGTTCTTATCAATTTACTTCTTAATAATAATAATTTTAATAGGCGATATAGGCCTAGGTCTAATGTATAATACCTACTCCCTTAATTAAAACTCGATTTTATAATTATAAAATTAATAAAGGGGAAATTAATTTACTAGTATTAATAGAAAGGCATCGACGTAAGACTAGTAATAAGGTAATAATATTTTACTAATTTCCTCCTTAGTCCTTTATAATTTATCCGCCTTATTTATAAATTTTTATATATCCTCCTTTAAAACTTTAATAAAGTATACGCATTAAATTATTACTTTATAAAGCGAAACGTCCTTTGCGAAATCTCTTATTAATACGACCGCTTGTATAATAGCTATTATTTCCCGCTTAATATTAAATTTGTACTTCCTTACTATATTATTAATAAAATTATAAAAGGATAATAGAAAATCCTTCTTATACTACTCTCCTCTCCCTTCAATAATATTTTGCGCTACTTCGTATATAAAATCTATTTCGCTAAACTCCGAAAATACCGCCAACTATTCGAATTGCGTATAATTAGTCGTATACGGCTAAAGTTAATTTCTTTTATAAATAAAATTAAAAGTAGCGGCGTTTAATTCGCAAATATTTATAAGGTTAACCTTATTATTAACCGATTTATTAAACCAAATTAATATTTAATAATCCCCTACTAATATACGCCTCCTACCCGGTCTAATATAAAATTAATATAGCGTATCCCTTTTAATTTTAATTAATATTACAATAATACTAGTAATAAATTTAACTTTTACCCCCGCTTAATAACTAATAAGAGCGCGGTACAAAGCTAATAATAATGAAGTTTCCCCTTTATTCTTAAATATAGAAATCCGCTCCTTAAGTCCTTTATCCTTAAATTGAAATCCCCTAACGAATAGGCTTTCGCCCTCCGCCCCTAAAATCTCCTCCTTATAAAAATAGCCCTTAAGGATAGTATTAATACTATTCCTAAAAAGAATACCACCCCTCTTATAAAATATAAATAATATAATACCATTTTTAATAGAAGCGAGGAAAAGAAATGCCTTCTTATAAATACAAGTAGTAATAACGGAAACGGGGTTAGAAAGCGCCCGAAGCGCTTCTATTTAATCGTTAGAAAAACCTATTGGCAAATAGCGGTTATAGTAATTAGGATAATTAAACCGTATATTACTATTCTTGTAATCGATATACGGTTTGTAAATTACTATTTAAAAGTAGCCTAAAATAATAGGGTATTTCTTATAGAGGTTATATATTAAAAAGGTAATAATTTCCTTGTAATAACCGATCCGTAGCCTTCCCTTTACTACTGTTTTAATAATACTCTTAATATTACCGTCCGCGAATACTAATTTTTTAGGATAAAGTAACGGAAAACGAAGGAAATTATATTCTTAAACAAAAGAGTAGTCGATAAAAGTATATATAGAATACCTATTATTAATGAAAATAATGCAATAGTCTTTACGTATATTAATAATTATATACGTAAATAATAGAATAATATTTAGAAGAATAATACTATTTAGTAACTAAATCCGTATTTCCTCTAAATTAATAAAAAAACCCTATTTTCTCTACGATATAACCAACCGATTAAACCTCTATATACAATTAAGTATAAAGGCTATTTATTTCCCTAATTATTATAATATTCGCCGCCTATAATAAGTTTGTTAGAATTCTTAATATTAATAGTTCTAATAATCTAAATTTCTATTATATCTCTTCCTCCGCCTCTTAATCCGCTCCTACCGTTTCCTCTACTACCCCGACCTCCTCGTCCCTTATCCTTATTCTTCTTCTTCTCCTTATTAATAAAAACCCTATTAATACGAAGTTTACTACCCTAATTAATCGAACTAAAGTAATTGTAAGCTATATATCCCTATTAACCGTAATAATAGTAAAGTCCCTTTTCCCTACATTCCCTAAAAACCTCTAAATCAAATATAGTAAATAGATTTACTACGTTTAAATCTATTTAATTTCCTCCTTAATTTATTATTCTATTATTGGCCGAGGCGGGAGGGGTAGATCTATTACCGCTGTTATTATTACTACTAAATCTACTACTACTACCCTTATTAGTGGAATTAATCGAAAAGCCGGCTATAACTTTATTATAATATTTAGCGTCTTTAATCTTCCTATTAACCTTTTTAACCAATTATAACCACTTAATATATTCGTCGTTACTTAGGAAATCTTAAGAGACTAAAGCTTAATAGAACTTTTTATTAATCTTATTACGAAAGTAGTAAATTTTTATAGTATTAATAAGACTGTATTTATCTATAAATTTAATAAATTCGATTTCGAAGTATAGGAATAGTATACCGCCCTAGTAAAAGTCGATTAAATGTTTATAAATATCCAATTTAATATTTATATTATTATACCGATTTATTAAGTATTAGAAAAAGATTTCGCCTATCTTCTACGGCTACTAATCAGAATTAGTAGGGAATTCCTTAATTTTAACGAAATTACTTTTAAATACTATATATAAATTTAATCCTAAGTAGAATATAGCCCTTACGATTTTAATCCGTTCGTTAAGAAAATAAACTATATCGAACTCTTAAACGGCCTCAATCTAATAGTACTACGAATAAAAAGTATTATAATATTTAATATTATTTTTCTCTTTACTAATAAAAACAGGAAAGTCTTCGATAATACGTTTGGAAAAGTAAGCGGTAAAGGCTATCGAAACTACTGTAGGCGTAATTAAAGGGCCCTTATTAAAAGTAATAGGGGTTATTAAAAGGGTATTAGAAAATATAATAATAATTTGCTCGCGTAGAGTAATAATAACCTATTAAACTTCCTAATACTACTACTAAATTTACTAATACTTTATAATAATAATATTATAATTAATAAAGATTTGGGCAAATATTCGGCTAAATGCGTTAATAATAAATCGAAACGCTAATTATTAGCCGATATTAGTAGTAATTTCCTAATATTTTTTAAGTATAGGAGAGGGGTAAAAATTAAATGTAATACCGTTAACGAAATTCTAAATATTGGGAATAACGTCCAAAATAGATAACGCTACTCCTATAATAGCTATATTATTAATTAATTCGTCGTTGAAAAATTAGGAAAGTATACTTAAATTATAAATATTAAATTTAAATCCGGACCCTAAATTAGGCGTAACGTAATTAAGTAGGTAAATATTACTACTATTACTACTAGTGAAATAGTAATTGTAATTATAATTACTATTTTCTACTATATAATTCTATAGTAATATAGAGGGACTATAATAATAAGAAGGCGTAGTCGTAATAATTAGCCCGCATTTAGGTTATAGTTCTAGTAAATCTACGGCTTAATAAAGCGACTCTATATATTGGGGTCCGCGACTAACGGCGACCTTAATATAAAGGATAGACTATATAATTAAACGCCGTACGACTTTAAGGGTCGAAAAAGATGTGCGTAAAACGCGATAATTTGAAGGTACAATTAACTATTACGGTATAAAGGTATAAAGTAGGTAAAAATAAATATAATTATATAAGGAGAGGAAAGGGGAAGGTCTAAGGGTATACTCTAGGACTAGCCTTTATAGGCTAGTCCTAATCAATAGTTCTGCAATAGTCTTATAAACGCTATAGAATTAATATAACTATTATATAGCGATGACGATTAAAACTATTACGAACGCTATAATAGCTTTATATAATAGTTTGAACTATAAGCTAATCTCTAATTTAGACTTGGTACTATCGCTGCTATGAACCGTTATAGGGTTAACCCTGTGACAATAACCTAATTACTTGTAATAGTAATATAAACCCTCCCGCCGATATTTCTTTAAAACCTTAGAGCTAAAAATAGTTACGAAATTAATAAAATTTAAATTTATTTTAATACTTCTTTAATTTACGGGGCGATCCGCTCCTATAATATTAGTATTGGTATTCTTATTATTATTATTAAAATTCGAATTCGACTCCTTATAAATAGCGTTTGCGATTCGGTCGTAGTAATTAACGTCCTCAAATTTCCAATTAACTTTATAAACGAGAATAAACTATTTTATATATATATTATTAATAGGGGATTTCTAATTAATTAAGGCCTAGTAGAGGCGTTTATTAATTTTATTACGAAAGTAATAAACTTTTGTAGTATTATTAAAATTATACCGGTCTATAAATTTAATAAATTTGATTTCGAATTTAAGGAATAACGTATTTTTCTAATAGAAGTCGATTAAATAACGAAAAATATTTATCTTTATATTTATATTATTATAATAATCGTCTAAATATATTAAAAAGAACTCTCTTATCTTCTAATGCTAATTTATATTATTAATTTTATTAGCGATAATAATATTTAAATCGGATTATATTCTTACCCGTAGATTTAGGCCTAACCGTATTATAATATAAATAATTTTGAATTTCTTTATAGAAAAATAAACCTTATTAAATTCTGATATTATAATAATTTAAAACTTCTAGGCCTAGAAATTCTTATAATAATTAGTATTATTCTTATCTTTACCTATAAAAATAAATAGGTCGTTAATAATACGCTTAGGTAATATAATAATAGCCGGAATAATTATAATACCGAATTATTACTAGAGTTAAATGTATTTAAAATATAAATTGTTGAAGTAGATTTAAATATTATCGGCGAAACGCCGTATAATATTGAAATCTATAGTAGTGTTATTAAAATTTTTAAGGACGGTAGAAAAGATTCGGCTTAATAATTCGATAATAAAGTGGAAAGCCGGTTAATTAATAGCTATAATTACGAAGTTTAAATAATTCCGAAAAATATAATATAGCCGTTTATTACTATTAAAACCGATTACGAAATTATAAATTCTATATATAACGTTCGTAAGGTATTATAAAGCGGATTAATATATTTGTAAATCCGTAATAAATCCCTCCGTTAATACTTTATAAAAGTTATTAAAGTTAAAAGGGTTAAAAAAGTCGCTTAATATATTAAATCCGCTAATAGATTCTAAATTAAAGGCGATGAAATTTAATAAAGAAATGTCCGGACCTCTATTACCGTTACTATCGTTATTATCGTTACTATTACTATTATTACTATTAGAGAGGGAAGGGTTATTATTATTATTATCGGCGTAGAAATTAATTAAAGATATAGGGGATATTTCTTATTTATTAAATAAAGAAACGGGAACTAAATTACCGTAATAATAAAGATGTAGTCCGAATTTAGGGAAGAGTTAATCCGCTATAGTATAAGGGCGCTGTGACGGCGCCGGCCCGGCCATGCCGCCATGCCCGCCATACCCCATGGGAGGACTGGTGTCGTGAGGTGCTATGAAGGTTGGAGGAACGAGTAACATGGAAGGTTCGCGCCAAGACTGGCCAAGGCGGGCTCTAAGCCTATTAAAGGTGTTTACTCTTATTTATTATATAGGTAAAGGGGGATACGAATAAAGGGATTAGTTATTAACGACCCGTATATAAGTCCCGCTATCGCTTACGTACTAGGGTATTTATTCGGATTTGTACATATATATCTAATTCTCTTCCTTTTCTTGTCCTCACTTTAAATCTTCTATTATAAATAGAATCTTAGCTTTGCCTTCGACTTATCTATATTAACGCCCTTATATTATTTAAGGTTAACCTAATAATTACTTAGGAAGGTTAAATCCCAACAATTACGAAACCGAAACCGATAATTAAAACCGACTTGTCGTATCTCGAAGTATTAAGACTATCGATAAAATTAATTAATATTATAGTACCCCTACGCTTAATTCGCAATAGTACTAGCGCTAGAATTAAAGGCTTTAGCAATAACGATAACGATTATTACAAAAATAATAACTATAGCGGAGCTAACCTCTTCGGAGAGGAAGGCGACGAGAATTTTAAACCCGAGGATAGAAGTAATAAAACCTTTAACGAAAGAGATATTATCGACGAAGATAATTCCGAATCGTCGAAAGAGAAGGATAAGGTTATTATTAAATTTAGCGTCGATAAGAAGGTCGCTAAAAATAAGAAGAAGCCTTAGTACGTCGACCCTATTATTAGGGAAAATGTAAAGGCCTTTATACGTTTTAATAAAGAGCGTTTTAGTAGTCTTTACCCTTTTAAGGAGAGATTTCGTAGTAAGTCTACCCTTTTTCGTAAGAAGACTTTATTTTACTTATATAATTAATTTAAGTCCTCTTCTAAGGTATTAGCCGATATTTTAATTAAGAATAGGGATAATAAGGAATTTAAATTATTGTTCGACTTATTCGATTAGTATATTAGTAGCGAAATTAATAAATATAGTATTACTTTTAACTTAAAGGACTTTATTAAGGATTTGAGGAATAAAATAGAGGAGTTCGCTAAATTCTTTATTCGTAACGCCGTCCTTTACGTCTCCTATTATATTCTATTACCCGGTTTAAAACTCTTATTTAATAATTATTTAAATAAAATTAAGTTTGGCGAATTATATACTTAGCGTCCGGCCGATATATTCTATAAATTTAAGTTTTAGGTTATAATAGTTATAATTTTAAAGGAGTAAGTATTAAAATTACGCTAAATTACTTCGTTTTTAAATATTAAATTTTATACTATTTACAATTAAGTTTTTAAATTGGAGGCCGCTTTATTTGACAATCCTAAATCGACCCCTACCCCTACTATAAATTTTAAAATAGTTTAATCCTTTAAAAACTACTTAGTGGATAAAGAAAAGGAGATTTAAACCCTAAAGGATATTATTGCCGATTTAAACGTCCTTAAAAATATTTATAAATTTAATAATAAAATATCGATTATAATTAAAAAAATAATGCTTCTTAATATTAAGAAGGACTTTAACGTAATTCCCCTTCGCTATACTATTATTAAACTTTTAATTATTCTTTTCGATAATAACGATAACGAGACGATTACTCCCCTTCGTTGCGCCCGCTTCTTAATTAAATAGGCCGACCTACTTAAATTCTATAATTAAAATAAGGAGGACGACGTACTTTTCGAAGTTTAGTACAATTTAATTTAGAATAAATTCGAGATTAATACTAATTACTACCCTACCGATTACAATAAATTCCTCTATATTAAAAGTCGTTTAGCTAACTTTACTTTTAAAGACTTAAAATTTTATTTTTACAAGATTTATTCCGATTAATTTACTATTTATTTTAATTTAATAATCTATTTGTAACGTAAATATAGTGACCCTAATTAAGAGGAAAAGGCTTTCATTAATTTTATAAAGTTTAAGATGAAGGATAATAATAATTTTGACTACTTTAAGAATAAATTTATTTATATAATTGGCGAGTACTAATACCTTAAAATAGAATAGAAATACAAATTATTCTAGCGCTTTCCCGTAGAATATAAAAAGTAAATAGGCGTTAAATATTACGATTTTACTATTTCCTTTAAATTGTATTGTATTAATTGTTCCGGTTTTGGCTAAATATTTAAAATTATCGCCGAGGAAATTAAGGCCGCTTCTTCCTCTTCTCGTAATAATAATAAAGGAGGCGGTAATAAGGGATTTGGTTCTAGTAGATTAGGATTTAGTAGTTTTAGTTCTTCTACTTCTAAACCTATTAGTAGTAGTAGTAATAATTATTCTACTGCCGATTGTATTAAGGAGATTACCCGTTTATTTAACGAGGGTTATTATTTTCTTTGTAAAGAGCGTAGTTATATTAAGTATAATTGTCCTTAGAAGGATTAATATAATCGAAAGCGTTATAATTATATTATTACTATTATAGAGTATTATTTGGTTTATAAGAATAATATTAGCGGTAATAAGCCGGCGGCTTTTATTGTTGAAATTACGCTTATTGTTAATAAATAGGGAAATTAAATGCTTTGGGTAAATTAAACTCCTTCCTAAGGGAAATATCGGTTATAGAATAGATAAAGGATAAATAAAGATAAGGAAAGGATAGATTTAATTTAATACCCTATTTGGGAGGGGATCTTATATTTATTTAATATACTATAATTAATAATAGAATATTTTTATTTATATTTAACGCCCTAATCGATATAGGAGTAAACGGCTATTTGTTTATTAGTATAATATTTATTAATAAGTTGAAAGAATGTTTATTAGTAGAGTTAATAAGCGATTTTCCCGTTCGAGGTATTAGTAATTATTAAGGAAAAATTAACTAAGGTATTAAAGAAGTCGTTAAGGCTGCTTTAAGAGTCCGAAATTAAATAATACCCCCCGATTACTTTATAGTTATTAATATAAATTACGATATTATTATTAGCCGCAAATAGTTCGACCTCTATAATATTTAAATAAATTGTAAGAACTGTCGATTAATCTTTCTCTCCGAATAGAAGTCCGACCTTAAGTAAATGAGGAATTTTAATTTCGAAGTCCGCCTAGGAGGCTCTAATATTATAAACCTAAATTATTAGAAGGACGTAGTATATCGCAATACATTTTTAGAATAAGAAGATAAGCGACGAGCCGATAGTAAGAATAGTAGTTGTATAGCGCTTAAATTTATTATTGGCTATATAATTTCCTTAGAGCCGATTTTAGAGGGCTAACCTTTCCTAAATTACTATAAGAAAGAAATAAATTAAAAGGCTTACGACTAATATTAACGAGAGGTATAATAATATTAAAGATAAATTGAGAAACGGATTCTTAAATTCGAAGCCTAATAGTTATAATTTAAGAAGATAGTGATTTAGAGCAAAAACCACACCACGAAGAAAAGACAACAACCCCACAAAACTTGAAGGAAGAACCTTAGAGCTTAAAGGAGTAAGTCAAATCGTCTGTAGAGAGCCGTGATATCTATAATAAGACCAGATTTGAAAGCCCAAACAACTACTATAAACACTTAAGGAGGAGATTAGAAGTAATGCCGAAGTATTACCTCTAACCTTAAAACTCTAAAGACTTTAGAAGGAGAAGGGGGAGTAGATTTAGAAATTAGAGTTTTTAAATTAGGGGAGGGGATTTACAAAGTAAGAATAGACTTAGCGAGGAGTAGATTTAGAGAATATAAATTTAAGTATATTCGTAAGGAGTAATATTTGGTCTGAGTTGTCTGTCCTCCTCGTTTAAACGAAGAAGGAGTTTCTACCCTTTTATCTTTGGGCTAGTAATACCTTTTGACCTATTAAAGCTAGGAGTTGATCTCCTCCTACTATTTAAACCTCTCTTCTTGTAATAATTCTTATTATATAGTACTAAGGAAAAAATAGGAAAAAATTCCCCAAATTAAACTTCTCTTTAAATTTGCTATAGGTCCTCCTAGTAGATTCATTAACGAAATAAAAACGAAACTACTATTCTAATAAGGATATCTCTACTATCACACTAAAAAGAAAGAAAAGGAAAAGTAATAATAACGTTCTAATAAATAATTAAATTTTAAGCCCCGGGGGAATAATTTACACTTCTACTTTCAGCCCCTTCTAATAGTACTAGCCCTCTTAGTCGCATTTATTGCGAAATACGCTATATCCCTTACTTCCTTCTAATACTATTATTCTACTTCAGCCTCCTCCTTTTTCTTTACTACAATAATTTTATAGGTGGAATCTAACTACTTCTAAATCTATACTATATCTACTTTAAAAGGTAAAGGTAATAACTACTAAACCCTTATACTAAGGGTAGGAGCGTATTGGTACTCTATAGTAGTAATTTAGCGATTTTTATTCAGACTAAAGATAAATAATATTAATTCGGCCTTCCTTTTTTTAAGTAAGACGAAGTAGTTAATTATTAATCGGTCTTAATTAGTAAAGGAGCCGATTAATTCCTCGTTGCGCTATTTCTTAGACTTTCAGATTACTTTTAACTTCTTAAGTAGTTTAGTCATTACTTTAGAAGGGATTTACTACTTTTTCAGTATCGCTAGCGCTTCCTCGACTATAATTTTATAATTAATTAATTTTCCCGTTTCGTTTAGGTTGCCTTACTCTTCTAAAAACTCCTCGGCTATTCCTTCTCTCTCCTTATATTCCTAAGGCCTACGAAAGAAAACGATAGTAGGGCCTAATCTTTAAACCGTTAAGTTATAGAATATAATGGCGTCTCCAAATACAAATTCATTTTCTAATCCTCTATAGGTAAATTCTTCAAACTCTATATTAAATTTAATTCGGCCGATAAACTTATATTCGAATTTGAGTTTTAAGCTACGGTATAGATCTATACACTACTATCTATCTATTAATTCCTTAATAGAATTGACCTATTTAATTCTAGTATAATTATATACTATATATATCTATTAGCGGACTATAACCTTCTCTAACTATAGTAGATCGTTTATTTACGTTTATAAATTCTAATAATTGCCGTCCTCCTAGAGAATTAGTTGCAAATAGGGAGCCTCTCTTCTAATAAAGTATTAATTAGCCCTCTTTATTTCTACGAAAAATATCCTAATTACTTCTAATACCTAGAGGCCGTAGGTCTAAGAGGATTATTATTTAGAGAATTCTTATAAAATCTACTAAATTTCTATCTATACTTATTAATTAATAGTATTAATATACCCGGAATTCGTAAAGGCGTAAATTACGTACGCGGTCTTAATCCGCTCTACTCTTTTATTATTATAAATTAAATTATAATAGTACTATATATTTTCTAATTAGTTGAATATAATTAGAGAGAAGTACTTATTTATATAGATTAGAAAGTATTACTATCGAATTATTTTTATAAAGGTTTTAACTTTAGTATTAATGGCTATAAAATATTAATTAGTACCTAATAGAATTACCCCTATTAGTAGGATATAAATCCTATTTCTAAAGTTCTTTAATATTTAAATTAGAGTTAAATATATTTCGGTACTATCTAATTACTCTTTAATATTAATATAATACTATAGGTTCGCTATTCCTAAAGTATAAACGTTCTACAATATTCTATTTAATTGGTTTAATTCTCTCTAATTAATAAGAGGGTATAAATCTATACCGATTATAATTGTATACGTCGAAATATCCGCTTCGTCGAACGTAATAATAAAGGGAGGTACGCTTTTTATATTTAGAATTCCGTTATCCTTATACTTTAGGAATTTCTAGTCTAAATTAAAGGGTAGATCCTTAGGTCGCTCGTTGCGTAGAGGGTAAATTTCTCCTTTACTAACGTCGAAGTCTTCTTAATTCGAAGGGCCGCTTTTTTAATAAATAATATAATATTTAGTAATTATATTTAGGCCTATTCCTTCTACTTCTAATTTTATAGAGGGCTTTTTAATAATAGGGGCCTCTTCGATAGTAGTTATAATAGCGGAAATCTCTTCTTCGGCCTAAGTTTTCTTTTTAGTTTTAGGTTTACTAATAGCAGGGAGTAAATTAGCGGCGGGATTTAAAGCCGGCGTTATAGGGAATTAATCTCTTACGGATAGGGATAATAATTATTTTACTACAATTCTCTTTTTGTAGGTAAATACCAATAGATCCTTTTATTTTCAAATATTTAATAATTCTTCCTCCTCCTTAATACCGTCAAATTTCTAATAATATATTAATACTTTTTAATTAGTAATAGTATTTTTAATAGGCTTTTCTTTTATATATAATTAGGTAATAGCGATGTAGTAGTATAGTAAAGGTAAGATTACCCCCCTCTTAAATTCGATTTTAAATTAATATTTATATTTAATTTTAATTTTAAAGACTATTAAGTAGGAGTTAATATTATATATATTCAATATCTATTTAACCTTTTTATTAAAAGGCCTTTTAAAGCCGAGCTTCTTTGGCCAGATATTTAAGGCTATATTACTTTTTAACGCAGTATTAATTTACTCTATTAATTAGTATAACGGTTATCCTACGTATTAATTCTTTTAGGATTAAAGGGATTTATTTTCGGTTGTAATATTTTATATAAAGGAAAATAGAAAAAGATTTATCTACGTAGTAAAGAAGTAATTATAAAAGGTACGGATTTACTCGTTATTAGAAAGGATGGAAATTTATGTGGTAATAGTTAGTATTTATTATTTATATTTTAGAAAAGTTTATACAGGGTATTAAAGTTTGCGAACGCGTTATACCGTAAATTTAAAAAAAAAAAACGTTTTAGTACTATTCTATAGTCGCTATTGGAATTCTAAGTACTATTTGGGTACTAATCCGCCTAATTAATACTTTAAAGTCTATTTGTTTTATTTTTAATAATACCTTCCCGCTCTATAATTCTACCTAAAACCTTCCCGTCCTTATCGTCCAAATAATACGTATTTACTATCCGTTATACTTTATATATTTTTATTATTGTAATAAATCTACTCCTCCCTCTTCTATTACGTTTTTCCTATACGCGTTTATTACTTCTTTACGTTTTTTTATAATACCCTCTTTGCCTACTACCTTATTATAATTTAAATACTTATTAATTATATTTTAAGATTTTAACGGCAACCCTATTTAGGTCGAAGTTAAATATAGGGATCTACCCGTCGAAAAAGAAGGTACTAACCCTTAACTTAATATAGACGTCGCCAGACTCGCAAATATTATCCAAAAGGACTAGTTTATTAATCTAATAAGTGGCGCTATTCTAATATATCCCCTAATTATTAGAAATAACCCTCGTTACATTAATAAATATTCTAATAGAAAAAAACAACTCTTATTAAAAGTATATGTCTATTTTAATAGCGGCCAGATCCCGGTAGATTCCCTCTAGGGAATAATTTACGAAATAAGTAATAAAAAGTTCGTTAGCGTAGTGCAAATCCGCGCTATTACTAAGTCTATTCTTATTAGTAAATTTTATATAGAGTAGGTTCTTCCTATAGGTATAATTAAACTTTATAAGCTTATAAAAGCCTTCTATTTAACTAATTCATACCGCTTCGCTCTTCTTAATTATATTAAGAATAGGGATTTTAATATATATCTTCCCTAATATATTTTCGTTAAGAAGAAGGGCGCCTAGCCTTAAGGGTATTATATTACCTATATAAGGACTAAAAAGGAGCGGATCCTTAATTTATTTATTCAGGTTTTTAGTATACTATATAGATCTCCTCCTCTTTAATCTATATTTCTTCCTTTATTAACTTCTTTTTCCTTTAGGAATAAATACTCCTACTCTTACTACTTCGCTAAAGTATAAAAGACTTTTATATCTATCTTCCCGAAAAATAAGTAGGAAACCCTCAACGTTTAATCGCCTTTTATAAATTATATTTCTATACCCGCTAGTATTAAAGGGGGAATTTATAGGAATTATACTTAGGATATTAATTATACTATCGATTATACTTATTCGGCTAAAAGTATTGAGGAATTAGAAATTTTCGTTCGGAGGAACGCTAATAGAAAGGATTATCCCGCTATCCTTAAGAATATTAAAATCCTTAAAAATAATTGTAGTCGGGGGGGAGATATCCTAATTATTAATAGTATTATTCAATCCAATTGGGTATATACGGCTTAATATATCCCCTCCTAAAAAAAATACTAGGCCTAATACGCGTAATATAAATACTAAACTCTTAATCTTAAGGGTTAAAGGTTTACCTTTTATAATAACTACTATTCGTAAGCCGATTACTCGGATAATAAAACCCTTTACTAGTAGGATACAGATTTAGAGGATAAAAATAGTAATATAAATATAAACGGAGTAAATAATAAATAGGGGGAATCTATTATCCTTTAATAAGTAAATAAATCTACTACTTATAATATTAGCGGATCTTTTCTTATTATACTAAAAAATATAATATTTTCTTATATAGTACTAATTTCTTATTCTATTTCAATCTCAAACTTACTAGGGTTAATAGGTTACGGGGGAGGGAGCGGATTAACTCCTTAAGAAGTTCGGGTTTTACGGGCTTTACAAATCTTAAATTTCTTCTTTCCGAACGGATTTAACTACTACTAAATAGGGATAGTAAACTTCTTTTACTTATAGCGTACCTTTCCCTTATTTTTAGTATAATACTCTCTAAAAATAACCTCTATATTTACGCTAAAATTAATAACTTCGGGTAATTCTTTCTCGAATTGCTTTTTAAGGACTATAACCAACTTCTCGTTATTAGGCCCTAAAATACCCTTCCTAAAGTCTACTATAAATTATTTAAGCTAGCTAACCTCGATCTTCTATACGACCGGATCTACACCGTAATTCTTTATAGTAAACGAAGAACTACATTTCTTATAAAAGGGCCTAAAGAACCCTACCTCCAATAATTCTACATTTACTATTATTATAATAGTAATAAAGTAATATTAGGTAAATAAAGGGTTGTCGAAACTACATTAATTAAGCTAGTAGGAAGATTTTTAGTGTACGAATAATTAGAGCTTTTTACTTTGAAGAAAGAAATCGCAAAAAAATTTCGTTAAAGAATATAATAAAAAAAATAATAAAAGAAATAATAAAAAGGCAATATTATAATAATGAAAAATTAATCTTCCCTTCTTCCCTTCGTACTAATTTCCTCCTACCTATCCTTTAATATCTTATCTTCCCTTCGAAAGTAGATAAATTCTTAACAATTACTTTCATTAAATAAAAATATAAAAACTAAAATAAAAACTAAGAAAAAATCGTAAAATAGAGGTTAAAGGGTACCAATATTTCAATTTTATAGCCCAAATCCGCTCTTTACCCAAAAATATAGAGGGCCGGTTCAGATCGGGAATATTTATATTATAGAACTAGTAGGGACTTCCCTTGGCCAATTATAAAATAAAACAAATAAATAATAAAAACGCAAAACTAAAATAATATAGTAAAGAAAAACAATAAAAGTAAAAACAAAGAGGAAATCGGTCGGTCGGTCGGTCGTACGCGGCAAATCTATACGTCCTTCTCTAATTTTAAAAGGTCGTCTTAACGTTTTTATTACGGGTATAGAGGCCTATAAATTGGCGATCCCCAGCCGGTGCTCCGGATCTATAGTCCGTTTAATTACTACTAATTCTACTACTACTATTACTTTATTAATAATTACCTAGCCTTATAATTCCTCCTCTTCATCTTCTTCTACTACTTCCTAAACCCCTAATAGCCTAGTATTTAGTAAAGAGACCTCTAAACGAGAAGTACGCCTTTTCTCTTCTATCCTCCGCTATTAAATATTAAACCTCGTCTCCTTCGATTCCCCGGCGGTACCTTATTCGAACTTCGCTATAAATTAAACTCGTAGTTTATTTCGTCGCTAATTTTCTTCGATTACAATTCCGTCTTCGGTCGGTTCGTAATTTCCTATACGCCCTCCTTCTTCGGGAAAAATCTACTCTAATAGAGATTCGTCCGGTTTGTTTACTATTAGTATAATTCCGTCCCTAATTATAAACTTCTTAATCCTTTAAGAATTAACTAATTTTAAAAGCTATACTCCATTAAGGGTCTCCGTATAATAAATATTCCCTAATATCCGAAAGATACGGAACAGACCTTACTATTAATAATTTAATTTCTTAACCGAATTTATATTAATATAGCGGATATTATCGTAAATTAATATTAAGTCTCTAATTTCGATTTAGCTATTTTAAAGCCTTATCTTCCGTCGGTCGTATTTATTTCTATAATTAGCTATACATTCCCTTACTATTACAACTTTCTTAATTACCTAAGCGAAACGGTATTTAATATTGTAATATATTTTAACTACTATAGAAATTAGCTCCTCCTTTATTATCTTCTCGCCATTATTCTACTAATTTACTACTCTCTAAAAAGGGAGATCAAATTCGATTAGAATAATTAGATTATAATTATAGGTAAATTAAAAGGGTATATATCTATAACTACTTCTAATTGTAATTCGGTTTATAAAAAGGATAAAAGGTAAAAGTTTCCTCCAAATAGTATTCTTACTATCGTTCATCTTAGCTAAAGAAACTATAATAATTATATAGCCCTATTTATTTACCCTATTAATTCTAGAATTATAGGGAGTGATAATATACTTAAAAATCCCTAATTATTAGAATACGTCTTTAAATTCCCCTTTAAACTCCGAACTACTATTAATTAAAACAGTAAACGGATATCCCTATCGAAGGAAAATAAACCTCAAAAAATTAATTACTAATTCCGCTTTAGTATTAAGCAGGATAATCGCCTCTATATACCCAGTAAAATCATCTCTAACTTCTACTAATAATATCCTTTTTCCAATAATACTTAATATAAATTGGATATTAAATATCTACCTCCCTATAAATTAAATACTTAAGTAAGTCTACCTATAGCTATCCTCGAACCGCTTTAAATTAAACCTCTAATATTATAGGCAAGAGCGGATTATCTCCTCGATTTAAATATATATACCCTTCTAATAGTAATATTTAGTAATCTGCTAATACGTTCCTTCCCTTCTATAATACCTAATTTTATTATAATAACGTACTAAGATCAACTTACGGTCTTTAGGGCTATTAACGAGCCTTCGTAGAATTTGCGAAGGGTTAGTAGGTAAAAGTTAGAGAGCGCTTTCAAAAACGAAATATTTCGTAGTGTTGTTATAGAATTAGCAGCGAAGAGTAGATCCCCTTAAGTACTTAAGGACCTTGTAAATTATTAAGTAAAAAGTAATCTCTTAGGACTATTAAGACTAATCTCCCTTAAGGATAGCCTCTAGAATATTTATATAAATAACGAAGACGCTATAAATTTACGCGTTAACGAAGTCGTTAATATCCTCCTTATATTCTTTCTTATAGAAATTAAAAAGTCCTAGAGGTTTATAGAAAAGGTTATTAGCAATAGCGTTCTTATTTCCTAGGATATATTTAACCTTAAAATTAAAGACTTTAATCTAAGTAATCTACTTTATTAGAAGAATTCTAAGGATATTACTAGTAATACTATTAAATTAATATATAAAGACTATTATATCTATCTCAATAATAAAATAGACGCCGAATAAATATCGCTTCAACCGTTTTAATATATAAAGGAGATTTCAAAGTTCTCTCTTAATAATATTATAACGTTTTTCGGCGTCGGACTAAATTCTACTCTCGAAGCAGTATAAATATTTTTTCTTATCGGGGCCGATCTACTCTAGTACTATACCCTAACTTTTAAATAATATATTAACTATTAAGTAAATTATCTTATATTAGTTATTGTCGTATATTAGTATAGCGAGGATTAGGGTTATAATTACCAAATATTAAAAATATTCTATAGCGAACTATTCGTTTTCTCCCCAATTCTATTCTACTCCTTTCCTTATTAAAACGTAAAAGGGGATTACAATAATATTAAAATTCTTAATCCAAATCCGGTAGTAACCTATAATACTAAAGAAAGCTCTAACCTATTCTAATTCTTTACCCTTTTTCTCAATCTACTTTTTATAATAAGTCTACTTATTAATTTTAACAACTTTTTCCGTAGCTAGTAATCTACCGTCGGGAGAGCAAAGGTAACCAATAAGGATAATTTAATTTTAATACTACTAGGATTTAACGGTAGCAATTATCCCTCCTATTAACTCTACATTAAGAAAAACCTTATCGATATTTATAAAATATTCTAAAACATATCTCGTAATACCTTTAATACTAATTACCTCCCTATTATAATCAATTTTAAAACCCTTAATACAAATATTATTAAAATATAGCTAATAAACGTCAAAGATTAGGTCGTAGAATATATAAATTATTATTCTTATAAATTAAGCAATAGAGTTAATACCTCTTTAAAGTAAAATAGTCATCCGAAAGTACCCTAATAATATTGAGAAGGTCGTAAGATCTCTACTAGCTTCGTCTAAAGGGATTTAATTGTAGTTAAAAAATAAATCTAAGAATAAAATTATCTTATAACTTCTAAAGCCTTTATTAAACTCTTTACAACTTAGGGGCGGATTTACATCTCGCAAAATTACTTTATTAATCCGCTAAACGTTATTAATTAAATATAAACCTCTATTCTTTTTAATAATAAGAAACTAATTATTCCTATACGTAGCGTAGTTTTCCTCGAGAATTCCCTTCTTAATTCTATTTTTAAATAAGTCGTAAACTTTATTATAAAGAGTTTTAGGGATAGGAATAGTTTTAATTTATTAAATAAAATATAAAATAATACGGATCTTTTAAAGAAGGATTACTTTAGCGTTAAACTTCCTATACTTTATAAAGTCCTAAGTAAGGGTATTCTCCCTATTAAAAAGGATATAGGTAAATAATTCAATTTCTCCGTCGTTTAAAGTACTTTAGACCGTTTTAATAATAATTTAAAAACGCTCCTCTATTAATTTTAACCCTCTAATTAACTCTATAAACCGGGGAATAATATAAAAATCCTACTCTATACCGAAGTTTTCCAAAGTATTACTAATCCGCTCCTAGACCTTTACTATCTTGTCCGCCTTCCAATTAGGATTCCCTCTAAGTTTTAATTTATCCGAAACTATATTATTAACGGGATTAACCTTTTACCCGACCCTTTTATATATAGTATTAATATATATAAAAAAAGTCTTTAACTTCTATTTCTTTACTTTGCCTATAAATCTCCTTATAACCTTCTTAAATTCTCTTATTAACGCCTTCTTAATCCTTTTCTTTACCTTTTTTAAAATAACGACTACTTCCAATTCCTACCAACCTTCTAATTCCTATTAACCCTCTTCTCTACTAATTCTAAAATCTACTCCTCTACTTTATACCGAACGCGGCCGAATAGTATTCTCCGACTCGAACTAACCCTAGAATTCGTATCCTCTCTTTTAATAATCTCCTATACTTTCTATAATGTTTAATATTTTTCTTTTTCTTTATATAATATTGAAATTACTTCCTCTATTATTTTATTAATAAGGGCGGCAATCCTATTATTATCCTCTTCGAATTCTATTCAATTTAGTAGTTCTATCCTTACCGAAGAACTAATATCTATAACACTCTCCTTACCGAATATTATAAGGGCTATAAATACTATTCGGGACTTAAACCTACTAATTAATACCTATTAATTCCTCTAAATTAATAACTAAAGCAGTGCGGATTACTATTCCGCCAATTATAATTAATACGTAGTTCTTACCGTTATCCTTATATTTTATATAGACGTTAGCATCCTAAAAGAAGGGTAGGCCTAATATAATTTTATAATTGGGCAAGCGGTTCTTAATAACGAAGAAGTAGACCTCTTTACCTTTATCAAATAAATAAATCTTCTTATAAGTCTCCCCAAAGAAATTCTTTTTACCTCTATTATTATTAATATTCTTAATTACTATTCTAATAATATTTAAACCGAACCGATTTATAAATCCCTTATAAATAATATTATATTCTATACTAGTATCGAATAAAGCGGCGATCTTCTACCCTCCTTTTACCTTAATTAAGACTATTAGAGTAAGTAGCGGTAGGAATCTAATAATTCCCTTCTCTATAACCAAAATAGATATCTCCGCGTATTTTATAGTATTAATAAAAGCCTTATAAATTAATACTCTTCGTATAGGCTTATACCGGAATTACTTAAGAATTCGCTACTCTAATATTAGAAGGCTATATACCCCCGTTAAATTAATATAATTGTAGAGAAAAGATATAACGCTTTTTATAGCCTCTACAAAATTAATTACTATTTTAGAAGGAGTAAATCTATTCCTAAAAGATATAGTATTAGTTTGAATATTAATTTTAAATATAATAAGGATAAATTTATTAATTTTAAAGGTATTATTATAAATAATACTCCCGTTATATTTAAATTCAGGCTTAAGTATACTATTATTTTTATTATAACTAGTACTACTAAATAGATTAACCTATCGGTAAATAACTATAGTATTAGTAAAATTATTCTTAACGATATCTTTAATAATAATATTTACCTTAATAGCTATAAACTTTACTACTATAGGGTAGAGATCCTTTAATTCAATTATATTATCGCAAATTTTAAAGTCCTTAAGTTCTTCAAAAAAATAAACCTTTTTAACTTTTTCGGTAGTAAATTTAGAGGCAGATTACTTCTCCTCTATAGTTATAATATTACGTTTAAGGGTTCGCTTATTTAAATTAACTTCTTTAAAAGGAGGGGTAATTACAAATATAGGGGTATTAATAGAGGGGAGGAGACCTTTACTAAAGATCTTAAATCTCTTAGTTTCTCCTATAATAATAATTATAGTAGAAGAAGGCTTAGGGGTATTAATTTCTATTTTATTTCCTAAGTCCGTTAATTTAATAACCTTTAGGGATTTGCTTAGGAACTTTTCCTTAGAGTTAGCTATAATTATATAGGTAGCTACCGCCCTCTCTCGGATAGTTTATATCGTTCTATAGAAGTAGTTATACTTATTAATCTAAATAATATTAGTCCTAACCTTCTTCCTTTTTGCGTTTACAACTTAGATCTCCTCCTATACTTATTTATTACCTAAGGGAAGTAAATCGAAATTAGAAACGTAATTAGACTTCTTTAAATCTCCTCCCTTAAATTATTCTAATTCTTACTTTTTAAATTCAAAGTATTTTAAATAGTTAACTTCTATAACTATTAAGGACCGGAGTAATTCCCTAACTTTACCCTAACGCTAAATATTAATATATAATTAGTAATCTACTCACTAACTAAGGTCTTAATTAAATCTAAGGAAGATTTGAGTACCTAATCCCCTAAAAGGTTAAACTACGGAGAATAAATAGTATTTATATATAAGATTGCGCTATCTCTTATTATATTTATATATAAAATAATTATTTCTATACTAATAGTATATAGTAGGAGCCCGGTTATTATAAGAAGTATAATTGCGGAGAGTATATCCGCTGCCAAATAAAAAGTACCGACTTCTACTTCGGCTAAAACCGGAAATTAATATGGTATTAGTCTATATAAGAAGATAAAAGATTTAAATAGGGTATACGGGCTATTAAAGGGCGGGAGGAAGGTATTAGGCGAAGTACTATATATTTTCCATTTTAAAGTAGTAGATTATCAATTTCTTAAACTAATTAGCGAACTTGTCTATTAAATTATCGATATATTTAATAGTCTTATTAATTTTAATAATAGAACTATATTAAACGACGCTAAAACCGGAAACGCCGATTTCTAGTCAGGAAGTGCTCCAAAACGAAAATAGACAACGGCAATCGACTCAAGAGGGTCGTTTACCCCCCTCGCGATGTCCTACGACGAACGCAGCGATGGCGTTAAGCCGTCGTTGCCGATAACGATTAATAGAGGCGCGCGTGGATTCGAAAATAGTGTTTATAACCCCCTCGGAAGCATTTCTAATTATAATAACCCCGACGCCGTACTCGTTATAAAAATTTCGGAGAAAACGGAGAACGACGATAAAATTATAAAGAAATTTATCGCCTAAACGAATAAATCTACGGACTACGATGCCGTTTCGCCCGAGGACTATCGTTGGGTTCGAGAATTACTTTTCGAATTCGCGAAAATTTAGGCGAAGAAAAGTAGGTCCCGGATACTTAAAGTAAATAAAGTTAGTAAGAATTAATTTATTATTAAGAAGGACTTCGACGATTTAAAGAAGGATATTTTTAAGGAATTTAAAAAGGGTACTTAAGAGGCGCCGAAGAGATAGGCCGATATTATTGCGAAATTACCGGGTAAAATCGGCGCTACCTTCTAATAACTAACTATTATTACTACTTTGAAATTTATCCCCTTTAACTACGAATATTAATTTACAATTAAAGGAATTTCGATCTCCGCCTAATATATTAAACGATCGAACGAAAATACGAAGTAAACAATCGAGAACGCTTTAAAGGAAAAATAATATAAGGGAATTTAAATAGTTACCCGAATAATAATAAGCGGCGACTATATTATAATTTTTAATGAACCTATATATAAATAATATTAAAAGTATTATATTTAGGCGAAGGAGGTCTTTAGAACGGAAATTATTATAATTTTTAATACTATAAGAATTCTAGTTAAAGGAATCTTCTAGGCTAATTTCGACGGAAAATCGGATAACGTAATACTAAAAAAAATAAGGGAGAAGAATAAGGAAGCGGATATTATTTACGTAAAAGTTTAGAAGAGACGCGACGGAGAAGATAGGGGGATAATTTTAATAGAAATTACGACCGCGAAGGCGGTAATCTTCTTTTAAGAGAACTTCTTCCTCTAGGACGGCGGGGCTTATTTATATAAGCCGTTCTAAATTACGGCTACCGTCCAATAATATTTTAAATATTAAGGATTCGGATATATAACGAAGTTTTATCGCTTAGAGGACGCTTACGGCCGCTATAATTAATTTAAATATAATAAGGCTCGCTTTAGCGAGGAAAATTACCCTTCGAATAAAGATAGTTCCCTAGTTTATTATAAGTTATATAGGAAGTCGAGGTATTTCGCCTTCAATAAAAAGTAATACCTATTCGTTAAAGCGGCCTACGTAAAGGCTTTAATTATATACGTTGGAAGGCCCCGCGGCTTTATTATTTGTAAGGGACTAATTAAACCAATATTAGAATTAACAATTAAATTAAAAAAGGACGTTACTATCCTTAACGCCCCTTCTAATTCCTATTCTATTATAACCTTAGAGAAATTACTTACTAGAAGTATAAAGAGAAGCCGACCTAAGAATAGGGTAATCGGAAATAGTTTTCGGCCGAAATTTATAGGCTAAATCGGCCCGATAAACGCTTTTATATACTCTTAGAACGTCGGCGACCGTACTTATACCGGCTCTATAGCCGTTACGCGCGTTATTACCGCTAAGGATGTAATATTTACTTTATCTGCCGTTAAATTAAAAGGAACCCTCTTATAGAGTAATTAATAATCTAATTGAAAATACTCTATTAGAATATAGGGAAGTTGTACGAAAGAGGAAAGTTTTTATTCGAATAAGAGGAGACTTATAATATTATAGCGATTTAAAAGCCGGGTAGAAATATAAATAAGGATATTTACTAGCCGCGAAATAATAGATATTATAATATTAATTATTTAGAGAAAGGGAGGGCGGCGATTTATATAAATAAGAGGTAAAATCTTAAAGATTTAAATTTCTAATCGGGAAAAGATTAGGCCGTAGTAATATTTAAGAATTTATAAGAACTAACGATTATTTACTCTATTTACTCCCCTATTTTAATAAATAGTATACTGGAATATTAATAGGGATCTCCCTTCCTCGAACTCTTCGAAGAGAGACCCTTAAGGGGCTACTAAATAACTATTGGGGATTTTAACCTTTATTATCCTAATTGGGATTTAAAGAATAAATTTAGTTTAAGAATCGAACGACTTTATATTTAAGTATAATAGTAGAAGCTAAACTTATTAACCCTTCGCGGGGAATTAATACGGTTCGGTAATATAATTCGAAGAGAGAAAAATAGGACGATTAATTATATATAAATTATATATAGTATTAAAATTAAATATTAGGGAACTTAACGGTATAAATAAATCGGTTCGGATTATTATCCTTAAGAAATCTAAGTCTAAATTAGAAAGTAGAACGGGAAGGCCGAAGAGGAAGGAAGATATAGTTAAAATTTTATAAATGTAGAGAAGGTATAAAATACGGCGGAAAAATGGATATCGGTCCCGGAAGAAATTGTAATAATAGAAAATTTCGAATTAATTTTCGATAAATTCGACGGAGAATTTATTAATATTGTAAAGGAATTCGTCTTATACCGGAAGAAAAGTCGGGGAAAATAAACGGATTAGTAGAATTTAGAATATAAAACGGCGACGAAAAACGCGCGGCGGAAATAATAAATATAATTCGGGAGTAGAATATTTTCAAATTAGAAAGAGTTCGTAAAAGTAATAATAAAGAAGAAATAATTTATTTTAAAGATTTAAACGGTAAAATAACGAAATTATATTGCCTCCGCGTTGAAGGATTTAAATAAATTTTAATTATTAGAAAGGTAAGTTCGAACCCGGAACTACTATTTAATAAATCCGCTTAAATTATTAGCCTTCAAATTAAGCGAAAGGGTAAACGAAATCGAAAATTATAGCGGTAAGGCGAATATTTTTACCGACCGATTCTTCCCTAAAATAAATATTCCTACAAATTATTTACCCAATTAAATTTAATTATTAAACGGTAATACCCTAATAATTATTAATAATTAAATTACCGAGGGGGATATTAAAGAAATCCTATTAAAAATAGCGCCGAATAAAGCGCCGGGTATTAATTAATTTTTAAATAAATTTTTAAAGATTTATAGAATACCGTTCAAATAAATTATAGCGGCTTTCGCCGTAGCGAGCTTTCGGCTTAAATATTTCCCTTAATAATTTAAGAACGTAAAAATAATTATTTTAAAAAAGTTAAAAAAAAGCGCCGAATAATAAAAACTAGCCGGTATATAGAGGCCGATTTTGCTATTAAATAACGTTAGAAAAATTTTCGAAGCTTTAATTACTATAAAATTAACGTAAGTAGTAAAAGAGTTTAACTTCCTCCCGGAAGGCTAGATAGGTAATTAGGCGGGCCGTTTAATAGAATTTATAATTAGAATAGTAATCGATATAATTTATTCGGCCTAGAAATTTAAAGCCGTAACGTTTTTTATATTTTTCGATTTAAAGGGCGTATTCGATAGAGTTAACTATAGGTAACTTTTATATACTTTATAGGAAATATAATTCCTATAATAACTTTTTAAATAGGTCGATAGTTTCGTTATTAGAAGAAAAAGTTCCTTTTTCTTTAACGACGAAATTTCGAACCCCTACAATATCGTAATAGGAATGCTTTAAGGCTCCCCCTTCTTATTAATCCTTTTTATTCTCTTTATTACCCTATTATACTATAAATTAATTACGATTAAGAACGTAATTATAATTAATTTCGCTAATAATACTAATATCGTTACGGTAGTTAAAACGATAAAAGAAAATTATAAAATTCTTTAAGCGGTATAGGAAATTTATTCCGAATAGGTAGCCGAAAGAAAGATAGAATTTAAAGCGAGTAAAACGGAATTTATATATTTTACGCGGATAAGGGAACCGTAAACGGAAATTCTCTAAATCGGCGGAGTAATACTTTAATTAACGGAATCGATAAAATTCTTAAGGGTTTAATTAAATTGGAAGTTTAATTATCGGGTATACGTAGAGGTAATAAAGAAAAAGATAATTACGTAGATAAACGTTTTAATATAATTAGTAACGAAGATTTAAAGTTATTCCTTCGCGTAAACGAAGGAAATTTATATTAAATATATTCGAAGTACTATTATATATAGAGTATTAATTTTCTACCAACCGATTAAAATTTATAAGAAACCGCGAAGGATAGTAATTAGGCTGGTTAAATATTAGATTAAATATTTAAGAGTTATCGCCGGGGCGTATAAAGTTATACTAGTAAGGAATTTAGAGACGGAAATATTTTATTTACCGCTCGATTTCTATTTTAATAAAAGGGTAAGAGCTTTTAAAGAGAGGTTTACCCGAACGGACTAAATTAAATTCGTCCGAGGGATTACGGCCTAAATAATTAGCCGTATTTAAATAAGAGTAAAAGATCGATTACCTACTAACCGACCCGAAAGCGGTACCGTTAAAATTAAATAGGCTAAGGATTAGATATTAACGGAAAAATTTATTATATTAGTAGTAAGACCGCCTTCGGAAACGGGAATACCTTTATTCCTATTGTAAATATTAAAACTAACCGTTATCGATTGAAAGGAGTAGTTAGAGGACGCTATAAGAAGAGAATAAATATTGCGTTATAATTACTAAATAACGGCGGCGGTAATTAAATTAAGTCGGCAGTATAAATTTATTATCGTTAACCTTAATACGAAGTTTTGTAACGATATTATTAAGTAATATATAATCGGGGTAAAAAAGAAAAAGAAGAAGAAAAATTAATTATTAGAAGACGATAATAAATTATACCCGTTAATAAAAACGTAAAGTTCCTTCCTTACCTAAACCCGAATAGGAATTATCGGACTCTAATCCTTCCTCTTTTAGAGGAAAGTACCGGATATTATAATATTATTCTATTTATACGGGGCTAGAGAGGAAACGTTTAAATACTTTATTTATAAATATTTATAAATAAAAGAATATTAGACAATAGCGATTAATTAGCTGTAAATACGAAAAGAATTCTAAGCTTACTTAAATAATAGAATTAAAGCGGAGAAAATCCTTTTATAAGCATTCTAATTAAATAAATTAAATAAGTACCGCTTAATAATTGAATTAGAAGGGGAATAATGTAGGGAAATAGCGTAGTACGTATAAAATTATTTATTTATTTATAATATTAGAATATTGAAATATAGGAATGGAAGGAGTAATAAGGAGACCGGTTGAATTAATTCCGGTTTATATTTAATAAAGAAGGCGGAATTACAAAGGAATTATTTAATTAATATTTAGCGATTAATAAAGGTATAAAGTAATTCCTTTATTTCCGCTAGGTTGTAAATAATTTAACGACGCTATTTATTCTAACCGGGACCTATTTCGGTAGTACGGAGGCTATTAACCGCTATAAGTAAATTAGGGGGACTATTAATACTAGGGTTAGTACTACTACTAGCCGAGCCGGAGAATATAATATAAGGAAGAGTAATAATAGGGCGATAATCGGTTATAAACTTTTTATAATAACCTTTCGCCTTATAATCCGAAACCTTTAAATCGCTATAGCGATAAAGAGAAAAGAGGGTATCCGGCTAATCTAGGAATTCGTTAGTAATTAGGCGGGCGCGTATAAGGCCGAGGAAGGATATATAAACCCGTTAGAGGGTTTTAATAGATTTACTAGAGTCGGTCAGAGCGCCTATAATAGTAATCGCCGCCGCCTAAACGAAGTTACACTTATTGCAATAGCCAAGGGGGACGTTAAATATATATTTTGAAGCGGCGAAAGAATACGGAATCTTCTAAGCCGTAGCGCTTAGATAATATTAGAAAAAAATAATATTATAATATTAGGAAGGATATTTACCCTATTTACTAATTATATAAGTATACTCCGCGAATAGAACCCGGAAATTATCTTAGCTTAAAGTAGCGATATTTAGGGTATTTATAATATAGTCGGCAAAATTTAAAATATAGCCGAGGTAAGGAGGAGTACAAACGACGCTAAATAACGGAATTAGTTAAAAAGGACGCGAAAGTATAAGGGCGGGAACTTTACCAATTATTAGGGAAACGAAGCTTAAGATTATAGGATAAAATATTAGCGATAGTAACGGGATCCTAAGAAGGAATTATAAGAGCGGCGGGGGCTTAAGGAACGCGAAGAGTAGAAGGCGCAACTTTAAGCTTAGGCGAAAACTTTATAAGGAAGGATAAATCGGGGTTTAAACCGGTTTAGATATTAAGGTTACGAATATTACGGCCGGAGGGGGTGCGGCCGGGAACGCTATTAAACGAGGAGGAAACTATTTTAGGGACGTAGTAATTTAAGGAAGAAGAGGAAGGTCTAAAACTAACGCCCGGGGAGAATTTATATAGACAGTAGAAGAGGCCCTTATACGGGTATAAATTATAGTAGGGACGAAGGGATAAAATAAAGGGGGAGAGAGTAAAGGAGAGGGGGCGGGGCGGGAGAGTAAATAAGAAGGAATAAAATAAACGGGGACAGGACAGCGGCCAAAGGACGGGAAGAAGGAACGGAAGGGGGAGCAGTATTATAATAGTTCTAATATTAAATAAAATAAGATAAAAAGCGCGTTTATTCGCTATAGCGGTAGATAAGAACCGTTATAGTTAGAAGCTAGGAAGGAGCGGCACGGCCTATCCGTAACCGGAATAGAGCTGGGGGTTTTCATCCGGCGGCGCTTATCGCCGAACGGTTTTTCCTTTAGAGAACCAGGAGAAGTACCTCATGCCAATTGTAGCGCTATAGATATATAGCTAAGGAATAAGATTATTATTATTATTAATTTTAATAGGTAAGACTAAATCAACTACTTTAGCTAATTACTTCTTAACCTTTTTAATAGAAGTAGTCTTCTTAATGATAATTATACTACCTTTACTAGAATTAGAAGAACTATCTACATCGACAACCTTCTTCTTAATTTTACGCTTTTTAATAGTAATCTCCTCCTTACTAAAATCAAAAGAGTTTAAAGAGTTGTTAGAAGATATTACTTTAAACTACTAAATAATAGAGTCCTAAAAGTCCGTATAAAAGGCCGTCTAATTTATCTTATAAATTACCTCCTTACTCTTAGTAGATATAACGCTAATAATCATCTACTTAGTCTTAATATTCAATTTCTTATAGAAGTTCTTAATAGCCAATTCTTCAATAGCCTCTCTATCCGTATTATTCTAATAAGCGAAGAGAATAGTATAATTAAGAATAGCTTCGTCGATTTTATTCTTCTCGTAAAGGATTCGCTTAGTATAAAACTTCTTAAAAATAATAAATACGCTATCCGTCTATTTAAGGTCTTTAGCCTTATAAGTCGTTTTAAAAATCTTAATAAAATTCTTCTAGGAGATTTCGTTATTATACTTAAATTAGCGGAGAATACTTTTAATAATATCCTTAGGCTATTTCTTATACTAAGTAATCTAAGCGCTAATTTTAAACTTATTATCGCCAAAGTCAATATAGCTAACCTCTTTTTCGAAAAGCTCGAAATACTCGGTAATTCTCTTACTATTAAACTTCTTCTTAGGCTTAACGTTATAGCCCTACTAAATATTAGACCGGTTAAAAACGGAATTAAGGGGTACGACTACTATAGGAGGATTTACTCCCTTAACCGGAGCTTTAGGAATATTAACCTTAAGAGTAAAAGTATTATTGTATTTAGAAGAAGAATCGGATATATTATCGGAGAAGGACTTAGTAAAATATAAAGGTCTTTAATTAAATAGGGAGTAATAAATAGGCAAATATATTAGTAAATATATAGAATAATAATTGTAAGGGTTAGTATAATTATTCAAAAATAAGTAAATTTAATATTCTTTATCGAAAGGATTAGTATCGTATAAGTATTTTTATACTACTAGACTTTAGATATTAAAATTTGGATTAGGTAGTTTAATACGGCCGGAAATCGGAGTATTTAATAATAATTTACTTATTTAATAGCTTTCGTAATTATACTAATCGCTATTAATAACTACTTTACTAATAATATTCGCTTCTAAAAAGTAATCTAATACAAATAAAAAAATAGTTAATAAAGTTCGAAAAATCAATATAATATAACCTAGTAGGGTTACAATTAATCGAAGGAAAAACTCGGCGTATAATTTTCGAATATTTATAGCGAGGGTAAGTAAAAGGAGTAGGGGGCGGATTAATTCTCTATTTCTAATTCAACTTTCTCGATCTCTTATATAATTTAAACTACTAATTCTATTATCTCTAATCTATTTTCTTATTAATTTAATCTCTCGGTATAATTTTTCTTTGTAGTCTACGTTAATTATAATCTAATAAAAGAAGGGAAAGGGGTTAGAATACTTGTCGAGAAATATCAGTAAATCGTAAATTAGACGATAAAGTAAAGAACTATATATATCCGGTATTAATATTTCCGAAGAGTCGACTAAATAATTCTATTGTCGTAGGGGGCGATCAACTACTCGTTATTCAATTGACTATTAAATTAATATCCCGAGGAAAGGGGGGCTAATTTCCGCGTTTACGAAGAATCCCGGCCGGAGATTCTTCGAATTCGTATTAACTAATTTAATTGGGAATTTAAAACTTATTTCGTCCTTATTACTATTTAATTTAGAGTAAAAACTATACCACGAAGAAAAGACAATAACCCTACAAAATTTGAAGGAAGAACCTTAAAGTTTAAAAGAATAAGTCAAATCGTCTATAGAGAGCCGTAATATCTATAATAAAATTAGATTTAAAAGCCTAAATAATTACTATAAATATTTAAGGAGGAGATTAGAAGTAATACTAAGGTATTACTTCTAACCTTAAAATTCCAAAGACTTTAAAAGGAGAAGGGGGAGTAGATCTAGAGGTTAGAATTCTTAAATTAGGGGAGGGGATTTACAAAGTAAGAACGGACTTAGCGAGGAGCAGATTTGGAGAGTACAAATTCAAATATATTCGTAAGGAGTAATATCTGGTCTGAGCTATCTATCCTCCTCGTCTAAACGAAGAAGGAGTCTCTACCCTTTTATTTCTAGGCTAGTAATACCCTTTGACCTATTAAAGCCAGGAGCTAATCTCCTCCTACTATCTAAACCTCTCTTCTTGTGATAACTCTTATTATACGGCACCAAGGAAAAAACAGGAAAAAATTCCCCAAATCAATAGTCCTTATTATACTAGTAGACCTTGAATATATTTAAAATAAGAAGATTAGCGAGTTAGGTTATAGCTAATTTTGTTATCTACTCTAGAACCCCAATTCGATTTTTAAACGACTTAACCCGTTAGGTAAAATAAAAAGAAACCTAGTTAATTTTACCTATTTTATAATATTATTTTTAGAACCCGCTCAATTTACCCGAATCTAACCGGCTAAACCGCTCGACGGTAAATAGGGCTCTAATAGCCAAGGTATATAGAGGTATAAATTAAAAAGAGATTCGATTAGATAGTATAAGGAACGACTAATATAAATATATATTTTCGATAGCGATTTATTTATATAATTTACTACTAAAAATAATTATATAATATATTTTATGAATATATTCGAAATTAATTAATTTATTTAATAGAAGTAAATAGTCGAAGATCCCGCTTAGGAACTTCTACCCTGTAACGAGAGGGAATTACGCGAAGAAGCCTTAAAGACGGTCCCCGAATATTACTACGACTATATCGATATCTTTAGTAAATATAATTCGAATATCTTATCTAACTACTATCCGTATAATTATAAAATTAAATTCGAAGAAGGCTACCGCCCCGAAGAATTCAGTTATAATCCTCTCTATAAGATATCGTTAGACGAATTGGAAGTAGTAAAAAAATATATTTTAGAAAACCTATTTAAAGGATTTATTAAAGCGAGTTCGTCCCCTTAAGTTACGCTAATCCTATTTATTAAGAAAATTGATAGTAGTTTTCGTTTTTGTATCGACTACTACAAATTTAATATTATTATTAGGAAAGACCGATACTTATTACCCTTAATCGAAGAAATGTTAATTAAGGTCGTTAAGGTTTAGTAGTTTATTAAGATCGATATTCGATAGGCCTTTTATTATATCTGTATAAAGTTAGAAGATGAAGAGTTTACTATTTTCTATACTAGTATAGGAGTTTTTAAATATAAAGTATTATTATTCGGCTTAATTAACGGTTTAATTAGTTTTTAAGCCTTTATTAATTTACTTCTAAGGCTTTATTTAGGAGATTTTTATACTACGTATATTAACGATATTTTTATCTATTTTAATATTTTTGAGGAGTATAAAAATTATATCCGTAAAGTATTAATTAAATTATAGGATATGGGTTTATAAGCCGATTTGAAGAAGTGCGAATTCTAAATTATTAAAACGAAGTTTTTAGACTTTATTATAGGACGTAACGGTATTTCTATCGATTTAGAGAAAGTAGAGGTTATTAAGGAGTAGATTGTACCTTCTAACTTATGCGGAGTATAATTTTTCGTAAAGTTCTATAACTTTTACTAAAAGTTTATTAAAGATTATAGTTAAGTAGTTCGCCCCCTTATTAATTTAATTAAGAAGGGCGAAGTATTTATATAAATCGATAAGTATTAAGCGGTTTTCGATAGATTGAAGTAGTTGTTAATAAATACGTCCTTATTGAAGTATTTTAATTACAATACCGAAATACGAATCGAAACGGATATTAATAATAGTATTTTTGCGGGAGTTTTATTCTAATATTAAGAGGATATAAAAGAATACTACCCTATCGCCTACTTCTCGGAAATTATATAATAAGTAGAATATAATTACCCGATTTATAATAAAAAATTATTAGTTATTATTAGAGCCTTTTAGACTTAGCGTCCTAAGCTAATCGGTTTGAAGTAGTCGAAGCCCTTTACGATTATTATTGATTATTAGGTATTAGAATATTTCGGTATAAAGCGATTATTTAATTTGTAATAAATTAAATAGGCGGAATTCTTATTTTAATACTACTTCGAGATTATTTATTGCCCCGGTATTAAGAACGCGGTTACGGATACTCTATTATAAAAATCAGAAGATTTCAAAACCTAAAAGGAGAAGAAGGAAGTGTATTATACCTTCTAAATATTTAAACCCTTAATAGATAATGGAGTTAGAATTATCGCTTTAGCTTCTATTACTATATTAAATAGTTTTTTAGAGGAATTAGTACTGATTTTTATATT
The DNA here is from genome assembly GCA_009806235.1 of Neurospora sp. CHS-2018c. NCBI lineage: Eukaryota > Fungi > Ascomycota > Sordariomycetes > Sordariales > Sordariaceae > Neurospora > Neurospora sp. CHS-2018c. Next base: position 173,892 of record RAPC01000045.1, on the reverse strand, counting down.
AAATATTAACGGCTTAGAATTATACCTAATCGAATCCAAGGGATATAAATTAATCGACGCAATTATAAAGGCTAATTACGAAGAGGAGTCCTTAGAAGAATACTACGTACGCGTTTATAATTCGGATCCTAAATTTATTATAATAGTTAATAGCCTTCTAATTTATAAAAGTTATTTCGCTGTCCCTAATAAGGATAATCTATATATTCGGATTATCGATAAAATTTACTTAACCCTAATAACGGCTTTCCCTGGCTATAATAAAACTCGAGCAATCCTAAACTAATATTATTAATAATTAAATATAACCGGTAATATTAAATGCTTTATTAAGAATTATATAATTTATAAGGCAAGTAAAATACTTAGGAATAAGACCCCCGGTAAACTATACTTTATCCTACTACCCGTTAAGAAATAGACTTCGATTATAATCGATTATAAGAAAATGCCTAAAGAAAAATATAATTTTAATAATATTCTAATTATAATAAACCGCTTAATAAAGTTGTTATAAGTTATACCCTATATAGAAAAGTCAACCGTTTAAAATACTGCCCGGATATACTACGAAAGTCCTTATTATATTTACAATATACCCGAGGAGGTAATTTCGGATCGTAAACCCTAATTCGTATCGGTATTTACCAATAAAATATTTAAATTAATAGGAATAAAGTAGAAGTTTACTATAGCGGAATATAATTAGATAATTAACTAGGTAAAAGTTATAAACGCCTACTTTAATTAACGATTTTACCCTTTTATTAATTACTATTAAAACGATTAATCTAAAGCTATACCCGCTTTTAATGTAGTATAGAATAATTTACCCTAAAATAATATCGGTCTTTCCCCTTACGAAATTATATTCGGCTATTTAATATATATACCTTTTAATTGGGAAGCCCGTATACAAAACGTAAGTTCTAGAATTAAATAATTAATTAAAGAATAAATTTAGGAATACGCTTAATATATTTATAAATATGTAGAGTATATCCGAAAAATAATACTAAAAGTATAAGAGGAATAAGTTTATTAAATTAATAAGAAAAGGAGGGATTCCGATTTCGACGTAAATAATAGGGTCGTTATTATTAAACGCTTCTAATTAATTACTACTTAGCCTAACGATAAATTCGACTTCCCTAATACCTATAACTATTATAAAATTATTAAAAAAGTAGAGTATTCCTACCGATTAAATCTCCCTAATAGTTAAAAAAGGTTAAATCTCTTTTATATTAACCGCTTAAAGAAGTATAATAATAACCTATTACTAAACTAATTAATTAAATACTTTAAACCTATTACTAAAGATAATAAGGACTCCGAATAGGAGGTCGATAAAATTAATACTTCTAAAATCGTTAATAGCAAGCTCTTCTACAACGCGGATTAAAGAGGTTAGGACCCCGATTTAAAGTATTAGCCTACCTTTAACTTTAAATATATTCCGAAAGCTCTTTAGGAATTCTATAAAATTAACCCAAATACCCCGGGCCCGCCTAAATAAATAATATAATAATTAAATGAGGAATAGGAGGAATATAACGATAATAAACTACTAAAGTCGTTAGGTTTACGTTAATTGAGGAGGATTATATAGAAATAAGTAGGAGGATTATTACGTCTATTATAGGGCGTTTAATAAAATTCGCGGACGAATCTTCTATATAGGGGGGGGTAATATAATAGCGCCGGCCCGGCTAGGCCGCTATACCCGCTAAACCCCTATAGGAGGACTAGTATTATAAAGTAGTACTATAAAGGTTAGAAGAACGAATAATATAGAAAGTTCGTATTAAGATTAGCCAAGGCGGGCTCTAAGCCTATTAAAGGTATTTACTCTTATTTATTATATAAGTAAAAGGGGATACGAATAAAGGGATTAGTTATTAGCGACCCGTATATAGGTCCCGCTATTGCTTGCGTACTAGGGTATTTATTCGGGTCTATATATATATATCTAATTCTCTTCCTTTTCTTGTCCTCACCTTAAATCTTCTATCATAGATAGAATCTTAGCTTTGCCTTCGACTTATCTATACTAGCGCCCTTGCAGGAAGTATACCGTACCCTCTAAATATTCAAATTATTAGTAAACGAGAACTATAGAGCCGAAATTATCGCCTTAACTTCTATTACTATATCGAATAGCTTTTTAGAGGAATCGGTACCGATCTTTATACTAGATATTAATGGATTAGAATTATATTCTGTCGAATTAGAAGGGTACGAATTAATCGATATAATTATAAAGGCTAACCGCGAAGAAGAATCCCTAAAGGAATATTACGTATATATTTACGGCTCCGATCCTAAATTTATAATAATAATTAACGGCCTACTAATATACTAGGGCCGCCTCGCTATCCCTAATAAGGATAACTTATAGACCTGTATTATTAATAAAATATATTCTACTTTAATAATAGCCTACACCGGCTAGAATAAAATACGGGCAATTCTAATCGAATAATATTAGTAGCCTAGTATAGTAGGAATATCAACCGGTTCGTTAAAAACTATATAGTCTATAAGGCTAACAAAGTACCCAAAAATAAGATTCCCGGTAAATTATACCCTATCCTACCGCCCGCTAGGAAATAGACTTTAATTATAATAGACTTTAAGAAAATACTTAAAAATAAATACAATTATAATAACGCTCTAATTATAATAGACCGCTTAATAAAATCGTTATAGGTTATACCCTATATAGAAAAAGCTATTACTTAAAACGTTACCCGAATATACTACAAAGGGCCTTATAGGGTTTATAGTATATTAGAGGAGGTTATTTCCGATTAAAGACCTTAATTCGTTTCCGCTTTTACCGACGAAATATCCAAATTAATTGGTACGAAATAGAAATTGGCTATTACAAGGTATAGTTAAATAGCGGAGTAAATAGAAATTATAAACGCTTATTTCGACTAACGATTATATCTTTTCATTAATTACTACTAGGACAATTAATTAGAAGCGATCCTAATATTAAACGCCGTATAGAATAGTCTTCCCTAGAATAATATTAGCTTCTCCCCTTATAAAATTATATTCGGTTGCCCAATATATATACCTTTCGATTAAGAGGCCCGGACTTAGGACCCCTTTATCTTCCGGATTAAGTAATTAATTAGGGAATAAACTTAAGAATACGCTTAATATATTTATAGGTATACGGAATTCGCTAGGGAAATAATATTAAAAATATAGGAAGAATAGGTTCGTTAAGCTAATAAGAAGAAAAGGGATCCCGATTTCGATATAAAGGATAAAGTCGTTATTATTAAACGCCTCTAATCAACTACTATACGGCCTAACGATAAGTTCGACTTTTCTAATATCTATAACTATTATAAAATTATCGAGAAAATAAAATACTCCTACCAATTAGAATTCTTAAATAATTAGAAAGGTTTAAATCTCTTTTACGTTAATTATTTAAGAAAGTATAATAATAACCTATTATCCAATTAATCGGCTAAATACTTTAACTTAATTACTAATACCGACGAGGATCCCAAATAAGAAATCAAAAAGATTAATACTTCTAAAGTAATTAATAATAAACTCTTCTATAACGTAAATTAGAGAGGTTAAACCCCTAATTTAGAGTACTAACTAACCTTAAACTTTAAATATACTCCGAAAGCCCTTTAGGAATTCTATAAAACTAATCCGGATACTCCGGGCCTGTTTAAACGGATAATAAATTAATTAAATAAGGATTAAAAAGAGTATGAGGATAACGAATTATTAGAATTATTAGGACTAAGGCGTTTATAAAGGATTTTATATAAATAAGGTTATTAGAGGATTATTACGTCTATTGTAAAATACTTAATAAGATTTACGGACGAGTCTTTTATATAGGGGGGGGTAATATAACAATGCCGGCCCGGCTATACCGCTATACCCGCTATATCCTATAAGAGGACTAGTATTGTAAAGTACTATAAAGGTTAGAAGAATAAATAATATAGAAGGTTCGCGCTAAGACTAGCCAAGGCGGGCTCTAAACCTATTAAAGGTATTTACTCTTATTTATTATATAGGTAAAAGGGAATACGAGTAAAGGGATTGGCTATTAGCGACCCGTATATAGGTCCTATTATCGCTTACGTACTAAGGTATTTATTTAGGTTCGTAACGTATATATCTAATTCTCTTCCTTTTCTTCTCCTTACCTAAAATCTTCTGTTATAAATAGAATCTTAGCTTTGCCTTCGACTCAACTATACTATGCCCTTGTAGGCGCGGTTAAATCCTTTCGAACTATTGAAATCTACGATTTAATAAAGCTAGAGTTTACGTTTTAACGAAGCGACTCTATATATTAAAATCTATAGTTTAATAACAAGGCGATTCTAATATATATAAACTACGTAACTCTCGCCGTACAACTCTATAGATCTATAGTATTACACTATAAACGTAGTATTTTAAAAGTATAATTAATTATTATAATATAAGGGTATAAAGAAAATAAGAATATATATAATTGTATAAAGAACTAGAGAAAAGGGCTTAAGGCTATATTTAGAAGTTGGTTTTATAAAGGTGCTTATACTTGGGCACTTAATAGCCAATTAATTAATTAGCCTATAGTAGTCTTATAAGCGCTGCAAAACTGGTACAACTAACGCAATAATAACGGCGATGAGGCTTATCCATAGCCTTATTTATAGCCTAATACTATGAGGCCAATTATATACGCTGAGCTGTTATAAGGCTAACCCTGTGATAATAGTAACCGTTTAATTATTAAGGCTTTCGAATATTTATATAATATCCGAATAGTATTTTTAATTAGCCGGGTCGGTTATTATAAAGGTACTAATCGTTATAATTACGAGGAAGTTATTAGTTATTAGGGGGGTAATATTATTAGATATTAATCGTTAAATTAATATATTATATAAGTAGAAGAAGGGAAAAGAGAATACGAATTATTTAATAGCGATATTCGGTTTAATAATTATTTAATTCGAAGTTAAGGTTATAATACGAGGTTTTAATTGCGTAGAAATAGTGTTTAATTAATTTGAATTAATAATATAAAATTAATAACGTTACGACGATTATACATAATCGCTCTTCCTTTAAATAAATATACGTGGCGTGATAGTAAAATATAATAAATTATTATAGGGCGAGAAGGTATTATTGAGGGTAGGGTAAAATATACGTTATTATACGAAGAAGAGAAAGGGAAATATACGTAGAGGATTAACTATATAGGCGAAAGCCTAATAGGCTAGTCTGTACGCGCGTATATAAAGCTATACGTAATTAGGATATATAATTAATACGTAAGTATATAATTCTAGGCTATAGTACTAGCTTTAGTATAGTATATATATAGTTGTCACGGCGTAGTCAAGGATGGGTACGAAGTGCAAAGACTATACTACCTAGCTAACTTGGACTAAAGACAAGAAGTTGAAGAGGGAAGAAAACCCAAAAGGGAAGGCTCGATGGGGAGGGCTGGGTTTTATACCCTAACTTCTGGGAGGCAGCCAGAGCCAAGCCCAGAACCTAAACCCCGTAAATAGAAGCCAACCCGTGAATAGGATCCATAGTAGGAAACCATGAATGGAATCTATGACGGCTGGTGCCAGCCGTCACATTCCCCCCCCACGTAACAAGCTTCTATCCCGGAAGCGTCAAAAATCTAATTATACATATAATAATAGAAAGTGTAGCCCATTGAGCTTAAATCCCAAGACCTTGGTCCCGGGTTGAGGCTCTGCCAGACTCCCAATACTCTATCCCTCTCTCAAATCCACCAAGTTGAACAACACCAACATCTTCCAAGTCGAACAACATCTTCCTCCGAAGGTTCATATACCTGCCCATCTTTTCCTCCACTACTTTTACTAAGAATCTTAATTGTCGTGACTTGATCAGGGTCTTGGGTGACCGGGGAACCGTGACCGCCGTTGCTTAGCTATAGAAAGCAATGTCGAGAAAGATAGAACGATATCGAACTAACAGAGAAGGATGTCGAGAGAGAATGAGAATGTTGAAGTCGATGAGATGAGAACCTCTGTGGCCGAGAAGCTATTGATCTCAATGATAATGAAGTTAAGAGAGAAAGAGCTAAAAGAAGTAAAAAGAAGGAAGGAAATAATAAAACCATGAAAGAATCCATAACCAAGAGGGGTGACTACAAAAGGCAATCAAAAGAGAATTTCCGGTAACGGAGAAAGAGAGACCAAACGAGCAAACTACATATTTTGGGAATACGGCTCTATGAGGCTCAAAAGGCAAGCTGCATCTCAATGCCGAAAATAATAAAACGAATCCACCATCTTAGTTGTACTACCTTATCGACGAGGCTCAGCTTGAGGCTCTACTCCCAAGTGTCTGGAAATGCGGCTCTACTACCGTGAGTTTGGTAGCAATGAGGCTCTAGTTACTAGTATCTAGTTCGGTAACGAATCGAATAATAGCAAGAGATACTAATATTAATGCCAATATTAAATGGCAGAGGGGGAAACGGATTATCGGTAAAGGGGTACCATAGCTACGGTTGCTGGAACGACAAAGACCGGATGTAGTGACCAGAGCCGCAGTATTGTTATTGTTTACGCTCCAATTAGAGCAACCGAATAGCAAAGAAGTAAATGAATAAAGTAGAGAGGAGGCTCTACGCGAACCTGCATATAAGTAAATGAGACGAACTAAGTAAAGGGTTCCTAGGATATACGGCTCTATACCCCGCAACCCCGGGTGAATAGTAATATTGTTGATAATAATAAATAACGCTAAAAAAGGCGTGATTTCGTAAATTTGCTCGCTATAAGCGCCCGCCAAAGAGTATCTCTATCGCTGTATACCGGTTTAGATCTGGCTACAAGGCACAAAGACGGCCCGCTCTCGTAGCTCCTAAAACGTATATACTACCGCCGCGAGAGCGTCCAGACAATCGGATCTAACTCGCGAATCGAAGTCGTTAGAGAATAGGTGTTGGAACTAATACTGAAATCGTTAACTAGTCAAGTACACGGATGGAATTGCCGTCAAGAACGCCCGTCCCTTTACATAATAAAACTTCCAAATCCATCTAGAGACGCGGGAAATTGGTGCAGGCAAGGCTGCGCAAGCCGATTTCTCCGGTGCAAGTGATCTCTGCTCGGGGCTGGTGGAGGCAAAGCTCCGCATGCCAGTTGGGTCGTTCTCAAGACTCTGGGTAGTCGTCGAAGTCGATGTCGAAAAGGAGAGTGTTGATACGACCCAGCTGATCTGTTAGGATCAGACTGTGAAGGAACTTCTTGTAATGTCACGGCGTAGTCAAGGATGGGTACGAAGTGCAAAGACTGTACTACCTAGCTAACTTGGACTAAAGACAAGAAGTTGAAGAGGGAAGAAAACCCAAAAGGGAAGGCTCGATGGGGAGGGCTGGGTTTTATACCCTAACTTCTGGGAGGCAGCCAGAGCCAAGCCCAGAACCTAAACCCCGTGAATGGAAGCCAACCCGTGAATGGGATCCATAGTAGGAAACCATGAATGGAATCTATGACGGCTGGTGCCAGCCGTCACAATAGTTAATATAGTGCAATTATATTATAGGCTAGCCTTGTAATAGTTGGAAGTAATAGGGGCCATTTGAATAAAGAGGGTAGTTTTTAGTATTTTGAGGAAAATTAAAAAAAAGGCGGGGTTATACGTTTTTAAATAGTACTTACTATACTACCTATTCTATATTTAGTTGTAAGCTGTGTGCTTAGTTAATATACACCTTCCTTTTTTTCTTTATTAATTAATATAGTATCTTTCAAGGACTACTGCCGTGCCCACCTAGTAGAAAGAACCCTTACACTTAGGAATAGGCGCTTGAACGACCGGGCAAAAATAAATAAAAGTAAAAGCTTTAGCTGACCCCAACCCGATTTGAACGGATAACCTTTCGATCTGGAGTCGAACGCGCTACCGTTGCGCCATGAGGCCGAAGATGCTTAAAGTTTTCTTTATATCCCATTAACAGCCTAGAGAGTTTTCGATGTACGACTCATCTTTACCGGTCGTCCTTATCTGCCGTCCGTTGCTAATGTCGCTGAACATCCACGTTAAATGATACATGCCGATTACACACGAAGGACGAAGAAACCCCGGAAATGGAAAGACAATAGTATGCTTGTACTCGTCAGGTCTACAAAATCGACCGTCTGACTAGTAGCGGAGCCACTAATCAGGACCATCAATTCGTACCGCGGGAGCGATTTGTACGGGCTAGGAAAAGCCCTTGGCGCCCAAGTCGCCCACGCTAAGCCGGTTAGCGGGCTTAGCCGCATATGTATATGCTTTAGGTGCATTTTACCCCTCCGAATTGGATATCCAATACATGCAGACCATATACCGTCTCGGTATAAGAATCCGGTACGAATTGCTAGTCGTGTACGAATTGATGGTCCTGACTAGTGGCTCCGCTACTAGTCAGACGGTCGATTTTGAAGACCTGACKAGTAGCGACAGCGACACCGAATAGGACACGCCCTTCTCACAACTTCATGATTAGTCCGACGTGTGCTTACTGATCTGCAACAATGTTTCTGCAGTCAGCGTCGTACACCCTCTCCAGTCCGAGGCAATTGATAAGAGCATCTTAGGACACATCGGATCTGGCGTCTCACATGTTTGCGAAGCATGACCGGCGACTCAGATTGAGTCAACCCGGTTACCTAGTCGATCGGTGTTCAACATTCTGTCGAGTATAAAAGCTGGTTAACCCATCTCAAGGGGTATTTTGTGCGGTAGACCTCAAAGTGATAAGACTCGTCGGCTTTACGATCCTGCAATGACAACATCACATCGCTTTCGCGCCATTATTGTTGGCGGTGGTCCAGTTGGACTGATGGCAGCGCATACATTCTATCGAGCTGGCATCGATTTCGTGGTCCTCGAACGCAGAAATGCCATTGCTGTGCCCGAGGCAGGAGGCGCCGGAATCGCCATCATGCCCAGCACTTTGAGGCTCTTGTCTCAGCTTGGACTGCTTGAGGCGGTGGAGGCAATTGGGACGCACATGCGCCCCGGAACGGTGGTGACGAGTGACGGGCGGCCGTTTGCAACTGTCAACACAGATGCGTGGTGCTCTGAATTGTAAGTCACCGAAAGCGAGCAACCTGAGGTATTCCTGGGCAGAAACAGCTAATACCGACTGGTGATGTAGCCATGGAACAGGATGGGTTATGGTGCATCGACCCGAGTTGATGCAGCTGCTGTATGGTGCTCTTCCTGATGATATCAGACAGCATCTTTTCCCTGGAAAAAAAGTAGAAACCATCGAGACGACTGAGGAGGGAGTCGTGGTCCGGTGTACCGACGGAAGCGTGGAGAGAGGCAGTATTGTGGTCGGGGCGGACGGAGCCCACAGCAAGGTGCGCGATTGCATGCGTCGTATCGCACTGCAAGAGTCGTCGAAGGCAGCCGTGAATGAGGAGAAGCCGTTTGTCGCGACGTACCGGTGCGTGTTCGGCCATACCGTCAGCCCGCCACCAGGAATCAACCCCGGCGATGAGTGGCATATGCATGGGAGCGGAATCTCGTCGCTCCTGCTCGCCGGCTCGGAGAAGACATGGTTCGCGTTCAGCCAGAGGCTACCTAAGCCAACGCGGGAACGACGACGGTACACCGAGCAAGATATGGAGAGCTTCATGGAAGAGCTTGGCCATGCCCATTGCACATCCACGCTTACACTCAACGACCTTTACCAAGCGCAAACATCTTGCTATCTGACTGACCTCCATGAAGGTCTGATTCAACACTTCCACCATGACCGCATTGTCCTGGTCGGCGATGCTGTTAACAAGCAGACTTATAACACGGGCCAAGGGTGGAACACGGGAGTGCAAGACGTTGTTGTGCTCACCAACAAGCTCCGGGCATTGATGGAAGACGAAACCAATCTTGATGCGCCGATCAGTAAAGGCAAGATCGAAGCCGCTTTTGGCTTATACCAACGAGACAGGCACCCGGTGGTCCAACAAGCTGTAAAGGCATCAATGATGTTCACTCGCACAGAGGCCTGGAACCACTGGTATGACTGGTTTACAGATCGCCATGTCCTGCCACGGACTGGGGGGTTAAAATGGCTCTATCGAGCGTTTCTTGTACCGGCCAACGAGAATGCACAGGTCTTGGAGTTTCTCGAGGAGAACAACAGGCCATCCGGGACCATCCCATGGCTCCATGGCACTAAGGGGGATCAATTGAAGACGTCTCCTGGTACGCATTAAGGTATTTTGACATCTTCTTTGTTTGTTGCACTTATCTCCACTAGGGACCGCGTATACTAACATGTGATTAGATTAGGCGTACCCAACTTTCTTGGCGCACACCAAATGGCACGTCGACATGTCAAGCTGTCGCCACCTACGTACGACCCTGAGGATCCCCAAACGTGTACGCAACTGCTGCTTTTGACTACGACTTCAGCTTGTCGTTAACTTGCGCTCCTTCCCTATCGTTCCGACCAAGCTTGAGGAGTAGAGGCCCATGCTGGAGCTTCGGGGTAGAGTTCAGCTGGGCACTCGTCCAATGAATGTTACGTGGGATTAGTTAGACCAGATAGGTGCGCGCTGTCCATCCATTTTCTTCAATGCTTTTTCTTGACCACAATGCCGTGGCTGCCAACACAACAACATTGTGGGCAATGCAGAGTGTCGGCAACCGGCACTGAATGCAGGAGTGTTACAATGTTCAGTAATTGGCTTGTTCGCGAGATCTCGAAAACTGAGATCGGAACTGTTGTGTACACCAAGCCAATGGATAATTAGCCATGAGATCGTTGGCGCCAACGGCAACGCAGACTTGAATATCCGGAAAGGGTGTTCACAGCCTGATACGATAAGGGCACATGTATGACGATGGATGTGTTGTAGATGCACTCCTAGGTGGGTTTCGTGGGACCATGCTTTCGATGTCATGTCGTATCTGCGACCCTATTTTCAAAGTGAACAAACAACTCCTCAGCCTGATTAGGACGGACTCACGACCTTTAAAACCTCGGGCCATCGTCAACTCAAGTAGTCTCAGGAGTAGCTGGACAGGGAGACTTTTACATACCGGTCGTTTCTCGCCCTCAGCTTCACTCCGGGCGCCCAAAAGTTGCTTGTATTCCAACTGGTTTTTGGATAACGAGAGCATCATGTCTGCGTCTGGTGTTCAGCGTCCTCTGGGGGGACATACAACCGAAGACTCTGGCAATGCTGACCTGAAGAGTCTGAACGAGGCATTGAGCAAGCAAAAGTATCTGGCCGGGTTTCACGGCGATACGCTCATTGGGGTAAGTTATGATGCACCAACATTTGTGGCATGGAAGCTAACTCGCTGCAGGATAAAGTCGTTTCCAAGGTCGGGCTCATGGACGATCTGAAGAGCATCCTAGAGCTCAAGAACGTACCCAGTATTACAGCTGTCCTGGCAAACTATCTCAAGGGAAATGGCCTCGACATCAAGGCTGGTGCATCGCTGGTGGCATCCATGTCGAACAACAGTGTGGCCAGGGCCGAGTTCATCGAAGAGCAGGTCAAGACCAAGTACGACCGCATGCTGCACCCGCCTTTGAGTTACTTGGGCGATGCCTTCAAGTACCGGACCGCCGATGGCAAGTTCAACAGCGCCATCAACCCACACCTGGGCCAAGCTGGAGCTCCTTACGCCAAAACCGTGCCTGCGAAGACCCATCCACTCGGAGCCTTGCCAGATCCAGGAGATCTTTTCGACCGGTTAATGGCAAGAGAGGAAAATGGCCGTCCAAGTCAGTCAGGCTTGTCCAGCATGCTCGTATACCATGCCACTATTATCATCCACGACATCTTCCGCACCAATGACAACGACAAGAGCATCTCTGATACGTCGTCATACCTCGATCTGTCGCCACTGTACGGCTTCACAGAGGAGATGCAGCGCAAGGTTCGTGATGACATGTATGGTCTTGGTTTGCTTAAGCCAGACACGTTTGCAGAGGACAGACTGCTTCGTCAACCGCCGGGAGTTTGTATCATGCTGGTCATGTACAACCGGTACCACAACTACGCAGCAACACAACTTCGGCGCATCAACGAAAACGGCCGCTTCTCGGTCCCCAGAAAATACCGGGAGGCCAAGCTCCTCGCGGCGGCAAAGTACTTTGTCAAAGATAGCCTGAAGGAAAACATCGACTACCAGGAAGCCCTGGAGAGATTCAAACATGCTAATCAGGCCTTTGAGAGCAACGGCCGAGTCCCCACCAAGGAGTACCAAGATGCATCGGATGCTCTCCAGGTCTTCATAGACAGGGTCCAGCCAGACAGAGAGCAAGTCAAAGCCTTTTACGACGGTTACGATGCAGCCTGGAAGAAGCTGGATGACGACCTCTTTCACACAGCTCGGCTGATCACATGCGGCATCTACATCCAAGTCTCCATTCACGACTACCTCAGGGCACTGATGGGCTTCCACCAGTATGACACCAACTTCACCCTTGATCCGAGAGTGAATCAGTCGAAAGCCAAGGAGGTATCGCGGGGCCTGGGCAACCAGGTAACGGTTGAGTTCAACCTGCTCTATCGGTTCCACTGCGCCATCTCCCTGGGCGATGAGGAATACCTCGAGAAATATCTGGAGGAGTACTTTGAGAAGAAGTCTAAGCCGGACTGGAACCCAAAGGAAATGGGATTGCAGGAGTTCCTCATGGAGATGGGCCAGGCGGGGGAGCGGGTGAAGAATGATCCTGCCGTTGAACCTTGGGAGATTGAGTTTGGACTCAAGAATAAGGACGAAGACGAAGCCAGGAAGAAGATGGCCTTCAAGCGTGACCCAATCACCAAGCTGTTCAATGATGAGCAAATGGTAGAGCACCTTACCAAGGTAATGGATGAGCCAATCTGTAAGTGCACATCCCGTCAATTCTTATTGCTGATCAAATGCTAACATGGGCCGAAAAAGCGAATTTCGGACCTAGGAACGTACCTCGGTCCTTGAAAGCCGTTGAGGTCATGGGCATTCTTCAGGCGCGCAAGTGGGGAGTTGGCACACTGAATGACTTCCGTGAGTTCTTTGGGATGAAGCGTCACGAAACGTTCGAGAGCATCTCGGGCTGCGTTGAGGTACAAAATGCACTCCGGGACCTCTACGAGCACCCAGATAAGGTTGAGTTTTATCCCGGTGTCTTCTGCGAGTCGGACGCAAGCCAGAATGCGGATCCAGGGCCGAGCGATGTCGATTCGGCGTTGTGGGCCGCCATCTTCTCCGATGCCATCACTCTCGTCCGGTCGGATCGGTTCTACACTGTTGACTGGAACACGAACTCGCTTACATCCTGGGGTATGAAGGAGGTAACCCCAGATAACGATGTGCTCAAGAGCTCCGTGTTCCATCGACTTCTGCAGCGATCGTTCCCGGAGTGGTTCCCCAGCACGTCGGTCCGCTTCTTCCACCCCTTCTATACAGCCCAGAAGAACGCCGAGTACGCAACGGCGCAGGGCTACGGCAAAGACTTCGCCATCAAAACCGTTGCGGAGAAGTTTGAGCGGAACTGGTTCGGGCCAGCAAAGGTCACGCGGACGTTCGACACTTCAGCCTCAAACCCTCGCAAGCCTGTCGAGCCCAAGGTTCTGACCGATCCTGTCCAGATCATGGCAGTCCTGGATGACGATACGGACAACATCGTTCATCCAGTCCGCCTGGAGCCCGAGATTCTCCCCGCCAAGGTCGCCGAGGTTCTGGCTGTGCGCGAACAAGAAGACACGGCCAACGGTAGAAGGTCACATGGCGAGCACCGGGAAGATATCGACACCGATACCGACGACTTGATGACATACTTCACCAACCTCATGAGAGATATCATCAGGCGTGAATCCGTCGTGATGAAACCGGGACAAGAAAAGCCGAAAGCCGACTCGATCTATCAGCTCGATGTCACCAGAGACTTTGCCATCCCCGTCGTCACTCGGTATGTTGCTGACTTCCTTGGTTTCGGACATCTCGTGAAGTCGGAGACGAATCTGCATGCGAAGTACTCCGAGAACGAGATTTACCAGCACATCACCAACTGCCATGTCTACTTCTCGTACAACGCCGATGAAACCAAACTCCCGAAACGGCGCAAGGTGTTCAAGGACTCGATGAAATTCCTCTTTGATCTGACGCTCAACGAGGGCAACGTTGCCGAGGCGAACAAATTTCGTCTCACACGGGCGCTCGAAAGTGTTGGATCATGGTTCTGGAGGTCTGCAGCCGGCGACAAGAACCCGATGAGCGAGCTCGGTTTTAAAGTTTCCGAACAGGTCTTGCAACAACAGAAGGGCGACACTGGTAGAGTGGCGGCAATTTTGTTGCTCATTGCTCTCGATAGCTCGTATAACTCGGTTCTTGCCTTCACTTCGGTTCTGGACTCGTTCATCAACGGACTATACACGCTGGCAGCCGAGAAACGGAAGGCTTCAGGAGTTACAGCAAATCAGAGTTGCGATTGGCGTGATGTCCAATATCTCGCGTTGGCCGAGTTTGCGGATGTGCCGACCAACACCTTTGACGAGATCAAGAGAATCGTCTTGAAAGCACAGAGGAAGAGCGTAAAGCTACCCATCATACGCAAAGCACGCAAGACTTGTGTGGTAAAGGGAAGTGATTTGACCGTGGAGAAAGATCAGCTGATCATCTGTGACATTGTAAGTTCTCATCACCGCAAAAACCACAGGAAAACCGCGTGACTAACACTTCACTTAGAACCGCGGTGAACGGAAGCACAAGGACGATGTCTCAGCCGCTGGCGCGCCACCACACTGGGAAACCAAATACCTCTCCTACCACACCAGCTTCACCGAGAGGTTCACTGGATACCACCCCAGACACCTCGCTGCGAACAGTCTGACCGCCATGATCAAAGTCCTAGCTCAGCTCAAGGACCTCAGACGAGGCAACGATACCCAAGGCCGTCTGAAGAAGATTGCGCTCGACTCGTCATACGCAACATACAGCAACTTCATGGCGCCACAGCGTATCAGACAAATCAACACTCAAGTGAGGGCCAAGATCGAAGAGGCCGAAAAAGCCGGTGACTTGACGACGGCCGAGAAGCTGAAGAAGACGTACAACCTCAACAGACTGCGATGCCCTGCGACGGACACGTACATGACCCCCGAGTGGAACGAGATGATTCCGTTCCCGACTACTTGGAAGGTCAGGTTCCACGGATTCGGGGAGTCGACGTATGGTGGCGAAGACTGGCCTCTTCTTCAGTCAACGCTGGTGCCGGATGACTTCCCCCCTTTCTATGAGCTTCCTGGCGGACCGAGTTATACGGGAGGTTCGTTTGGAGAGCCAATTTACCCATGTCCCGCGAAGCACCAGGAGGAGCTGGCCAGCAGAAAGAAACATGAGGAACATGTTCCGAATGGGGGTCGCGGCAGTGATGCGGGTGACTCTGCCATCGGGATGGATGATGGCCGTCACAAGGAGATGCCGAAGGGGGTTACCAATGGGTGTGGCATCGGAATTTGAGCATACCATCAGTTTGGGATAGTTAGGTCTGCGGTTATCCGGAATCCAAGAGTGAGCGTTTTGAGCATCATTCTCCAAAGAGATAATCGTGAGAGGTTACGTACCTTGTGAAGTCCGTGATGCATCGTGATTGACTTGATCATCGCATCGCGAGAATGCGTCGTTCTGCACTCCACAACCCCCAGGGCCTATCTCTGCCGTGATTGGTGCTTAACCCCTATCAATAACACTATCTCATGCAGATAGATGTACCTATGCAGGGACTCTCTTATACCACGGTTACAACCCCGCTTCTTGACCATGCCTGCACCTGTTCCAAGCCTCAAAGTTGCAAAGGACAAGATCTCATCGAGGCGCTCGTGTCAGCCAGAGTACACATGAGAATCCCGTCCTCATCATTCCATGGCCATCATTCTCCGACCGCAGAGCAGACAGCAGTTTCCATACCTGTCATGATGAGTCGCTCCGAAGCAACATGGACCTCGGCCTTCGGAGGGATTCCGGAAACCGTCATCAAACCATGGAAACCGCCACCACGAAAGACCTATCTCTTCAAAAGAGCAAACCTCGTTGATACCGCTCAAGGGACCATCATCTCCAACGTCAACGTCAAGATCGCAGATGGCGTGATCAAGCTAGTCGAGAAGAACGATCCCAGGCTTGCCGGCCTCGCTCATCATCTACGGGGCGAAGATGACTCGGGACCGGTAACCGAAGTTGACCTTGACGGCAAGTTTCTGTGCCCTGGGCTTATTGACTGCCATGTCCACGTCAGTGCCGTACCGGGGGAACTCAGTCTCTCGTCCGCCGCCGCCATCTCTGATCCTGCAATCTCACTTCTTCGTCAACCCTTCGTCTGCTCGCAGATGCTTAACAGGGGTTTTACCACTGTTCGTGACACAGGCGGTGCCACGCTTGCTTTGAAGGAGGTCCTCGAGGAAGGTGTCTTTCCCGGACCACGGCTCTTCATCTGTAATCGGGCTCTATCTCAGACAGGCGGCCATGGTGACCTCCGCGGCGCGCACGACCACGGGAACCAAGGAGGAGGCTGCTGTGGGGGCTCGGCGGGTCAACTGGCTGTGGTCTGCGACGGAGTACCGGAGTGCATTCGTGCGGCGCGAGAGCAGCTGAGGACAGGAGCGGATTTCATCAAGATTATGGTTGGAGGCGGCGTTGCCTCTCCCACGGATCGGCTGACCAACACGCAATTCACGGCTGCGGAGGTCCGGGCCATCTGCGATGTGGCAGAGAGCTACGGAACCTACGTGACTGCTCATGCATACACGCCCAAAGCAATCCGCCATGCTGTTGACAATGGTGTCAAGGGCATCGAACACGGAAACCTGATTGACGAAGCGACGGCACGGTATATGGCTGAGAGGGGAATCTGGTTAACGCCAACGCTAGTAACGTATGACGCGATGGCATCAGATGAGTATGCCGGCTTCCTGCCGCCAGAAAATCAGCGAAAGAACGAAGAGGTACTCCGTCAAGGGCTGAAGTCGCTCACCATTGCGGAGAAAGCAGGAGTCAACATGTGTTATGGCTCTGATCTTTTAGGACCTTTGACGAGGGAGCAGTCGAAGGAGTTTGGCATCCGGTCGGTCATCCTGAAGAGCAAGCAGGTTTTGCAGTCAGCTACTGTAAATGCGGCAAAGATGCTGGGACAGGAGTCGTTTCTCGGCCAGCTCAAACCGGGATATGCTGCCGACATGCTTATTCTCAACGTTAACCCATTCAACGAAGTGGCGGTGTTGGACGAGCCAGAGAGGCACGTGTTGGCAGTAATCAAGGACGGGCGAGTATACGTGAGCCGGTGGAGAAAACTTCCCGTGGATGCAACACATAGAGAGGAGCTGATCGAGTGAGCACATTGGACAAGGCGATGACAAAAGAGGAGTGATTCATCGCATTTGCCCTAGAACTAGCTAGAGATCTCACAACTGTGATTGTGAGCCATAACTAAAGAACCTGATATGAAGACGTGGTTTCTGCGACGAGACAAGAAGTCCTTAATAGAAAAGAAGGCCTTGATAGAAAGCAGACCATTCCTTGCCAAAAAAATCCATGATGAATGCAAACCATTTACTCGTTGAAAGGTCCTGATAGAGAGTAGACCATGTCCTTTGGCGATGACATGGCTACAATCCTAGACCTTCAAACCACACCGTGATATCTTCCAAGCATCAGGGGTCAAAAGCCAAGAGCAAACAATGTTTGTCGGCAAAAAGCTAACTGACCGAGATCCTATCGCGAGACCAAAATGCCAGTGGGAAAGATGTGTCGTCTTGACGATCCCGTGCAACTGTCCTAAGAGAAGCCCTCAAACAAGCGACCGCTTTTTGGTGCGCTCCTGGAAGTTGATGGTCCTCAGATCCTTCATAAGGTCCTCCCAGGTGAGGCGGTTCATGGTCCATTCCTCGAGTAGCTTTGCGTGCAAGTCCGGGTAATTCTCCTTCATGCCACAAGCGTCAAGGACCGTGGTGAGTCCGAAGTCAGGGTCAAAGTTCCAGCCCTCCTCATGGAGCTGGTCCCTGAGAGACTGGAGACGCTGAAGATACTCGCCCATGGAGCCGCACTGGTCTCTTCTGAGAGCAACGAAGTCGCCAAAGAGTTTTCCGCAGTTGTCATTGCCAGTGCCGTGGGCGAAGACGCGCTTGACGAGATCATACGTGACCTTGGGGTCCTCCTCCTTGATGTTCCAGTTGTACAGCTTCAGAGTGACGATCACGTCCGAGTCGGTGAGGGTGCTAAGCAGGATGTAGTTGACTCTGGCTCTCTGCTTCTTCCAGTCGTCATTGGCGGGTCCGATCAAAGGCTCGCGAACGTTGTCCTTGAGATAGGATGATAAGCCGTAGAAGTCGAGGTAGCGGAGGAGAAACATATCCCAGAGCTCGAGATCCTCGGGGCCCTTAAGAAAAGGGGGTAGGGGGAGGGTCGGAGTTTGGTAGAGAACACCTTTCTTGAAGTTGTCGACAAGGCGAGCCATGTAGAAGAGGACGTAAAGGACGGCGCAGAAGAGCGCAATGCATCCCTTCGTAAAATCCATCACCATATCAGACATGGCTATGGACTTCGGTTTCCTGTTCTAGTCTTGGAGTTGTATGCCAGTCGCTTGACGGGTGTAGACGAAGAAAGGAAAGTGAGGTTGATGTGAGAAGTACTTGAAGGGAAGACGGTAAGATGTCGAAAATGTTCTGGCTGTTGATAGTCGCTAGACTACAGGTCGCCTCCAAGACCTTGCTTGATTGATCTGGTCGATACGATGGTGAGAAGGCGGGGGAAGTCTGCCGCGCGCGCGTTAGCAAAAGTGATGACTACTCGAAGGACTCTAGACAAAAGGAAGATATTCACCTAGTCAAGTTCTCGCGACGCGCCTTATACAGGCAGTCTCTTGATATCGGTGTGGCCCTCTGATGTTGCGCGTGGTTGTTGCTTGAGGTTGAGAAGAGGAAGGCGGGTGGGTGGATGAAAGAGGAAGAAAGGAAGGTGGGGGGCGGTGATGGAGGAGGTGGAAGTGAAGAAAGTGTTTTGGCGAGGGGGAAAGAACCCGAAAGTGACAAACAAAAAACAACAAGTGAAGAGGCCGCGCGATGACGGTCCGTGCCAGCCAGAGACGACGCGGGTCAAAAAATGGAAGGAGCGACAAACCTTACTGGCACTAGGCCGGCCAAAAAGGTGCCTTCCGTGTTTGATCCTATCTCTTATCTGACCCGGAGCTTGTCACGGTTCAGAGGACGAAATACAGAACCAAAGGCAAGAGCGCCAACCCGACACTCAACAGACATCTGACGTGACCATCTGTTCTTCCCATGGCAGACGATAGGTAGGGAGCAAGGCTACTCTGGCTCGACGACGACGAGTTGGTGGCAGAGGCAACTCCAGTTGATCCATCATCTTCCTTGACGGCACTCTCCGCAATATCCTCTTTGCTCTGATTCCCATTATCCCCATCCACCTCCTTGCCATCAGTACCATCGTGCTTCTTCAGGACAATGCTATCCCAGCTTCCTGACATGTCCCCATACGAATAATTCGCCGCCGGATACTCATTCGTCACCGACACCTTCTCGACATACATCGTGAACGGCCCTTTGGTATAGTCCGTCACACCCCCCGCCCACGCAATTGTCCCCGGCGCATTGTCCGGATCTCCTCCGGCCCACGAGCCTATTCTCAACTTCATGGGCGTCTGAGGATAGTTCAGCCCTCCGACGGCATCCTCCTTCTTGAGCGTGCGAACCGCCTTTCCATCCACGTACCACGTCAACTGTTCAATTTGCCAGTCAATCGTATAGTTGTGTGTCGTTCCCTGTACATCGTGCACTGCTGACTTTCCGCCGCGGTTATACAGCGTCACATTCCCCTTGCCAAAGTAGTTGGTCTGCGCTTGGTCGTTGTTGCCGCCGATCAATTCCCAGTCGATCTCGTCTCCGTCATCGCTCCCGAGCACCACGCTGCTGACGATACCCGTCCCCGGAGCTGCACGCATGAGCACCTCGACGCGGCCGAAGAAGATATACCAGTTTGTGGAGATGGTGGGTGAATCTCCCTTCTTAGCAAGAGTGAGGACGGCACCTTGGGACGTGTAGGTAACTGAGCCGGCGCCTACGGACGTCCAAGAAGCCCAGTCCGTCGTTCCTTTTGTGAAGTCGACGCTATATGGGCTGTTGGTAAGACCTATGTCCGGAGGGCAGCCAGAGGCTGTGATATGAGATGGCACCCCCCATACGTCAGCGTTATACTTCCCAAAGTCTTTCATGGAAATGTCCAAAAAAAAACTTACTATTGGTTGGATTACAATTCGTCCATGATTGTGCAGCAGCAAACGCAACCAATGCCGAAAGAACCAAGAGCAGCCGCAGAAACAGAACGCTCAACATATTGTTGCCCATTCTTTTCTCAAGTGAGGCGAGATTGGAGAAGGCCAAGGCACTCAGCAACGACGACGATGCACGAAATCTTCAGCAAGCACCAAAAGAAGTCGCAGTAAACGCCGTAGTCTGATACTTTTGATATAAAACGGTCCAGTTCGAGATATGCAGAATGCCAAACCAGACCGTCGACGCTGCGGAAAGACGGCCGCCTTCCTCACCTTTTCTACCCACCCGTCCGGCCCTGGTACCCGTGATAGTAGATTTGGGACCATGTACGCGCTTCGTCCTTTCCGCGTCATACTTGGTACATCCGTTGGCTTGGTCAATAACACACAGACGAGACGCAAGGGCTCAGACCGAGATTGGACAAAACAACAGCCTGTCTTTCGTCACACGGTGGAAGCTGGAACGACGGAAACTATCGAGTCAGAAACAATAATGGTTAACACTAACACTAACACTGACACTGACAAGCTGGCAGGGCTGCATTGTGTCCGTAAGACCGGATCTATATCTGCCAAAGTGCTCCATAGAGAGGCAAGACCAAGCGAGAAGATTTGACACTAGAGCCGCGAAGAATGAGCCACGGCTCGATGGGTAAAAAGCGTAGAAAAGTCCGGAGTCAAGACGTTCGTTCGCAGGGTCCTGGGTACTAAGTTGGCGCCGCATCCAGTCAAAGGTTATCGATACCAGGCCTCCCGAGGGACCTGTCACTATGTGAGCACATTCCCGTTCTAACCATGCTCGATCGTATAGCAGGAAGACAGAAGATGAATTCAAAACATGTTTACCGTGCCTCTTTCTATCATTGGGCGAGCCATTCCCGTGGTGTTGTTCCAGACCACTCCCTTCACCAACAGCCATGGTCTGGTAGCTTCATACAAAGCTAATCGGCGACACGTCCTATCGCTTGGAGTTGAGCTCTCCATATCGCACGGCCCCATCGCCTATATCTCACTGCCACGCGTGCCACGTATTATCGTGCATGTCCCAGACACTGGCGAAAGGCTTCCCGTCGTTCTCTGCTCGCCGTAACGTTGTTGTGACCTTTGTTCCCCTTTTGGATCATCTCGTTGTGTAATTTGCTTTTATTACTCTGGTATCGATCGGCCCATGCTTCCCTTCGTGTAACTAGTAACGCCCAGACGCCGTGCTATTATATGCCGTAGGTAGTAGGATGCGCCCGTGGATTAACCGGCCGGTTTGTAGTCGGTGGCGCACGCCATTATGTATTATACAATTATTTAGAACCTGTAAGAATGTTCATGTTAGCTAACTGCATTGCGCCGGCAAAGAAATTGGAGAGAAAAAGAGGACAGCAACAACTCACCTAATCTCGTAGCTTCCTGCTCTCGTCATATACCTCACCCACTTCACACTCGAGTAGTTGCTCTTCTCAAACACCTTGAGATAACGAACCAGCAAGCCAGAGCTGGTAAACATCAGCAGACTAAAGTTCATGCTGAGTGGCGGCCTGCTCCAAGCCTTCTGGTTCGTCATGCTCGTAAGCTCAGCCTCGGCGCTCAGCACAAACTCGCTCTGTCCAGCAAAGCGACCAATCTTCCACACAATCACGTTCTCAGACGGCTCGTACTTGGCCTTGCCCTGAGTGCAGCGCTCCGTGATCCTCGCCGTGTTGAGCGGCGTGGGGATCTTGACGACCACGTTGGTCGCAAACAGCTTAGACCCAAAGTTGGCGCGCACACCGATGCTGTATTCCACCTTCGTCTTGCCAACCTCGTTGACAATGGCGTGCACCTTAAATGGCAGGTTGACGTTCTCGGTCGCGCGGTACCGCATCAACTCGAATTCGCCGTCGGGCGGGATGAAGCTGATGATACGGTCGCTGTCGAACTTGCCCAGCTTGACGCACTGGTGGAACTGGCAGTCTTCGAGCGTGACGCTGCCGGCCGCGGCCTTGGTCGCCTTGCTTCCCATCCTGTTGCCGCTAGGCAGGCTCATGAGCCCGTCCTGGTCGAGTAGGAGGCGATCGTTGAGACCGAACTTGCACTCGGGCGTGCCGCTGAGGTAGGCGCGCATGATGATCTGGCCGTTGACGTCCGCGCGCAGGACGGAGCCGGTTGCGCTCATGAGCAGGTTGACATCCTCGATTACGTCGACGAAGGCTTCGTTCTTGCGGTACTTGACGTCGGCCTTGCGCCAGGATAGCGCACCCGTGGCTTGCATGGTGATCTTGGCTGAGTCCTCGACGGCGCGCTCCGACTTGACGCCTTCGGTTGTGATGTACATCTTGAGTGTGTCGGTCTCGGTATTTTGGGGGTATCCGAAGTCGATGATTTCTGTAGAGCGCAGACACGGAGTTGAGGTTAGTCGGCAAGGTCGCAACTAGAAACAATAAAGGGGGACGGGGACATACCATCCAGGAGCTCATAGACCAAGACAAAGTTGTTCTTGACGGCCTCCTCGTCAAACTTGCCAAAGTAGCCGCGACCCAGCGCGATCAAGCGGTAGAGAAACTCAAAGACCAGGGCGGCATTGGCGTTACTACGGGTGATGGCGACCAGGTAGATGTTCTCGTGCTTGACATGGCTGAAGGTGGTGCTGCCGAGGGTCAAGATAGGGGATCGGACCTGGGCGTTGCTGATGACCTGGATGCGGAACACATCGGCCAGTCGTGGGCGGCAGTCATTGCGGAAGGCGCGGAAGATGAGGTTCTCGCCCTTTTGGTTGAAGATGAGGATCCCGGACAGCATCGTAACGGGTCGTCGGGGAGAAGGTGATTGAAAGTTGTAAACTGGCGGCGGGGACGGCGACGGCAGACACGGCGGGCGGATTCGTTTCAATGTCGAAGGCGGCGGGCGGTCGGGAACAAATTCATCCATCGCCAGCAGCTGCAACCTCCAATGTCATGTCGCGTCCATCACTGTGCTGTCCATGTAGAGCGACTAGTGCCACCTGGACGGCGGCTCTTCAGGGGATGGTGGACGCTCTCCTGCAGCGCGGGAGGTCCTTGAGTGGATTGCCATGTCACCCTGCTGCGAGAAACGGGGGCGCGCGACATGGGTGCCGGGGAGAGTCTGCCGCACGGCTGCAGGCAAGAACCGAGCGAGGTACTTCTGCCCTAAGCGTTTAAGAAACATAGCAGCGAGGCCTGATGGGAAATTGTTAGCGACACACGCACAGCACTCTGCACCAAGCAACGAGGTACTTTGACAGCGATGCCCCTTTGAGGGTGGTGATTAGGGGCCTCTCAGATCCCTGTCCGAACTCCACTTTTCTTGAGCAAAAAGTACCGGGTGTATCTCACCCGTAATTACCATATTTTACAGACATATGACTACCATATGTATTGTATCTTCGATGGAGATAAAACATTCATACGCGGGGGCCTCTCACCGGCCTGCACCCCCGGAGCTAACCCTAACCCTAACTAACCCTAACTAACCTAACCCTAACACTAGCCTAACCCTAATACTAACTTGGGGTCCGCCCGCAAGGGATATATTTCGGTAATTTACAGGCTGTAAGGAAAGGGTACCGAAAGATACTTGTCACGTGATAAGCCCCACATTCTGAGAGGCCCCTATTCACCGGGCTGCCCCTTTTTCGTGGCACTAACAATAAACAAGGAGCGACACCATTTCGTTGCTGATTGCTGAGTTGCACCTCTTCAACTTCTACGGCATATCACGGCACTCCACCTGTGATCAATTCATTGACAGAGCACAATGAATCTTTTGAATGCGATTCGATTATTCCTCCTCTTGATAAAGCGCACTCTCTGAATGATTGATCAATGTTGAACCTGCAAACTCCTAGTCTCCGACCATTGTCACAACTCACAACGTCGTAGACCTCAACGCCTCTCTACTCTCCAATGTACCTTCAAGCATCCGACTTCAAGATGGCCCAAAGACATCCATCATAGCTCTTCTCACCCACAGTCTGCATAACCACCGACTCAACCCTCTCGTCCTTGGCCACTCCCTCCACCAGAATCCTGCCCGCCGTCTCCCTGGGGTCCGTCAAACTCTGATCAATCAACCTGCCTCCGCGCACCACATTGTCCACGCAAATCATGGCCTTGGGCAGCGCCATCTCCACCGCCAAGTTGAAGTAGTTGAGGTTATTCGGCTTATCCGCATCGATAAAGAAGAAGCCGAACTTGGGCCTCTTTCCTTGCTCAATCTCCTCCTTCAGCTGGTTCAACACCTCCAATCCAGATCCCTGGATAACCTCGATCCTGTCCGACAACCCCGCATACTCAATGTTCTTGCGCGCCACCTCAACGTGGTGGGGGTCGAACTCGACAGTGGTAAGCTTCATCTGCGGGTTCTCGCTGGCTAGCCAGATGGCCGAGTAGCCGCCCAGGGTGCCGACCTCGAGGGCGTGCGTGACGCCCAAGACGCGGCATTGCAGAGCCATGAACTTGCTCTGAGCTGGGGAGGCAGAGATGTCGGGCAGGCCGGCGGCTTTGGAGGCGTCGAGGGCGTTTTGGAGGGCCGAGGCGTTGGGCTTGCTGGAGGGGTGCAGGTGGCCCATGGTGTAGCCATCGACGGCGGTCCAGACGTCGTTTTGGACCCAGTTATGGCCCTTGTTATCGAACTTGAAGTTGCCGGTAGACATTTTGATGCTGAGATGTGGTGTTCGTGGTATTCGTGGTAGTGGTGGTGATGGCCGATGGCGGTCTTGGCGGGAGGCACTGATGCGGAGGTGTTATTTTGGCAACGAGGTAAGTGGAAAGATTGGACCTCAACAAGAAAAAGGTGGTATAAATAGGGAAGCTCTTCTGAAGATGGTCAAGCGATCTACCTTAAAGGATGACTGTTCGTGGTGGTTATGCGTGAATGTGTCAAAGGTTCAGACGACACGCAAGCCAGCTCGGTCGTGTTCGGCGATGTCGGAGATGTTGCATTGCTGTATTCACTTGGAGGTCCTAGTGGGACGAAGGTGCATTCACATGGAGATCCCCTTTCAAACATCAACTCAGGACGCTGTATGCAGGTACAGCCGGGCTCACTTTGATCCATTTGGTGTTGAGTCTGACATTCAGTGGATGTCTGCCTCTTCAAAGTCTGCATCTCGTGAAGGTCAATATTTGATAGAGGTAGCAAACAGAGACCGGATAGGGTGAAGTTCACCTTGGGCCTCTTTAAGAGGCACGCAAACCTGCAACTGCCCTTCAGTGATACGACGTGCATATCCGCGCGAGACCATCTTAATGAAGTCCGTTCCCGTCACGAGTAAACAAAGACTCGATCATGGCATTTTCGCAAGCTGTTCTTGGGTGTTTCTCGCATCTCCACTAACGCCATCATATGCTGGAGCCTGTGCTACACCATGGCTTGTATAAGCCGACAATGACGATGTTGCCCTCAATAAGCGGGTGGGTTAACGGAGAGGGGATCCAATGTTACAGTGGAGTTGGAGCTCGCTCGGTCGTTACGGTCGGTGATAGGAATGGGGGGCGCGGGGTTGTAAGTGTTAGTGCGGGAGAGAGTCATCGTGGGGGGTGATGGTGTCTTGGTCCGTATGTGCCATCATTGCGTGCTTTCGATGTCATTATTAATCAAAGAGGAAGCCTCAGAAAACCTTCATGGGAGGTGTATTTGGTCCCAGATGAAGCCATCGTCAAGATATCATATTGTAGGTATCACGACCGGAACCGAGTTCATTAACAAGGCTTACCCGCCCGACAAACGGAGTCCACAAGATCGGGTATAGATGGGTGTCATCAGATGCTGATGGCCGTGATTGACAGATGCTGATGATCACCACAGGACGACAGGAAATGTAGGTACCATTTCGGATGATGCAGTGCTTCGCAGACCTGGAGAAAGGGTTCAAAGGGCGGTGTTTTGTAGGGCATCAAGTGACAGCGCGAGAAGGACCCTTTATGCACACAATCGGGGAGATCGATTGGTCCTCGGCAGTAAGATTGCAGGGTGCATGAAAAAATCATTCCAATGCCCGAAAATGAGGGTTCATTTCAAGCCTAACCGACGATAGTTTGGACGCGGGAGGAGATCACTGGAGTGTGGTGTTGTCGATATTGGAGTCTTGAAGCTGACGATCATGCCCGAAAAAGCCCCGGCGGGTCTGACGTCACAGTACCAACCTCACCGCTGTCTTACAGGAACGGCATCTTTTCCTTGGCTCACATCAATGTAAGTTAACACCCGTTTTCTCATCAAACCTCTCTTGAGAAAGCTCCATTGAGTAACCCGAGGGCACCATTACGCAGGTCTGCATGCCAGCGCACAAGTACTATTGGATAGAAACCCAATTAACCT
Source organism: Neurospora sp. CHS-2018c (assembly GCA_009806235.1). Taxonomy (NCBI): domain Eukaryota; kingdom Fungi; phylum Ascomycota; class Sordariomycetes; order Sordariales; family Sordariaceae; genus Neurospora; species Neurospora sp. CHS-2018c. The sequence continues at coordinate 147,260 of RAPC01000045.1, read as the reverse complement.
CTGTTAAGGCTTACCCCATGCCGATATCCTCACCTTCATCATCATGCCTCGACCTGCAGATCCTTCTAGACTTCCATGTCTCAAAGCCTCTCGGGACGTCCCAAGAGCGCCAAGGAAGCTTACTTTCCTTGTTCCCAAGTTTCGCAAGGGGAAGATCCCATAAGTTGAACCCCAACCCACGACGACATCTCTTAAATATCTCAGGACCTCCTCGTGAACTCTCGACGAATGCCTTCTTTTCCATCGTGAACTCATGTATCACAAGAACTTCAACTCCAAGACAGTAGCCCATCCACAATAACAACTACCACTACAACAACACCAGCAAGATGGAGGCTGCAGGAGCAATCGACGATAGGAGACTGAAGCAAAGCTTCATCCTCGCAACCCTCATATCTACCATTGCCGGTACCTTCACCACCGGAGTCAACCTGTTCGACCGTGTTGGGGAAGCCAAAAAACAACGGAGACAGCGCAAGATGGACAGGAGCCAGAACCGCAAGATTGAGGAGCTCGAAAAGCGACTGGATGATGCTGTGAAGGGCAAGTCCAAAGCCGAAGAGCAACACAGGAATCTCCGAAATAAGGGTCAAAGGGGAGGAGACGAAGAGGATCTAAGAGACTCCCTCCAGCGTGGCGGTCCGTTGGTTCAAGGGCAGTATGACCAGCTTTACTCGAGGATGGGGCCCCAGTTTGCTCAGGGTGACTGTAAGTTCAGAGTTCTATCTCACCTCAGCATGAAACAGTTGTACTAACATCACCAAGTGCTCGCCCAAACCCAACTCCAAGGCCAAATCATCACCCTCCAAGGCACCGTCATCAAAATGCTTGAAGAAGCTCTCTACACCGGCGACCCTCCAGACGTCCGCAAGCTCTACAACGCCTCCGAATTTGCCCGAGAAGGCAGCATGCGCGCTCTCCGCGACCAATACCAGCGCCTCCTCCAATCCGCTCCCATAGACCGGGCTCTTCCCGCTCCAGCTCCCTCCCACCGTTCCAACCGAAGCCAAAGCCGCCCCATCGCTCCCGTGCGACGCATCTCCTCCACCCCTTCTCTCCGAGACTACTACAACACAACCGACTACGACACCTCCTACCACCCCACCACCACCACGCACCGCACCCATCGCAGCCGCGGCGCCGGGAGCTCCGTCTCCCACTCGCACCACTCGCACCACTCGCACCACTCGCACTCCCCCTCCCCTTCCCGGCACTCATCAAAGGGAATCCCCAAGCAATTAACCTACCACAACTCCATCTACTGCCAATACGCGACCTACCTGCAACAATCCGGGCAACCTTTGGACTCCTCCCTGGCTTCTTCGGGTATCTGCCCCGACTGCCACGCGCACTTGTTCGATCCCGTCGAAGTCGCGCAGCGGGGGCCGTGGAGGGTAGATAAGGAGGTGGTGACGCACAACGAGCGGACGGGTAAAGAGGAGGTGGAGTACAGGAGTTATTTGTTGACGACCAGGTTTTTCGTCAAGTGTCATCGGGAGGGGGGCGGGTTTGCGTGTTATTTGTGCTCGAAGTATCGGGAGAGGGATACGGTTTGTAAGAGGGAGGAGAGTCTGGTGGATCATGTGGGGGAGAAACATTCGATTGGGGAGTATGAGGGGGATGGGGATGTTAGGGATGTTACGAGGTAATTTGGTTTTTTTCTGGGGTAGAGTGGAAGGGGTTTCTGCTGTTGAATCTTCGTATCTTCCTTTCTCCCCCCTTGTACAATGTGGTTGAACATTTCTTGTTTTTCCTTGTCACGAACCTGTTACGACTGCATCGAGCGTTACGAAGTTATGAGGCATGATTACACATGGCAGAAATGATAGAGACACAAGATGGAACGATGTATGATGAGATGGATGAGAGAGTAGATGGTTTTTGCATTCTGAGTTGAGTCTCTCTGTATCTGTTGTACCATATCTCCGCTTATTATCCCTTCGATATCCAAAATTGATATCCAAAATTTCCAAAGCCTGGGATATATCTCCAAGCTGTAATATCCAAAAAGTTTCAAAAGCCTGGGATATTTCTTCCAAGCTGTAATCCAAAAAATTCCAAAGCCTGGGATATCAATCTGTCCAGGCTGTAATCCAAAATCTGTGTCGTAGACAGATCTCTGCATGCTTTTGTATCCTCCATCATTCTGTGCATGCTCATGCCATGTCCGACTCTATCGGATCAGGTGAACCAAAAAACAGATCATCTAACTTTTGAAGACACCGCAGCCATCCCAACCTTTTTTGATAACCGTGGGAAGACCGCACATCATGCCCCCATTTTGAAGACCGATCCATTACCCATGAATGTAGAAAAAGATCCCAAATGAAGTCCGGCCAGGTCATGTACGCCGGAAACGAAGAGAAGAAAAAGAAATAACAAAAGAGAAAACAAAGGAAACAGAAACGAAAGTCCAATAACAACAACAACAACCCGCTTGCTTCCCTTCTCGAAAATTCCAACAACTCGCTCTCGCTTGCTTCCCTTCTCAACAACACCACCAACTCACACAACTCACTCCAAAAATCAAGTCATACATTACATCCCGTAGCCTTACTCCTCCTCCTCACCCTCTCAATCATGCTCATCTCGTCCTGCAACCTATCCAACTCCTTCCTCGTCTCAAATTGGCTTTCCAGCTTCTGGCTGATCGCCTGGTGAATACTCTCCTCTCCGCGGTTCATCCAGACCTGCCAGCCCGAGTTCGAGAGTGGCCAAAGCGGCTTATTCTCAATATTCTCGATCCAGTCCGCACACGTCGTCCTCTTCTTGCGCGAAGCAATGATATCCATATCCGCCGCAATCTGCGCGCAGTAGGATTCCAGGGGCAAGTCGTTGACGTCCCGACCAAACGGGTTCTCGATCTCCTTACCGATGAAGAGCAGTCCCAGAATGATGTAGGCCGCTGCGATGGTTGCCGGAATCGTAATCCATTGCAACGTGGGCAGCAGCTGGAAGGGAAGCAAGAGGATGTAGACCCAGGTGATTTGCGCGATGGCGATGGCGTAGGCGATGGGTATCGGGGTGGACAGCACGCGGTCGGTGCCCACCAGGACGTCGTTCAGGATCGCCATGTTGTTGTAAGCAAGCGTTTGCTGCATGGGCACGGGCAGCTGGCCGTTGTGGATCAGCTCGTCCGTGTACGTGGCTAGGTAAGAAAGGATTTCGAGGGGGAGGTTGCCAAGCGGGCGAGATGCCTTCTTAATCATCTTGCGCGGGTTGGAGGCGGCGAAGCTGACGCCGATGTACTCGCCAACTGACTTGAAGAAGCCGGGACCTTGGAGGGCTTTGAGGGTCTTATCCGGCTCCTCCTCGGTGGCGCGCTGGGCGAAGGTGTCAAGATGGGCGACGAGGTGGGAGATGTCATCGTAGCAGGTGTAAGGCTCGAAGCGGAGGCGGTGCTTGAGAGAGACGGAGAAGGCGACCAGAAGGTTAAGGACGGTTCTGGAACACGTTAGCAATAAAACTTGAGGAACGGGAATGCTTTTGACTTACAGCTTGGCCAAAACGTCCTTCTTCCCTAGCTCGCCTTCCCGCTCTTTGGCATGCACCCAGTACACACGACCCAGTGTCTGACACGCCTGGGACAACGAGGCCCAGTAACGGCGACCCTCTGAATAGCGCTCGTATGCGGTTGAGCTGCGGAAGGACAGGCCCATACCAACCACAAAACCAAGGACCGTCAGAAGGATATTGTGGATACCCACTGGGGACGGAATATTAGCTTCCGCTTGGGATGGAGATAAAACAGGCAAAGGGGGCAGTTGTAACGCACAGTTTGTCACTTTAAAGTTAATCAAAGTGAGCATAGTGGCCCAGGCACCGACTCCGAGGAGTGGTAGGATCATCTTGGGCAGGATACTACCGTGCATCTGCATGAAGATAGGCCATTTTGAGTGCTTTTGGGTGTCTCGGGGGCCAGTCTGGGATCGTGGGAGGGTTATATGTTAGTGCTCTGAGAAGTGAATGAGGTAGGGGTTGATATGGTGAGACATACGAAGTAGTCATCGATCTCTAGGGAGTTGTGTACAGGCCGGAAGGGGTTCATGGTGTTGACACGAGGCGACATAAGCGTGGGGATCTGGTCCAGCTCAGGAAGGTTCTCGGTGGATAACCGGGGCAGCCGGGGCTTCTCGACGCCGTCATTGAAGTGTTGTTGGTCCGTCTGGGGCTTCTCGGCGCCGCCATTGTAGTGCTGTTGGTCCGTCCCTAGGTGGGTAGGGTCTACATGACCGTCGTCGCTGTCCATTGTGGATGAGGTTGTACTAGAGCCGGAAGAGCCTAGTATGGTTGAATAGGATCCTGGAGGCTCAGCCGCAGCCGGGATGCTGCTTCGAGGCTGCTGAATCGACATGTATGAGTTATGGGGTGGTATACCTAGTAGTCCAGGAGAGGTGGTACCCACAGGAATCCGGGAGGGAAGAGACGGATATGTTGAAATCCGGGGGAAGTGGTGATCAATCTAACTCGAATCCTCCAGATAGGGAAATGTGGAATAGTTGTCGACACGGTGATCCAATCCAATGTGCGTCCAGGTGTTGTTGCTGGAATCCGTAGGTGTTGAACCGGGTGGTGATATGGAAATACTTCGGAAAAGCCCCTTAGAAAATCGAACCTGAACGAATGACGGGGGGTCAAAATAAAATAGGAATAATCTAAAGAAGGTGGAAAAGAAAAATGTAGGATGAAATTTGGTGGTTAGATTCTAGACCGCAAGTAGGAAAAGGGGAGGGGATGTGGATGTGGATGGGGGAGTTGACGTTTAAAGGTGTAGATCCAGGTCTGTGTCGATGACGACTGGTCTGTGAAGAAAGCTCGAATGCTCTTGCCCGATCTCTCCTTCTTTTCCCAATGATTTATTTCCACTTTGCTTTCTGCATCCCGGCATCCCTTGACCCTTGTCTCCACGTCGTCCGCCCATTGTTACGCCCCTGTTTGAAGATGTCATGCCCTGGTCCCTACCTGAATGGGAAATCCTCCTCCACTCTGAACTGCACTCGTCCATCATCTCCGGTTCCCGATTTCTGGATTTCTCGGTGTTGTCCGTAGTGCTATACCGTTATACGTAGCACCGGTTTTTTGGGTCAGGTAGTATTCGACCGTTCCATCTCAGCTTCCTATAGCGGTACACCTCGGGGGAACACGGCGTGCGGGATCAAAGCGGGATAGGTACTGAACTTGCAGTGGCGTGAATCAGAGAGAAAGTCAAAGGGTCTGTTCTGTCGTCGGCCTGTGAAACAGAATCCCCACTCTCTCCCAGGGCTGCCGGGCTACCGATCAAAACATTGGCTGCGGTTCCTGACCAAGTCACGTGCATTGAACCAAGCCTGCATCGCATTGATCTGACACACGCCACTGCCGTGGACCCGGAGATTTGGAGCAGGAGCCTGAAATCCACTTGACCGTTCTTGGCTGCGATAGCCACTGGACGACCACTGGAATTTAGTGAGCGAGAAGAGAACATGGTTGCGCAAATTGAGATCTGTCAGGCATCGATGAACCCAACAAGTGTGAATCCCGTATTCAATTTGCAACGGGATTGTTAGCGGCTGCAAAATTCAAAGGCATTGACCCGACCAGCAACCGCCATGCCATTCTCATAACAACCCTTGTTGATATCGTGCTACGTTACTACGTACTTTTTGGTCAGTGTTATTCACGCACCAATGCACATTGAAGTGGTCGTACAGCAGTGCTGATTCACGACAGTGCTGTTGGTCCTATTCTCGCTATTCTCGGGGAGGGCGCAGGCATCATCATGTAAGTGGAAGCCGGAAGCAAAGGGAAAGCTGTGACGTTGACTGTCAGACAGCTTCATGATCTTCACCTCAACTCTCCGCAACATCAGATGGGACGTCATGCATCAAAGCTCCTCAGTTGTTTCAACCCCTACAGGGCAACAAGCCAAACATCACGAGAAGCTTGGCCTGCGCTTCGCCCTCGAGACAGTGGATCTCTGGAGTCTGGATTCTCATCAAAACTCCACAGTAAACAGTCGTCGAGGATCGAAGAGATGTGATTGGAAAACATCCGCAACTCTCCCTCCGTATGGAAGCTACATGCTTGCTCTGATCAGTTCCATGTCCTGGATTCATGGATTCATGCCTGTCCCTACACTATTTTTGTTTGAATATGCTGATCTTCCTACAGTCTCGGCCCTTGGCGTTCAAGCCTGAACGTCGTCTGAACACTCAGCTGTTACTGACCATTGGGCATAGTTAGGTGTACGCTATAACTCCTATACCTACCCTATATGAGCTCGAAAAACTCTTCAACTTCTCATCTCCGCGAGGCATGCGTTCCGAGCTATCGGCTTGCTACCCGCACCCAATCTTCTTCCGTCCTTCTAGAAAACACGGGCAGGCTTCCTTGATCCGCCGTCTTAACGCCGTGATCTAACCCGTTTAAATAGCTTGGCGGGCTTAAGCGACAGACGCCACCACGAAACCTACCCTACACGACCACACATCCCCGTAACGCCAGGAAAACGAAAAAGAGGGAAACTTGGAAACATCCCCCTGTTTCACCACATCTCGGCTACCTCTTCTTTGGCAATGCGGTACGACCAGACATCCAATGTGCGTGAATGGAAGACAAGAAAAAAACAAAACATTGTTTGGTAAGACAGGATTTGCCCTGCAGCAATGTCGAGTGACGAGCACGACAGAGAAGATCGAGCCGGTCGTACACACCTGTCAAACCAATAATCACCTCATCGACTGGAGCATTGTTTCAGTGAGAATAAACACCATTTGTGGTTCTAGAGATTTCTCGATGTCATCGAACTTTTTCTCCGCGGGTGAGCGCATAGTTGATGAGCGCTTTCTCTCCAAATGCGATGATCCCATCGTCATTATCATCGTCATTGTGGAATACAGCAGCATCGATTGTGGTAGGTTTCCTCAAAGTCTCAAACAGATCGTGCTCCTCTGATCTTCAACGCAGTGTCTCGAAGGGTAAGGTAAGACGTTTTGGTGTTTCTGAACGAACTCCACCAAGTCCATGCACTTACACGAACTACGAAGTGACCTTCGGGGCCGAGGCCGTGAGACATGGCTTGCCGGGGAGTGGCCCCCCGGTAGCCCCGGTGTTCTCGAACAAAGTGCTTTCCCCCGATCATCTCCGAACTTTGGCAGAATTTGCAAACTTAAACCACAGCTTTTGTTTTTCGATAATACTTCGATCGCGATATTGAGCTGATGACTCACTGGTTGACCTCCAGTCGGCGACCTTCCGTTACAAACATGGCGCATTGGCTGCTATATCGTGGAAATCTTATAGCCCAAATTTCCGGAGGTTCTCGAACCCAACGATTTCACCCCAACGTTTCCGGACCTTGACGAAAATCATGGAAACCTCAACAAACTTTTACTTCCTTTGCCAAGTGCGTCAATATCAAACCTGTTTTACTATACCAAGGAAATTGTATAACCAAATCTCCGGGTCCTCACGAGCCCAACTTTCGCACCCGACTACCTCCGGACCTTGACGAGAATCGCAATCCGAAACGGAACTTATATCGAACTGGATATCAACTTCACGACTGGCAAGCCTACTTCGGCGATCTTGGCGTGTTGACTGTCCCATGGATGCTTCTTATCAGATTATCGGATCATTTCTGGGATTCACAAGAAAACACAAATTCAACTGTTCATGTTTCAATATCAATCAAGTCATCGTGACTCACCTCACTTCATACCGCTTCTACTCAACCATAAGAGATTTACTCCCCATATTAATTCCAGAGCCTAACCTTCTTACAGTATGGCTAGCCCCCTTCTGCAAGCCTCCTGCAAGCCAAAGTGGGCACGTTAACGTGGCCATACAAGGGGTGTCAGGAGGCTAAGCGAGCTTAAGCGAGTCTACTATACTGTATTGGGATTAGTAAGGCTGGGGAAGTAAATCTCTTATGGTTGAGTAGAAGCGGTAGTCTGCTACTATCAACAGGGCCTATGGATTATTTACTCTATACCGGAGATCTTATCATTACATCTCCGGATCTTCTCGAGTTCAACTTTTCACCCGAGTGTCTCCGGATCGTGAAGTAATTCACAATCCAAACGGACATCTTCCTCTTCTCTCACCAGGAATATTGGTGTCGATCATGAACCTTGGAACTCACCCGTTCACTTGACTATCAGCCACGGAACAGGCTTGCCATAAGAACCTCGTATATACTATACCGTGTATGCCTCCGAGCCAACTTCCCTAGGTATACTTTCACTTCGATAGTTCGACCAAGCATCTCCGGACGTCGACGCGCTCGAGACGCGCTTCACAGGCCCAAAGAGGCCTATTGCTCCTTCCAGCCATCCCTGCGCTGATCTTGACCACGACCTCATGACTCACAGAGTCACAGTCAGTGCACTTGATGATCTACAGCGGAACCAACTTCCTATCCATAACGCATAGACTATATCAAGGGTATCTCTGAACGTAATTTCCCAGAAACCAAGCGCCGGCTAAAACCCACACCACAACACAACGTACCTAGTTTCCTCCCTCTCGTCAATCAATTTTCGCACTAACCAGATGCTCCTACGATGAACAAACACCTTCCATCCCGTTCTACCCCGACAATACCACCAAGAGACGACAACCCAATCCAACCCACTAGTACTGAAACCTCCACCTAGGATCCTCATCCCCATCCCAATCCTTCAGATGCCCAACCTCCTCCACCTCCGGCGCAATCCCATCCCTCCTCTTATTCTCCCTACTCAAAATGAAATACAACAAGCTCGAGACAATCACATTCCCCGCCAGATACCCCAGCGCAAAGCTGTGACCAACAATATACCTCGGTCCATCGCCACTTCTATACAACTGCGTCCCCAGCACCGCGCCCAAGTTGCCGATACTGATCTGCATCGCGTTCGCCACCGCTCTCTTTGTTTGGCCAGAGACATTAATCGCCGGCCAGGAGAGCGCCAGGGCCGTGGCGGGGTAGATGCCGCCCGCAGCGAAGAAGGTGCCGGCGTAGGATAACCCCGGGTGGGCGATGGGGTCTTTGTTGGCGAGGAGCATGATGTAGCCGATTATGGCGAAGATGGCGGAGCCGATGATGAAGATGGCGCGCTGGTGCAGACGCTCGGAGACGGTGGCGGCGGTGAGGGTGGTGAGGAAGGCGAAGGCGTAGGGGGGGATGGTGAGGAGTTGGGCGGTGGCGGCGCGGTAGCCTAGGGCGTTGATGATGGAGGGCTGTTAATGGCCGGGAGTTAGTGGTGATACAAGTAAGTGGTGTTTTCTTTTGTGGGCTTACCAAGAACAGAGAGAAGGTGTAGAGAGGTAAGCTCATGGTGTGGAAACTTAGACCGTAGAGCCAGCACTTGGGGTCTTTTATGGCGCGGAGGACGTTGTCCCAGGTGAAGCGCTCGTCGTGGGTGGCGTCGCTGTCGGAGGCGAGACGGGCGTGGATGAACTTGCGCTCCTTGTCCGAGAGGAATTCAGCAGTGTCCGGGTAGTTGTAGATGAACCAGTAGGCTCCGACGGCTACTAGGACCGTGGCGATACCCTCGAGGATGAAGATCCAGCGCCAACCGTGTTCCCAGACAGTACCGCGCATGAAGCCAATACCGTAGGCCAGGATACCACCGAAGGATCCGGCGAGGGCGGCGGCTCCGAAGAAGAGTGAAATGCGGAATTGTCTCTCGCGGCGCTTGTACCACATGGAGAAGTAGTAGACTACGCCGGGGAAGAGACCGCTTTCAGCCACACCGAGGAAGAAGCGGGCGATGAAGAAGCCAGTGAGGTTCTGCACGATGCCCATCAGGGTGGCAACGATACCCCATAGGATAGTGAGGGTGGGTAGCCAGAATCTGGGTGTTGTCCGCTTGAGAACGATGTTGCATGGGATCTATCAACGTGTAAGTGGTAAGCCTTCATCATGGAGTGTGAAGGACACTGACCTCAAAGATGACATAGCCGATAAAGTACAGAGTCAGACCAGTGAGGTACTGGTTGCCCGTCATACCAAGGTCTGATGCGAGGCCCTCAATCCTCGCATTTCCCACATTGCTGCGGTCCAAGAAGGAGAGCAGATAGAGGATACCGACGGCAGGCAAGAGACGAATGTCGAGTTTTCGAAGTAGTGACTTTTCATTGACCGAGCTGGTCTCGAGGTCAACTGTCTCAGAGGCTGTTACTGAACCTGGGTCAACCGATGGTCTCTTATCCGACTCGGAGTACTGTTGAGGCTTCCCCTCTGTCACGGGTTTAGCCATGGTTGTTTAGAGATGGAGGAACCCTGGGCAAAGATGAGAGAAAAGAATCCTGTATATCACACAAGGGGCGATATCTGGAACACGGCGCTCGCCGGTAGTACAAGTTTTTGCGGTGATACAGACGGTTAGATAGCCCGAAACATCAAGTGTAAGCAAACAGTCTCTTCATCTTGTAGAACTCTGGCTCTTGAAGGGGGGGTTTTATATCAAGGCAGTAGCACACCGATCTTAGCCATGCTGAAGGCTTTTCTGATATGGAAAGACTGCCAAAACCACACAATCGACCATTTTCGGTAGTATCAGGAGGCTGGCCAGTGAGAAAGACATGGACCATCATTGTCAAATCCGTAGTGGTGATGGCGACATCGAACATGATCCTTTGTCATTGGACATATCCGCGCGCTGTCAATACAACTTGGGGGTGCCCTGTCTTGGCGGGATTGGGGGAGTGCGGGAAGCTTAACCTGATGAGGTCACTGACCCGTCACGTCACGGTGGAAGAGGTGTCTGAACCAGAGCTGCCGAAATCCAAGCCGAAGCAATGGTGAACCGTTGATGGATAAGTTTAAGCTCGGGACTTGAGATCACTGCCGGCGACATTCGAGACATGTGCTTGGTGGAAGTGGTCGGTGATGATCTCTTTGGTTTAGCGTGGGGGCAGCTCTAGCAGTACGTAAGATCTAAACCCTTGAAGGCTTAGCATGAATGTCTTGAAGATCGGTGGCTTCCAAGCAATAAAAAGAACATGAAGACATTTGGTAACAGAGACTCAACGTCCACTTGTGTGTCGATCTCAGACACGCATTGTGTGGCTTCAATCACTCAAGATGGCGTGAGAAGGTCCTTGAGCGGCCCGATGATGAGTCCGGCTCTGTGAAAGAGAAAGAAGCAAAGACATTGATAAGAGATAACCAAGGGCAGTGGAGGCGCTCTTCGACTGGGCAAGTGAGCTATTGATCGACTGATATAGGAAGATTCGTAGGCGATGAGAAGGATGAAGATCGCTTCTCAAATAAAGGCTGAGGCAATACCCTTCTTTACAAGTAAGGCCTGTGTTCGGAGTTCAACTGTTGAAGAGAGGATGAAATGAGCGAGTGACGAAGTTGATGGTATGCGGGAGGAGTCTTGGTTTTATTCGCTTGTCCGCTTCTGCCATGGTACCTAGGTTGTCAAGATAGAAGCTGGAGGGAAGGAACTGCCACGCCTGGCATAACTCCGGGAACTCTTTCCGTTCACCATTGTTCAGGTGAACATTTTGAAGTCGTTTGTGCGTGCGAAGTGTGGTTTGGATTTGGGGAAGCCAAGAAAAAGCTCAGACCAGCAGTTTCCCCGCACGCTAAAACCTTAATGGATGGAGCTTCTGATGTTCTCCAACTGGACCCCAAATTGGATCCAATTTGCCCCAATTTCCCCCAATTCTCCATCATCATCACTGAAGCTGCCAATTTCCAGGCACCACGCCAAGTCTGGCCAACTTTCTCTCCCAAATGCCAATTGCATCACAACGATCACTTCCAACCCTAAACCTCCAACTTCTTCCTATCAAATCCTCACCAACCTCATCGCCGACCTCTGACATTCATGCCCCATGACTACATCCCGCTGCACAATCGCTCCAAACGAGACATGAGCTACTCGTCCAGTTTTGTCCACAAGTTCCTCAACCAGCTACAGCACCATCAACAGCAACATCCTACCGCTACAAGATGGGATCTCCCCAGATACGACGCCACTGATGAGGCAGATCAACAAGTCATCATATCTCGAAGCACACCACATGCCTTCCAGCTAGGAACAGGCGCATCCCTCTTCACGAGCACACTGATTCCCGCCATCGTCTCGGCCAGATCCGAAGTCGTCTTTGTCACTTGCTTCTGGGCCCCTTCAAAGACCCTTTCCGCCATCACCGATGCTCTTGTCAAACTTGCGAACCATCGGCGTCGTCTGTCCAACCCGGATAGCATCGAGCCTCTCACCGTCCGAATTTGCTTTTCGTCGCGATCCGTCCTTCAAAAGTTACTGCACCCACAGTCTTACGATGGCTACACCTACTCGCCTGCTGAATGGCAAAAGAAGCTCGGCCTCCCTGATCCTGCCTTGTTGGAAGAGGCCGGCATCCGCCTTCAAGTGAAGAGTCTGTTCTTCCTCCCCTTCAGCGTCATGCACCCCAAGTTCGTCATTATCGACAGAGAACGAGCCTTCATCCCGAGTTGCAACGTCAGTTGGGAGCCGTGGTTGGAAGGCTGCGTTGAGATCACTGGCGATGCTGTCACCAGTCTCATGTCATTCTATGCTTTGACATGGGAGAAACATCTCGACTTTCGGAAACCTCTCCCTACCACCCATAGTAGCCGTACGTCTGGGCTACATGATCAGCTCCTCGATCCTCAAGATCTTATCTTTGTCCCTAGCAGTGCTCACCACTTGGTCCGCCCTGCAGCCTCTTCGGCACCGCTTCCGACGCTTGTGTTGCCTTCCTCGCATCATCAGAACCCACAGTTCCGCTTCTTGCCGTGGCAGCAAGCTGCCAAACCTCCAGCTACCCCCTTGAACGTTGCAATGCTGAAGCTCTTTGAGCAGGCTCGACGGTCCATCTACCTACAGACCCCGAATCTCACCTGCGAGCCTGTCATTGCTGCATTGCTAGACGCTCTAAAGCGAGGCGTCGATGTAACCATTGTGACAGGTCGGAACATGATGCTTCTGGAGCAGCTTGTCACGGCTGGCACCACCACATCGTGGTGCATCCGATCCCTCGTACGTCGTTTTAAGAAGCTCCGCACACACGCTGCTCACGATCTAGAATCTGGAGACCCCGGTCTTGGCCACCTGCGAATCTCTTACTTTCGGCCGCGTTCCGCAGCCAAAGCGGGCAAGCGTGGAAGCCAAGCTCGTGTGGTCAACGATGCCCAGATGCAGGATCCTGAAGAGGAAGAGCCAGTCCACTCTCATCTCAAGCTGACCATTGTTGATCGCGAGTTCACGGTCCTAGGGTCCGGTAACATGGACCGCGCAAGCTGGTATACAAGCCAAGAACTGGGCGTCCTGTTCCACGATCCAGCTTTTGCGGAATCAGTACGGGAAGGAGTTGACCTTGTGTTGGATCAGCGGCTTTCTCTTGTCTTTGACTCTGGAAACAACTGAGGGACGTACAAACCTGTAGACTGAATCTACAAACTTTAGCGCTGTGAACGGCATACCGGAAAGAACCGATGCGGATGCATGAGCCAGAGATCTCGGCAGTCCTACGCCAGGTCGCTTCGAGTTCAAAGGACCATGGGCAATGTGACGATGGCGGAAAGGTGGTGCATCTTTTCCGCCTACAGACCCGGCAGTCGCCAATCAAAACAAACCCCTGTCGCCCCGCCCCCGCAACAAGAGCCGGACGCTTACCCATAACGGACATCAAGGAACGTGGGCTCCGAGAACGAGACCCGGTTTCCACCTCGAAACCAAACCACCACCTTCACCAAGAACCCGGTTCCACGAAATTGTTCGAATGCGGTGTCCAGGTCGGCGGGTTTGGCGGACAGCTTGGCCTGTTTCTTGTAGACAGCGTTACATTTGTTCCTGAACAGTCTTGCCGCCCCTCGGGCCCCGACTTCCTCTCCAGCGCCAAGCAGCCCACTTCCTCGCACTTGTCGGTCTTGGGTCGCCATGTTGATGAGGATGTGTGGATTTTTGTCGTCATGGCGCTACATGGTCCAGCATCCCGTAGTTCCCGTCGAGGCTTCGGAGCTTCGTCCTGAGGCTCCTCCATGGCCTATCCGGGACGATCCTCCCTGTGACTCCGGGGTAGAACCACTCTCGGAATGGCGCCCGTTTCTGCCACCACCGCGGCGGGCCTTGTTCATGGAGCAGCCGAATTCTAGCTGAACGGAATCGAACAAGCCTCGTTCAGTCAGTGGCGTCATGTGCTCGTTCCTCGACGTCTCGGGAGCGCGTTCCCGTCTTCCCGACTGATGGGCCTTGGACTGATGGTGGTCACTCAAGGGAACTCGATCATAAAAGGGGACGACTTCGCCTTTTGTTGATTCGAATATCCTCAGCACTGGCATTCTGGGTGATTCAGTCAACGGAAACCCTAATCATCAACAGTTCTTACAATGGCTGCCAAGAAGCTCCTTCTCGCTGCCGCCTTGACGGCCTCTGCTCTCGCTGCTCCCGTCCTCGAGGACCGCCAGAACTGCGGCTCTACCTGGTATGATCATTACCACCCTCAAAACTTGATACACAAAGGCTAACAGACAATATAGGACTCAGTGCGGTGGTATCGGCTGGTCTGGCGCGACTTGCTGCTCCTCCGGCAACTCCTGCGTTGAGATCAACTCCTACTACTTCCAGTGCTTGCCCAGCTCCCAGGTTACCACCACTGCTAAGGCTTCTTCCACCAGCCCTACCAGCACCAGCAAGGCCTCCAGCACCACCAGCAAGGCCACCAGCAGCAGCGCCGCCCAGCCTATCACCACTACTGCTCCCTCGGTGCCCACCACCACCATTGCTGGCGGTGCTTCCTCCACTGCTAGCTTCACTGGCAACCCCTTCCTCGGTGTTCAAGGCTGGGCCAACAGCTACTACTCCTCCGAGATCTACAACCATGCCATTCCTTCCCTGACTGGCACCTTGGCCGCCAAGGCGTCTGCCGTTGCCAAGGTCCCCACCTTCCAGTGGCTCGACCGCAACGTCACCGTTGACACTCTCATGAAGAGCACCCTCCAGGAGATCCGCGCGGCCAACAAGGCCGGTGCCAACCCTCCCTACGCCGCTCACTTGGTCGTCTACGATCTCCCCGACCGTGACTGCGCTGCTGCCGCCTCCAACGGCGAGTTCTCCATCGCCAACAACGGCGTTGCCAACTACAAGACCTACATCAACGCCATCCGCAAGCTCCTGATCGAGTACTCTGATATCCGCACCATCCTCGTCATCGAGCCCGACTCGCTTGCCAACCTCGTCACCAACACCAATGTTGCCAAGTGCGCCAACGCCGCCTCCGCCTACAAGGAGTGCACCAACTACGCCATCACCCAGCTCGACCTCCCCCACGTTGCCCAGTACCTCGACGCTGGCCACGGCGGCTGGCTCGGCTGGCCCGCTAACATCCAGCCCGCTGCCACCCTCTTTGCCGACATCTACAAGGCCGCCGGCAAGCCCAAGTCCGTCCGCGGTCTCGTCACCAACGTCTCCAACTACAACGGCTGGTCGCTCTCCTCGGCTCCCTCGTACACCACCCCCAACCCCAACTACGACGAGAAGAAGTACATTGAGGCCTTCTCCCCTCTCCTCAACGCCGCCGGCTTCCCCGCCCAGTTCATCGTCGACACCGGCCGTTCCGGCAAGCAGCCCACCGGCCAGATCGAGCAGGGTGACTGGTGCAACGCCATCGGCACCGGTTTCGGTGTCCGCCCTACCACCAACACTGGCTCCTCGCTGGCTGATGCCTTCGTCTGGGTCAAGCCCGGTGGTGAGTCCGATGGTACCAGCGACACCTCCGCTACCCGCTATGACTTCCACTGCGGTCTCTCGGATGCCCTCAAGCCTGCTCCTGAGGCTGGCCAGTGGTTCCAGGCTTACTTTGAGCAGCTGCTTAAGAACGCTAACCCCGCTTTCTAAGCGCGTCGTCTTTGATGATGGGTTTATGAGAAGTTGGTGGTTGAGTGGATGATGGGGGGTGAGAGAGTGAAGTGAAAAGGGGGGATAAAGGATCCATTTGGATTCCGTCTTCTTCCCAAGTTCTTGTACATAGATTAAGAACCTTTTTTTGTTCGCCTGTGAGGGTCGACTGCACATATACTTTATCAGACTGTCAATACAACGTTCGGATATACTTAACTTTGCTTCTTCTTTCTATGACTTTCGATGTTGAACGTGCTAGTTTCGCCAGACCCTTACTGTAGTTCCGAGCAAAAGAAAAAAACCCTTTCTGAATGACTGTACATAGCTTGTTTGTATATCAATTGGACATACTTACTTCCATCTGCCATAGAGGTCAGATCACCCATGTTGTGGTTCTTGCAGAGGAGAAATGGTGTCGAGAAGTATCGGTGCGTCTTTCGTTTGTTGCGAGAAACATGATCCTCTTCCACGCCTTTTATCTGGTGGGTCACTGCCGGATCAAGTGCCACTTCCCAATTCTAATAAGGTAAAGAGGAGGCTGAGCAGACTGAAGATGACAACTGGGAATGAGGACAGAGGCTGGGGTAGAAGTGATGGGATGAATTGTCACCATGGTCTCAGTCTCGCGGCGTGAACTTTCGATCAAGTCATCGAGTTCATGATGGGAAGTATTCGCTGCAAGGGAAATGGGGACATCGAAACGGCAAGGGACGGGAACTTGCCGTCACCCGTCGACAAGGCCAAGCCAGGAGGTGAGTCAGGGGAACACCCTCGAGACACTTCGTGAGAGGGAGAGAGACGAGGAGATGTCGATCATTGATCCTGGACTCATAGAGGCTCATCCTGAGGTCGGGTCGGGGTTTCTCGTCAAAAGCCAAGGCGACAGTGGCGCTCTCCCCGCGCCTTCCATTTGAACGGCAGCCTGCCGCATCTCGTCCCCAACCCCTTTGCCGGCCGGTCATGGTCACGGGAGGTTGCCGGACAGAATCTGGCAGGCGCAGCCGCTTGAAGCTTCTGCCTGACGCAGGCACCCGCCCAGAGATGGGACGAAGATGCCCCTCATAAGGACAAACTTCGTGCCCTCCTTCCAACAACAACCACTCAATCTCCCATGTAGTGCAGAGGTTTAGCATACTGGGTTTTCACCTTCCACAGTGGAATCCCCAGAGACCCGGGTTCGAACCCCGGCGTGGGAACTGACAATATTCTTTTTACCTTTTTTCGAAGGGCATTCACTTGTATTGAGTATCGAAACACGCGCCGGTGCGGTGTTGCGGAGGGGCAGACGTGCCTGCCTTTGTGACGAGAACTATCGACTGTCAGTTTTCTGCACAAACGGAAGGTGCCGACGTCGGTCTCACTCAGTTCTGCACTTGTGCAGGTACCAGATGCTTGTGCTTGAAGTTTTAGCGGAAATTCTCCCGTGTCCTCTCTTCCTTTTCTTTTTTCTCCCTGCCGCATCATGACCTCGACATCACAATAGGTATGGACTTCGCAAGCTCCTCTGCTCAAACTGGAAATCTGCGACATTTCATCACTGATGAGTCTTCTCTCGGCCTTTCTCACCGCCCAAACTTACGCTCCTTGACCTCTCTTTCTCTTCTCAAGCTCGTTACCCGTTCCTTCATGGCGGAAGCGTACCCATCTACCACGACAACGGACACTCTACTCCGGCAACCGGCTCCCGCTCTCAATCCCCAAGACCCAAGCAACAATACTCGCAGTCTCGGCCAAATTATACAGCCAGTCTACAGACGCCACATGCTGTTGGACCACGCCATGAGTCACGGGAGTCGGAAAGCTACGCCGCGACGGATGAGCCAGAGTGGCAGCCCGAGTCCAGACCCTGACGCTGATCGCGGCTCGCGCCTAATTCACGGTGACCAAAAAGAAAAGGCCTGTCTCGCAAACAAGTCCAAGACATCTGTGTCTGACGTCCTGTCAAGGATCTGCGTAACATTACACAACAGATACTAATTCGGAGCCTCTTATAGGTAGATACACGGAGAAACATCCCTTTCCCACCCAACGATTCGCAACCGCCCTCGACCGCCTTCCCTCTACCGCTTTTTCTCATTCGATTTGGATTCGCTCTAACTAGCTGTAGTATAGTACTGCCCACTTTCCAAGCCTCCTGCAAGCCAGAGTGGGTATGTGAACGTGGCCATACAAGGGGGTGCACAGGGTAAACCAGCTGGCTATCACTCGCTTATATGCCCAGATAAGGTATGGCGGGCCGCTATACCCTTTCTGAGCGAATCCAAATCGAATGAGAAAAAGCGGTATTCCTCCTCTCCCAAACTGGACTCCTCGTCTGATGTGGTGCGGCTTCCGAGATCTGTGTCGGCGCGTGTGCAAGGGCAGAGTCAGCGTCATATGCAACTCCGGTCGTTCAATCAAATCCCATACCGACAAAGGCTTGCAAGTGCGGTATCTGATGTTGGGCATCGGGTCTTTAACACTGTAACACAAGTAAGCCACACGTTCCTCGCTTCTAGTGGAGCAGTTCTCCTGTTCCACCATTGGCTTGTTTGTACCTTATGCGGCTTCTCCTTCACAGTATGGGGCTTTCTTCAGGGACTGTCACCGGGAGCAGTGCTTCCTCCATCACCGGATGATGACACAATGATGGCATATGTATGCTCTTGAGAGGTCCCTTCAAGGCAGAGACCACAGTGAGCATGGAGATAGCCAACGGTTAAGCAAGATGGCTTGCTTGCAGACGCCCGCAAACCATGCAACAAACGACAGTGGGCGAGAAGAACACTAGTAGAACATTCGATGACGGTCATGTTTGCTGGGGAAACAAATGAACAAGTATATAGGTGAGGTCTTCCTTCGTATCGTCATTCCACATGGTTCTCGCAAAATCCTGTATCCATTCTCCAGTCAGCTGTGTTTTGTTGTAACGAATTCAAGGGCGGAGGCCTAAACCTTGGCAGTATCGCTGCAGAATGTGGTCTTCGTCTTACAAAAGATATTATTCCCACACTTCCTGGAAGACACCTCCTGGCATGCCCACGGCAAGTCTTCCTTCAGCAGGCAAAGTTGCCGAGTTTGCCGCGTACCAGTGATACTTGGTAGCTTCCAGGAAAGTCGTTGATGGATCAGAATCACAGACATTGGTCTCGCAAGTTGTTCTCATAACCATCGTCGAAGGTACGTCCCCGTCGCATTTCTGGTGTAGGATTGTCGGCTGCGTCCGTGATGGAAATGTGATTGTTTCGGAAGAGAGCACCAACAGAAGCAAAGCTCCTGACCAGCTTCTCACCGGTTGAATGGTTGTGGCGGCCAAGGGGTTCTGGAGTCGCCTATGAATCTGCACCTGCAGGGTTTCGGTGTCTTGCATGAGAGACGAGACCCAGATATCCCACTTGCCACGAGCCACCAGAAGCAGGTGTATCTGCAAAGAACGAACTTCTTAACCGGACAATCATGATCTTTCCCTCAGCCATGCCTTTGTCAAGGAGTTTCCGGTGTCTGTCTTGGGAGATCCTTGAAAAATAGGCACTGGGTTCCGTCAATGTTTCACAGCGTTTCCTTGCTTCTTCCGTCATTTTATCCTCCTGATTGGCACTTATTGGTCTTCTTACAAAGCATATTTTTATTGCCAGTGGCATTGTGATTGGTGTTATGGTGCTCTTGCTAGCCGTCAGTCATCCCACAGATGCTCGGCTGGAGTGTCGATACCCTGAACCAGACAAGGTTTGCGAGTAGCGATCCTCCACATGTAGCAACAAATGCTGACTTGGATATAGATGCGTATTGTTGAAGGTTGAACGCCATCGAATTGGCCCTGGATGTCAAGTGGACGAGTTCGTACTATGCTCCAATAACAGCACATCGGATTACCACAACCAAATCGATTAAGCGCCAGCGTGAGACTGGTGGACTTCTGCCGACTCACTCGGTCAGCTATGGCTTGTGAAACTCTCAACGATTTCCCTTACCAGAGCCGATCACCAGCAGTGTCAGCTGCCGGTCTTGAGGTTTTTTGACCAACCATGCGTTAACACATCCGTGGCCCTGGAGAGCAGCCATGAAGCAGTTCACTGACCACGAGACCTCCTATGATGAAAACTGTGGACTGGAAATAAGGCCGGGATGTATTATGAGACAACAACTGCCGCTGGTCACATCCGAAGCCGCACTGGGTATTGCACTCCGTCGGCTTCCTCGAGATATTTCGATACCCGGTCTCGCGTGTCTGGAGGTGTGGGAAGGCAAGCCACTTGGCCTTGTCTCCGCATCATAATGGTTCGAGGATGTTTCGGTTCCGCCTAACTTCATGGAATTTGCAGACCATGGACGTTGTTGGGCATCATCGGTGCGTTAGCGTACCATCCCATCGGTTTCTCGCCGAACTTGGGAGAGGTTGAGATTGGATTTAAGATGGAGCTCATCTCTGTCATTTCTGATAGATCTTACGGTCCGGAGATCTTCAACTTTGGCGATCCATGCACCTGAAACCCACGTCCTAATTTGAGGACTTCACCAGCCCAGACTTCTATCAACTTACCGAGACTATGACTTCACACGTGAGTACAGAGCCCTCATCCATTGCCTCGAGAAACTTGCTGACTTCTTCCAGGGCCATCACTCAAGGTCCACAACCAGCTTGCATGGCGACGGTCATGGTGAAAGACATCACAGAAGCAGCGGCAGAGAATCCAAGGGCAGCAAATCAGGTTCGAAGAGAGGCACCACAGGCCACAACTCACAGATGACAACCGAGCCCGTTTCTTTCCTGTTTGCGGTAAACGAATTCATAATTGATAATGATGTCCCGCTTCATCAAGACCAGTGGATGAATATCCTACCACCAATGGTCAGACACGGGTATCAGGGCGTCGTTCCAGGTACTGTCTTCCGCTATACCAATGGAGTTGTTACCGTTGCCGAAAATCATTACTGGCAGAGACCTGCAGGAGATATGGATGGGCGGCCTATGGATGGTGGTATTTACAGATACCACTACTATGGAGACGGTCAAGAGTACACTGTCACCCGGGCCCTGGACTACAAGATACAGAGCATATTCACCTGCTCTGAATCACCTTGTCTTCCCATTATAGTCGCCGGCGGGGACATCTCGCTATACGACAGCTATATGCGGCCCCTTTCTGGCCAGGGCAGCACCACATTCAACGACTCGGACTGCTGCTGGGACCTGTTGCATTTCGAACACAGAAGCGGCGTCTCATTGGCAACCGGAGTCCCCTTTGGACGACCATACGTGGCTGGCAAGGATCCTTCATGGATGCCATCATTGGTACCTAAGGTCTTCGAGAATCCTAAGGAGCCCCAGACGCCATCGCGAGGACTCGCTGGAGATATCTCTATTGTGATCGGTTTGATGGCCTTTCACGGCCCTCCGGGAAACCCCAGTCATGTTTTCGGTCGACACTGGTGGAATGACAACTTATGGCATGGACCTAATTCAAGGCCAGCATACTGTAAGTCCTAAAGTGATTGTTACCGCTCATCAAAGTTGTAGACACTGATAGTTGGCTTAGACCCTCCCCCGGAACCATCACAACAGAAAGACCCTCTTCCCCGTGGGTTTCTCGTCCATGTATGCTTCGATCGCACATATGATCCAGCGATCACAACCCAAGAGCAAATCTCCGACATGTACGAGATATTCAAGGAGCCCTTTGAAGCGGTTGAGGCTGGAGGTGTGTGGGTGAGAGAGAACGGCCACTGATGGGCAAATTGAGGCTGATGCTGGCATGCCTCTTTCGTCATGGTATTTCCTTACTCTGTTGCGGGTCTGTTTCCTCTTTTCCCCTCGCCGTTCCTATTGCGTCGGTACTGTTTGCATTTTGGTATTACCCCCGTCTGTTGCATCGATCTGTATACCTCTCGCTGGCTGAGAGTGGATATTGGTCGTCTTTGTTTACTTTACCCCTGATTCCTGTATCAGCCAGTCTTGTACTCTTTCCCCACATTTGCCGTAATCTTAGCCTGAATGGAGTTGGCCTTGGATAAAGAGGGCTGGGCTGCTCATCCAACCAATGTTCGGGGGCAGAGGGGGGAGGCCCCTTTCCATTTGGTACTAGCTTGGGCTTCTTCATCGCTCCGCGGGACGGAGCCTTATCTTAAGGATTGATTGCATACCATAAGTCTTCGATATTTTGTCTTGTTTCCTTACCGTCACCAGTCTCCTGTATACGTCGAGTCTGGAATACAGCTTGTTTCTCGTATTTCAGTTTATTCAGAGTAAAGGGAGAGGCAGCTATAGGAATACGACATTATGACCGCCCATACTTCTCTCCACTCATGGATGAATGACGCAGGCACACTGATCTGATTCAAGCCATGTCCAGCTTGATCTTTTTGACCACCACTGCTCTGGTACCTGAGAGCAATGTTCATGCAGAAATATTATATCGAATATTGTTGACATGGACGTCATGCGTTGTGGCACGTACGTCTCATCTACCTATAAATAACCGCTCTCCCATCTAGTCCATGTCGTGTCGGGCCATCATTACTATACATACGCCACATCCTCTCCTATACCTTTCCCACACGTCCATAGAGAGGCGAATCGAGTATCCGGGATGCCGTAGTTCGGTCTCTCGTCGACTAAAAGCATAACCGACGACGGCCATGTGCGCATGTGGCAGCATGCCTGCTCGAGACTGTGTGTGGCCGGCCACCCCTTGTGCCTTGCCGCTGGTTATAGGTAGGTTTTCTGTTTTCGTCTGTTGTTCAAAAGCTCTTCCTGTATCAAGTCGTCGTAGCTCATACCGCGTCGGGCAATCTGACGGCGATATCTCCTGACTGCGTGATGTACCTGACCCAAGGCAGGGAGGGGTATTGTAGCTGTTTGGATGAAGAGTCAGTAAGTCGTCAACAGACAAGACACAGAGAGAAATGCGTACCTTTGGCTCCGTAATCTTCAAATACCGCACCTGAATCCCACTCGTCGTGAAATATGGAATCTCAAACTTGACCTGAATCGGCCTCTTGGCTCCCTTCCCGGGAGCGCCGACACCACCCATACTACCACCAAACCCACCCGTCATGCCACCGCCATGCTCATCGTCGCCCCTGACACTCGGCAGGCCCAGCTCCGCGCGCATCAGGAACTCCTTGCCGCCGCCAAACTGCTTGATCTTCCACACGATCGCGCTCTTCTCGGGCGCGTAGTGCACGCTCCCCACGTTCGTCCGGAACCGCGGCGTGTCGGCGTCGTCGGGCACGGGCACGATGATCTCCACGTTGTTGGCCGTCGACCGGCGCTTGAACTGCGCGCGCGCCTTCAACATGTACTCGATTCTGGACCCGGAATGGGACTCGACCACGCACTCGACCCAGATCAAGGGTTTGACTTGCGTGTTGAGTCGGTAGGACATGAGCTCGAACTCGCCGTCGGGCGGGATGAAGGAGATGGTGCGGTCGTTTTCGAATCTGGACAAGCGCACGCACTGGTGGAACTTGACGTCTTCCATCTCGATGGCTTTGCCGCGCGTGGTGCGCCCCGTGGTCTCGAACATGACTTTGTCGTTTAGCCCCAGGCGCAGCTCGGGCATGCCGGAGAGGTAGCACTTCATTTTGACGGCTCCCAAGATTTCGGAGCGCAAAACGCTGCCGTTGGAGGAGACAAGCAGGTTCAGGGACTCGATCACGTCCAGGAACACCTCGTTCTTGCGGTAGCGGATGCCCTCGGACCGCCACGAGACGGCGTTGGTGACGGCGATGGGCGGGCGCGCTTGGATTTCGAGCTTGTGCGACTCTTGCGTGATGTACTCCTGCAGGATCTTGGACTCGGTCGTTTGCGGGTACCCGAAATCCATCATCTCGTCCAGGAGCTCGTAGATGATGACGAAGTTGTCCCGGATCGATTCTTCTTCCAAAGCTTTGAAGTACTCGGTGAAGACCTCGACGATCTTGTGCAGGAAGAGCAGGATCTCGGCGGCGTTGGTGTTGCGTTTTGTGAGGGCGAGGAGGTAGAGGTTGTTGTGGCGGATGTAGAGGTACTGTGACCGAGGTGTTCAGTATTTGGCCATAAAGGTACCCAAGGTCATGGTCTGCAACATACGTTGATACCCTCGTGGGAAAAGCATGGTGGTACGGCGGACGACTCTTCTTCGGCTTCGCTTAATAGGATAGGGAACTTCTCGACGGCGGACATGGGAATATCACCGCGGTAGTTACGGGCAAGGAGGGTCTAAGTGAGGGCGCATTGGGCGGTCAGCTTGGATGCTTTGGTTATTTCGCGACACCATCAGGATAGCATTTCCCACCTTGCCCTTGAGATCTAGGAAGAAGATGGCGGACGCCATAGTGGGCGGTCGTGTCTGTTGTCTGGGGGAATCGAGTATAGAGAGCTGTTGTCGTCGGCGTCGTGGTCGAGGAGAAGGTGTCGACGGAAACGGAGGAGGGGCACTGGAAAGTACAAAGCGCAAGCTACGATTAGGGGGGTGTCGAGTAGGCGCGAGCGCCAAAGGGGGTTCGAAATCGGTTCGTCAATGGGCTATATCATGCGCCGTGGGTGGTTGATTATCCCGTCGAGGAGCTGAGGGTCAGAAAATGCAAAGTATCACCGTCGTCGTTGGCTGTTAAAAGTGTAGCGCGGGCGAATTACAATATCATAAGACGAGTGTGCAGTGGCCGCTATCAATCGCGACAAGTGGTGACAAGCAATGCATCCAGATCACAGGCCATGAACACCCTGGCGGCCAGCAATGCCAGCCCAGAGCTCACAGCAGCAAGCACCAGCACCAGCAATGCCAAGCACTCGTGGTCAGCGAGGTTCCCCTTTGTGACAAGCCTAAACAAGCTTCCTTGGCTCCAGCTGTCCGTCAGCTGTCTCCAGAAGCCTTGCCAGGCTCTCCAGATCCAGGCACATCCACACCCAAGAGGGAAAGGCTTGGCAGGTCTTGGCAGGGTCGAAGGTGAGCATTTCCATTCCATTTCTGCGGCCATCAAAGAATCGGTCAATCGGTCAGCCCAGCCGCTCGAGCTCTCCAGGTCATCGTCGTCGGCGCAAGGCTCAACAGCTGTTCCGATGGAAGGAAGTGGGGCATATTTTCGAATTCGGATCTGCCCCACCCGAACTTTTGTCGGTCCTTCGAGAAAAATGTCTGTGCTTCTCTGGCAGATCCACCCAAAATTCCCCGTTCCTCGCAAGTATTTTAGAAAGCCTTTCGTCGTTTCAATCTTGCACTTTCTTCTCCTCTTTTTTTCTCTTCAACGCGTCCTCAGACAGTGCCGAACATCGCAAATGCACATCGGCTCCGGCATTCTGTCGGGGTTCGAACCGTGTCCTATGGTGATTCTGCGATTACGAGACGCGGAGAAGAAGGGGATTTATTTCTTCAAATGGCTCCATAAGAGCTGCCCATGTACGTTGTCTTCTTCGGGAGATGACCAAGATTACAAGGGCGGCGTCAGAGGTTCCACACATTCCATCACCGTAAATCTTTTTGGTGTTTTGAACTTTTTTTTGTCTTGACGTTGATCGTTGTGTTGCGCAAAGTGCATCTTTTTCCATCGTTCTACGTCGCCGGAGATCCGTGTCCTGTACGGAGGTCTTTCTGTCTACGCCAGCCGGCCGGTATCTCGTGTTCGGGGTCGGAGCAGCCATTCCTTCGTTCCTTGACCGGAGGAGACGGGAGACGGATGAAAACTTGGAAGCGGACCTGTTCAGTCGGCCCGTTGCACTCGGGATGATTCCACTCTCCGGTGATTAGTGATCGATATCACCACACACTGCCGAAAGTCAATGCCGCACCAGTCAGTGTTGCAATCTCGAGCGTTTCACCGGTTCAGCTACCAAGAAGCGCCAAAATCCGCACGTGATGATCAGATGGTGGTCATGGTGCTCCCATGGCGGTGGTGGTGGTCTTTTCGTTCCTTGCCGTTGAGCCAGTCGATCAGCCGTGCCAGCCATGCCAACCAGCTGGACCGTTATCTGTCTCTGGACGAGACATCCCATCTCGGTAGCTTCGCCGAACCAACGTTTTTTTCTCGCGTTTGCGTGATGGTGTTTGCCTTTTTTTCCTCCTCTAGCTCCTCGCTTGATCAGTGCGGCTGGACTCCCGCCTGGACCCTCACTTTCGGGGAGAGCGAGAAAACTTCCGCAACATGGGGAATCCAAGTGGAAACTTGATTCGAATTTCAGGCACGATCTTCCGGAAAACGGATTTATCAAAGAAAAGCCCGCCACTAGCGATGCTGGCCATGTCTTGAAAACCCTGAAAGGCTGTTGGTGTGCACATCAATCTCATCAGTGTGAGTCGTGAGGAGGGATTGGGGAGCTTCGATGTGATGCAGGGAAACGGAAAGTGGCCGTGAGAGGAAATAATTGTCTTTCGCCTTGCATGTGATGGTGGATCAACAGGCCATCCCTGGGACTTTGACAAAGGGCTTGCAAACTAGTCCGTCTTCCGTTTGGTGGCTTCTGTCCGTTTAATTAACACGTGCTGGATACGATAGGCGGTTTTGCTCCTCGTCGCCTGAAGTTGCTGTCTTGGGATAAGACTTGATCAAAAGTACGGGCGGTAAGACGGTTCCAGACTCCTCGGTATAAAACCGCTATATGAGCTAGTAAGTAACTGACAGTGGTTTGGTTGTTCAGTTGTATGGATTCTGAATCCTTCCGTCATCATCAACACCGCTGTTGGCGATTGGCGAGCACGGACAGATACCGTTGCAGCTGGCAGCTGTCTGATATCATATGTCACTATATCCCATGTTTCTTGAATTGTTGGGATGCAGTTGGTGAGATGATGCCGATCGTACCGTCGAGACTCGTCATCATCATCTCACATGTTGCATCCTTCCTTTCTTCTTATCCCATGTTGTGTGTTGTCTCGTTTTCTCCCACTCCCTTTCCGCCAGCCCCGTGTCTTGATGTTTGGTTCCAACTTGACGCCCGAAAACAGAGAGCCTCACACAGTCAGTGGTGCTTGGACCCCGCGGGGATCGATTGTTGGTAGCAAATATCCATGGTAGGGTGGTAGGATTGACGGCCAAGGGAGGGGCAACTGGGCAGGGGGGAAAACGTTCGAAAGGGGCCAAGAGGGCGAGGGGTTCGCGATAGCAACAAAAACAGCAACAACCTCACGATGAATGGCGTCTTTGCTTTTTTACCCCAGCCCAGCAGCACCCATTAAACCCAGCGCAGAGTTGCAGCACGGCGTATGGGGTACATACAGCGTACATGTTACCTACATATAGGTGGTATACGTAGCAGCAGCTAATGCACAGCATCAGGGCAGGTCGACGTGCACGGTTGCAACGGGCTCGCTGTGGTGTCAATCATGTCTGATACCGATCGTGGGATGGCATCGCAAGTGTGATTGAGGGTCTCGTTGGAGTGTTGGACTGGCCAGCAAGGCTAGCAAGACGGGGATTGGATCTGCAAACAGCTGAAAGCCACGGCAGCAACCCCCAAATACGGATCACCCAACAGCTTTCGGAGAAAACGAAACAACAAACCACAGCTCCGTTGGGCGTCCCGTGTGTGTCCAGTGTGAAGCTGACAAGCAGACAATCGAGCACGAGAGTGGAAGTAAGGAAATTCCAGCCTCGGAGACCGCTGCACTTTGCGGCCGCCTGACCTCGACGTCACATTCTCTTCCAGAGTGGCGGGTTTTGCGGTTAGCCGGAACAAATTGCCCTTTGGCACCAAGAAACAACACCATTGAATGTTTCTTGAGAAGGAATCCGCCTTGAGATTCACGTTAGGTATCAGATATGGGAACTGGTCCCGATTTAACCTTTTCCGGGAACTCGGTAAGCCCTTCTTACATAGTCCTGTTTAACTCGGATTAGTCTGGCATAGTTAAGGTAGTCACGACATGCTTTGGAAGGCATAAGGATAACCTCAACCCTCAACCGATTATTACGGAGTCAATCGATGGGCTCATGTACGAGAAAGGGTGAAAAGGTCCATAGCACTATGGAGTTGGAAGGAAATAGGGCTTGTGATTCCCACGTGCTTTTCCGCTTTGCTGAAAGCTTCTTCCAGCTCCGTTTTCCAATTTGGCTCCTCACGGTGCAAAGTCTATGCAAGAGCACTTTGACACTATCAGATGCTGTCGTGTTTCTCACTGACATCTGATGTCTTTGAAGCTCACATGGAAAGAAGTTGAAACAATACGCACAGTATACCTCTAGTATCCATCATCCTCCGCATAGAACCTCGATACACTAGCGCAGAGCGTGCAGTCAGTGACTTCAGGCCAAGACGGCGCTACAAACCGTCCTGTCATCCCACCGTCTTCCACTTAACGGGGAGGTACAGGGCACAAATGTCACCGAGCGTGACTGCCATGTGAGGTGGCCCGCCCTTTTTGGTGAGAGTCTTCTCTTCTCGTCGAATTTCTCTCTCATGTTTCTGGGCTGTTTCCATCCATTGGCTTGATTGATCTCTCTCCCACACGCCGTTCACTTTTTCAGTTTGTCACTTTTCTTCCACCACTTTTTACTGTTCGACACCACCTCCAACCACTTGAAACCTCGACTGCCAGGCACCACGCCATTTTACCAACAACCCTCACCGGATTTGGATCTTGTTGTTTTTCTGGAGTCTCTGCTTCTTCCTTACGCTTTGTTTCTCAGCATAACGTTTAGGCGACATTCTCTTCAACAGCGATAGCGATATAGGGACTTTGTCTCACGCATTGACAGTGACCAAAGATCCAATTCTTTTCCGGCCTCGAAGTGTGCGCTCCTCAACACAGCACACAGTCTTTTTCCCTGTATCGGCAACTCCATCCGCCGCCGCATTTTCGCCACCTCAAAAATCCGAACCTCTGGCCCATCCAGTCTCAATCAAACCGCATTCTACCGCACAGCTCCATTCAGAAGCTCCAACGCTTGGACACATCAGACAGGATCCGTACATAAGCCCGGTTGGCAGCACGTCTCTTGTTGGGCAGCACATGTCAGAAAGCACAGCAGCGATTGCCTCGACCGATTCCACTTCAACCCTGCGAGACTGAGTAGCGACTCCGCTGAATCGCTGAATTAATATTCACGGCCAGCGCATTGTCTATACGAAAGAAGTTAGCGACGAGAGAGCGGATACGAAAAGTGGAAACTCGGTAGCCGGCAACAGCGAATCTCAACGTTGGAAATCGTCCTGGTGACGGCACCATCCGAGCCAGGTAGCATGGAACATCATCATCATCGTCACATGCACCCGCCGTCGTCGCAGAAGCAGCAGCACCAGCACCAGCACCAGCAGTATCAGCAGCCACCGCAACACCACCAGCATTATGAATCACATCAACACCAACACCAGCAGCAGCAGCATCCTGCACCATTCCCCAAACAGGAGCAGGTTGATAACCCCTCGGCTCCTGTCTTGTCCGCCCTGCCTGCATACCCGACGCTGCCCCCTATTTGGGACTCGACACATTCGCCCGCATTGAGCGCATCTTCGTCGTCCACAATGCAGGCCTCAGCCTCTTCGCTATCCTCGTTGCCGCCGCTTGTTCTGCATCCTCCCTCATCAGGACTACAGCCCAACAAACCACGATCACGCTCGCCATCGTCTAACCGTTTCCAGACCCGTGAGCCGGCACCATTATCGCTCTTCGATGGCAGCCCTACGACTGAACTTCCGCCTATTCAGTTGAACCGTGAAAGGAGCAGCTCGGATCATTCCCTCCCTTCGATATCCTCACTCAATGTTGGAGGCTCGCTTCCAACTCTGCAGCCAACGCCAACACCACAACCTCCTCCGAAGCTCGCTTGGCCGAATCCCAACCCATTGTCGGCCTTCTATGCTGAGCATGATAACGATGGACGTGGCGCATCTCCCCAGCCGCGTCATGACCGAAGATCGACCAGTGTCAGCCTGGATGATCCGCAGGTCATGATGGCTATCTCCGCCCTGAACGAATTGAAAACCGGTATGTGCTAGCAAGCACAAGTAGCATTTTATAAACTGCTAACAATGGGTCCCCAGATTCAGTTTCTTCCCCTCCCAACCGTAATGCGCCACTGCGTGGTGGGACGACAGACCGGAACCAAGAACCCGAGCCTCTATTGTCGCTTATAACCACAGCCCACCCCATCATCGAAAGCACGGTGCAGCGATCTTCTCACCTCTATACAAAGACCAAGAACTTTTCGCCCCGTATCAGATCAGGCCTCGAATACGTAGAGGGCTCGCTAATACCTGTTGCGGACACTGTGAATAATGTTGGTCGCAGGACCGGAATCGAGTCCGGCGTCAGATGGATTCTTGGAAAGCGGACTAAGAGTTCCAGTGATACCCGTGAGAGTGGCCAGAACAAGCGGCATATGTCTTCGAGGCCAATAAACGGTACAGGGGGCGAGGCACGGTTCTCAGAAGCTTCCACTACCGATGGATCCCGCCGGACTTCGATTAGCACCATTGAGACGTTGCCCGCCTATGACGACCAGCGATCGCCAGCTTACTCTGAGACGGTTGAACAAAATGGTCAATCAGTCGATCCCAAATCGGCTCTCCATTCACAGTTGGGGAGCGGACGGGTCCAGGTGACCACGTCGAGCCTGAAGGAGACCATGAAGGAGGAAAGTTTACGTTCACTCAAGTATGTGCTTGAGACGTTGAGGGATGTGACCACTACCCTCCAGCAGGGCACCAACGAGTTGAGCACAGTACTTGATCAGTATGACAGGACGACAACCAGAAGGGATGGTGAAGACCATGTCATGACCAACGGGTCTGCGCCGGAAGAAGATCGTACGCAGCTGGTGGAGCGTATGACTGAACTTCGGAAGAGCATTTACTCCAACATCAAGGACGTCTCGTCGGTTGTTGCCAACTACACTGGCGCTGCTTTGCCCGAAAATGCCGGCAACCTTGTCCGGCACCATCTTCTCAGCCTACCCATGGTTTGGAGTCAGGCTAGCAAAACCACCTCGAGCGAGCAACCAAGCACGCAAGACCCGAATGCACTTGTGCGCAAGGCTGCCAAGGTGGCTCTCTCCTTCAGCAAAGAGGGATTGCATATTTTCTCGCAGATCATGGAGATCATCCGTACCGCAACCGATCACGCGGAGGACTGGAGAAACAAGCAGATGAACCAGTCGACCTCCATGAACGGCGGTGCAGAGCATGAGATTCGACCTATGCTTGACCAACCTCTTCCGCAGATCGCTACCATTAATGGTGATATTCCCATGAGGTAAAGACTCGTGGTATTTTTGAGGAAACCGCAGCGAACAGTTACTGTTACAAAAGAAATTCGTTTATTATTAAAAAGCAGGATGGCTTCGGTGGTTGGGGTTTCGGCGAGTGAAAACTTTGTCATGATTAGAGTTTTTCGGTCGGCGTAAAGAGCTGAGCTTGGTTGATTGGGTGGGATTTGAGAGAAACTTGTTCCGAGTCTTGGGGACATTAACCGTTATATACCACTTTTCTTTTCGTTTGTATTAGTTGAACACACATTTGGGATATCGACAAGTTCTGGCGCCTGGGAGTACTCTCCACACCACATTACCCTTACTCTGGGTTGGCTATCTGGCTCTATGTAGATGGTTCATTTGTCCAATCTATCACTTCTGACCGTCTGCTAACGATTTCCGATCTTGATCAAAATAAAAGCATGCAGCTGAACTTGAAACTATCACACTTCATTGAATTCTTATCTTGCCTCCTTGACGAAGTCTTCCACCTTTTTTCACCACTCCACGTGGAAATCAGAATCACTATCAATTCCATCCCTCATCACCACAAATCCATCCCATCCTCACGCCTTCTCACCCTCAACCTTCTCCTCAACCTTCTCCTCAACCTTCTCCTCAACCTTCTCCTCAACCTTCTCCTCACCCTCACCCTCTCCATACCCAAAAACCCCGAACCACCCAACCACACACCCCACCACCGGCCCCAAACTCCTCACAATATGCAACCAATTCCACCTCCTCACCAACTCCCTCACCTCTCCAAGATCACTGTGCAACGGGCCCGGCTCGATCTGTATCTCATTGAGCCTCATCAACTCGTTATTGGTAGGCAACATGACCACCAGCGTAAAGGGCACAATGGCCAACGTCAATCCTGCCGCTGTGGCGAATAACTTCCACCGTTTTTCGTTGCTAGCAGACTGAGGGGCAGCAGAGCGTAGTTTGTAGGCTGTGTACCCGTAGAGAGAGGCGGTTAAGGCGGCCAGGGGAGGCATGGAGACTGCGCCGAGCTTGTAGAGGGTGGACCAGGAGGAGAGGAGGATCGGGGCGGTGGGGGAGGAGGATGGGGAGGTTATGGTGGGGATTGTGAGGAGTGGGATTGAGAGGAGGCAGCCTGGATTTCATTGTTAGTATGGGTTTGGTGAAAGGTTCGGGCGTGAAGGGACGGCGTACCTGAGAGGAAGGAGCCCGTCATTAAGCCCAGCTGGGCGCCGGTTAGAGCGGACATTTTGGACGGTGGTGTTGGCGTCAGGACGGAAGTGTTGGTGTTGGAATATCGATGTTTCAGTATCGATGTTGTATGTTTGGTTTTGAAACTGCAATTCAGATATAGCTGGTCGTGAGATGAAGTGTAGCTATTGAAGCTCAGGAACAAAGCCCAGGCTAGATGGATGCTGACGGGCCGGGTGGTGTGATGACCGCCCGCTTCCGGGATGTCAGCTCGGATGATAACGGAGATAGGGCGTAAGTGACAGCTACCCTTTCGTGCCTTTGAGGCTGAATATTGGCTGACCACAGCTGATGTTGATAGGTACGGACTACCGTATGTGAGTGGATTAACGAGAGAAATAGCTCCTCAAGTTGTTGTAAAACCATTGCGTAATGTTTACACGATAGTACCTCTAGGCGCACAGGGCCGATGCCTCCACTTACACTGGCTCACGGGTTTTGGACGGTTGAATCGCCAACATCCAACGCCGTCGGTTGCCCAAGGACCAGATAGAATTTTGCTGCTCTTTCGGAAGTTTTGGGCTTCTGACGATTTCGACATTCTAGAGGGTTAAGAGGTTCGCCATGAAGGAACAAAGAACAGTTCTGTTGTCAACTACTAGAGGTAATCTCGGAGGGCAATGATCCCTGCCCTGGCCCGGTGTGGGTACTTAAGGTCTAGTTCCTGGCAAAATCTTCAACAAACATCAAATCGCGCCAGTGGTTTAGTGGTAAAATCCATCGTTGCCATCGATGGGCCCCGCGTTCGATTCGCGGCTGGCGCATGATAACTTATCTTTTTGCGTTTTTTTCCCCAACTCAAAGCTCCTGAACACTTTTTATGACACAACAACAATGTTTGTTTATTTTTGCTTTTGCCAGGTGCCCTATTACAATGCCGGACCTAAATTACCCTTGACTTCGTCCTTCAAGTTGTTTGCCAAAACTTGTGTAGCAGATTCATCACCATTGAACGAACTATTTGAGAGTGATTCGGTGTTGGTGTGCTAACTCTTTACGATTGTCCGATCACATACCTAATCTAGTCGCAACTAAAGCCACATCTTGAGCTCTATGCTCTACTAACGGTAGATATTGAGCTACATACCATCTGTCTAGCTACCCCTCCTTCTTGGCCTAGAGTTCTTTCGTGATATACTGTGCGCGGTGCACGTAACCAAGGGAGGTCGACACTAGCAAACCGCCCTAAGGTTGAAGTGAAAGAATATCGATCACACACTTTCCGCCTGGTGAAACTGACCCGTGATCAGAATAATAGCAAACTCTCGGCAATGATGGTCAAAGTGCCAGATATATATAGGAGAATGGAGAACACCCGAAAGATTCGGCTACCTGCGTCACGTCCCCGAGGTGATCACTCGCAGTTAACACACGCAACAACACCCTATTCATCTTACCTCCTGCTTCTGAACTCTCTTCCAAGTCCTATCCTCTTCATCCACAGTTCATGATGGGCCCGGGCATGCATCCTCACACCCTCCCTCCCCAACCCACCAAACTCAAATTCCACCGAGACGGGCTCTTCCACCCTCGTAACCTCCACTTCTTCAAGAGCCAATTCCTTACTACTCTTCCCTACCCAACCGACTCCTACTCCGGCAAGACCGTCATCGTAACCGGTTCCAACACCGGTCTCGGCCTCGAAGCCGCCCGTCACTTCGTCCGGCTCGGCTGCAGCCGCATGATCCTCGCCGTCCGTAACCTGGAAAAAGGCGCCACTGCCAAAACCTCCATCGAGTCCTTCACCAAGTGCTCCGACAGCGTCATCTCCGTCTGGGAACTCGACCAATGCTCCTACGCCAGCGTGCAATCCTTCGCCTCCCGCGTCTCCGCCGAGCTCGAAAGAGTTGACATCCTCATCCTCAACGCGGGCGTCTGTCCCCTCAACGGACCATGGCGCAGATTCGAGCAAGATGAGGAGTCGATAACTGTTAATGTGGTGTCTACCTTCCTCCTTGCCTTTCTTCTTTTCCCGAAACTCCGTGAGACAGCCCGTCTGTTCCCTGACACTGTCAGTCCCGGACCAACAATAACGGTCGTCACCTCCTTTGCCCACACCCTCACTGACTTCCACCTCTCCCGCTCCGCGCCCGAAGGCCAGTTGTTTGCGACTCTCAGCTCGCCCGACAGGCCGGAAGCGACGATGGACGACCACTCGGATCAATACTTCATTTCCAAACTCCTTCAAATCTTCATCGTCCGTGCTCTGGCGGCTCACTGCCCCGTTTCAAAAACAGGGATAACGATCAACTGCGTCCAACCCGGTTTCGTCAAGTCAGGGATTTTCAAGTTTGAGGGTGCGTTCGCGGTGGCGATGGGGAAGTTGATGATGGGGTTGGTGGCTAGGTCGACGGAGGCGGGGAGTAGAACGCTGGTGCATGCGGCTAGTCAGGGAGGGGAGGAGACTCATGGGGGGTATTTGTCGGATTGTGCAGTGGATGAGCCGAATGAGTTGGTCAGAGGGGAGGAGGGGAAGGTGTTGCAGGAGAGGGTGTGGAGGGAGTTGAGGGCGAAGGTGGAGGGGGTTGTTCCGGGGGTTTTGAAGAATTTGGAGGTGTGAGGTTGCTGAGGAGGTGGTTGGGGAGGTAAAGCTGATATGTCGAAGATATCACCCCTCTGGTATGCTTTTCTGGGTGTTAAATTGTCTTTGATATGCCTTCTACTTGAAGCTGGAGGCGTTTTTTGGATCAAGATATCCCAGACACAGTTTGGTTTAGGTGTTTTGAGTTCACCAGACGCATGTCGCAGTCATTTTACTGCTTTTTGAATTCAATGGAATGCCTTTTTAGAAGGCAGATATGTTTGATTAATAATACAATAGGGGTATCTGATGGTAGGGTGAAATGCTCACTGGTGATATCCTCTTGAGAAATGCCGGTTAACTAATAGTACAAAATCATGCGGGTATAGCCTTTTCCAGGCTCTTTTCACTCCATATTCTTGAGGAGTTTGAATCTCTCTTCAGAATTGTTGGCATCGGCATCCGAACCAGCGGGAACCTCCAAGCCTCTCTTCACAATCCAGTGAACCAAAGTCTCAAGCTTGTTGACCGTAAACATGCGGGGGCGGTGGCCACCCAAAACCTCAGCAACTGGCATTGCCAGCAACTTCTCCTCGTCCAAGCTTTCCAGGCGCTCGTCAGGAGGGTGCTCAGTAATAAACTCCTTCAAAAGGACCGCATTCCATCCACAACCCCAAGCAGATTCAACGTCCTTCTTGATATCGTCGCCAACATAGAGCTTCAACCAAGGGACGCTCTCGTCAAACTTGCCGAGCTCATGGATAACCGCTCTGCGAGCCAGCATCTCTCCTGCCTGCCACATCAGTTTGTGTGGCTTTGACTCCTCAACGTCGTATGACATGACGGTGAAGTCGATATCGTACGACTTTCCGTCGACGGGGCGAGCGCTTTCGAAATGGGTGTCCTGATTGGACTCTCTCTGGAAACGCAGGGGGCTAACGTCGAGGCCCAGGGAGGAAAGGATGCCGCCAACGCGGTCATCTGAGTTGCTGATGACGCCCAGAACAACATGATCGATGGAGGGGTTGTCCATCTTGCTGTTTGACTTGTGATGCTTCAAAGACTGGAGAAGCTTGGGCATATTGGACGCAGTCTTGTAGGCGTCGCGAGTGGAGAAATGGTGAAAGAGTCTACGACCCAAATCATCCAGCTGCTCTTTGTGAGCTGCGTCACTCAGACTGGGCTCAACATCGACGAAGATATTCTTAATAACCTGCAGTGAAATTTTCAGCTTCAGTTCAGAAATTAGTTGAGTGACTAAGAGCAAGTTGACTCACCTTCATCCACCAAGCTTCGGGGTCCATGCCCTTAACATGCTTGCCATAGTTCGGGTACTCTTTGGCGGCCGTGGTGATGCGGTCGTGAAGATAAACAGCCACAACATCGTCGCTAGCATGTTGAAGGCCGTTATCGCGCGCAAACTGACCGTACGTCTTGTGGACTGGCTCTTTGGGTGCGTAGAGGGTCTCGAACGCGTCGAAGCAGACGAGGAGGTTGTACTTGGGAGCCCGCGAGATATTCGCGGCTCTGGCAGCTTGGAGTAATCCACGCATGGTGATATCGCAGCTGGGTAGAGCTTTGTTGAAGTAATGTTCACTGGCAGAAGACTATACGTAGACGAAGAGCTTAAGCTTGGGTTTTTATAGTCGTCAAAGTGGTAATCAGTATGAGGCAGAGAGTGTGGAAGAAGGATGATGTGGTTGGGTTGAGGTACCTGGAAGCCGCTAAAAGTATAGTGGGGCACAGAGGGGAAGTGCAGCAAACAACACCTTCAGCTTCGTCTGATATTGGCTCTGACAACCTAACCTACGGGGACCAGTCCAGGCCCGCAGTCCACAAAATGGCCTTGTAGATAAATACCATGAACCCAGGGTCCTCCAGATATGCTTCATCAAAATGGCCAAGAGAGTTGTAAAACGACCGGCCACCCTCGAACTCCTGGGCCCACGCAAGGGGGTGACGCTTGCCATGTGCTCCTCCAGTATAGGTCTCTTCGTTGACCTCGAGGAGAATTTGGAGATGCGGATTATCCCACGGGTTCGTCTTGAAGTTGTAGTATTCGTCGAACCAGTCCCATTCCCACTCCTTGTCCGTTGTTACACCGAACATTTTCTTCTTTCCCTCGCTCTGATCCTGGGGTCTTTTCAGAACTCCAGCCAGGAGAGGGTGATCTCTGTTGTTGATGACAGACCGGATTTTGGCCATCTGCGGCTCTGGGTGGTCTTTGAACACTCCACCGATCAAGCGGCCATACCACTCACTCGACTCCATGCCGGAGCTGGCGCAGTGGATGCCGACAACGCCGCCGCCGGAGTGGACGAAGCCCTTGAGTGCCTCGAGCTGGGAAGAATCGAGAAACTCGCCAGAGCATTGTAGAAGAATGATGATACGAAACTGCGAGAGACCGGAGCGTGTGAATATCGTAGGGTCCTCGGTAGCTGTCGTGACAAATGGGTGGGCAGTGGTCGAGGAAGTTGCCGCGAGGTCTTCAAGAGCTTTGATAGAAGCTGGAATAGAGTCGTGACGGTAGGCGACGGTGCGGGAGAAGACCAACACCCTGATGGGTTCGGCTGAAGACATGGCTGACGTCTGGCGATATGGCGGTTCGTCTTGGTTGAATTTGTGTGACAATGGAAAGACAGTTGGTCTGCGTCAGGCACCTGAGTTATCGGGATTGGAGACTATATAAGACATTGAAGGATGAGATAGAGATGTTATAGTTCAGGACACTATTGGTTCTCATCCCATAACGGGAGCCAATGTCGTTTTAGCCATGATGTTGGTGGGGCTTGTTCGGATGAAGTTGATGGGAATCATGATCTCCATGCGTTCAAGTGCGGGGAAGAAGATGGGACGAACTATGGGGGATGTACGCACTATATTATAGTGGCCAAAGTGGGTCGGCCGTTACTGTCCGTCCTTGTTCCACTTCGAACTTCAACTCCTCATCATGTGCTACAAGACTGTCTCTTTACCATAAAACATCGACATGGGAACCATCCAGATGGAAGCCAGCTCTTCAACGACGGGATCAGCAAGGCTTCGGGGCTTGTCAGCCTCTGATGATCCTTTCATTTCCTCGATTGGGTTCTCACCAAAAGCTTCGCCTGCGGCTGAGCAAGGCACCAGTTTGCTTGGGGTCTAGCTGAAGGAACGCCAAGACGGTTAACCCTCGATATCCGATGCTTGTTCGTCCTGAAGCACATTCCCAATTAAATTGGAAGCAGGGCTATCCCATTCGTCAAAAGCTGTCTTGTGGACTTGCTTTCACTGTGCTTCAGCCACATCAGACTGTCTTGCAGGTTGTGAATGTTGGGCTTTTTCATCAAGTGCTCTCCAGCCCCAGCCTGCCTGCCCTCTCTTCTCTCTTCTCTCCAAAACTTGAGAGTTCTTGTCCTTTTGTACCTGTTCCCATAAACTCCGGACTGGGTGAAATCAGCACAAGTGTGAGATCGGGACTCCAGAGTCTCGTCAGTTAGTCAGCATGTCATATAGCGGCATTTCCCCATACGGCTCTGCTTATCGGCAGCAGTCTCAACCACAAGAGCAACCGGAGCAACAACGTCGACAATCAGAGCTGAAAGCCTACCGTCCGTATCAACCGTACCGGCCACCTACACAGCAGCCAGGGCCAAGTGACAACCATGAGAATGATAGCCGACGTTCGTCTGTTGCAAGCCAACCATATCTGGCTTCCTCGCTCGCCAAGCTTGACCTCGGCGATAACTCCATGGCCCCGGCACCCTTGAGACTTCAACGCAAGCCCGTCTCAAGTCAATCATCGACTCAGTTCAAGGCACCACAGTCACCACAGGCAGATCATGACTACAAACCTTACTCCCCACCCTCTTCGCAACATCGTAACTCAGTCACATCGATGGCCGGGCGACGGACCTCTAATGGCTTTGTTGCCGAGCTTGAAGGGTCACCACCTCCTTCCCGGCGGGAGAGCAATGCTGTGCAGCCCTCTTCAAACGTCCCTCCACCGAAGCCGGCCAAGAAGTTGGAAACTCCTGACAGTGAAGGACTGATCGTCGTAGAAGCCGAGGCCTTACCTTCTGTCCCCGGCTCCTGGCCTACCTCTCTTGAAGAACAATCAGACACGGGATATCAGCCTCCTTATGCTCAACCTCCATACGAGAAACCGATGTCACCATCCTCCCCTCATCAGGAGGTAGCACAGAGCACACCGAGTCCTCCTTCTGTACAATATCCCTCGGCCTTCCAGCAACAGGCGCCTACCCCTCCACCTGTACCACAGCCGATTTACACGTCTGCTCCGGCTCAGCTAGGGTACCAGAGCTTTTCACCCCCACAATCACCACCGCTGCCATCGTCCGTAGGAACTCCGGCCCCATTCACTCCTCAATATCACCAACCTGGCAACTACAGTTCTGCGCCTTCGCCTGTATACAGCCAAGCCCCAACATCTCCGGTTGGGCAAGCACCACCTCCGCCGCCTCCATATCAGCAACAAACCTACGGCAGCCCTCCCCAGTCACCACCACCTCCCGCTCAATCAACGCGCCCAACATCACAATATTTCTCCGGGTACCAATCTCCACCAACACCAACCCTCAGCACCAGCAACTTACCAACTCCTCCAGCCCAACAAGGACCCTTCTCACCCACTTCTCCGCAATCACCAACAGCCGGAGGACACAGGCACTCAGTCTCCTACTTCCCAGCAGCCTACCCTCCCCGACCTTCACCATCAAACACTCAACATCAACCGGCCACGACCCTCCCCTCACCAACGGTTACCTCCCCTTCATCACCTTTCCCTTCATCTCCAGCTGTAAACACCGGCGGCACCTTCCAACATGCGCCGGCAACCCCATCCCCAGCGCACCAACAACAGCAACAACCAATAATAACCTACACCACCGCCCCTCCGCAACCAACTTACTCCTCACCCACTCCCTCCTTCTCACCCACCCCTTCCTTCTCCTCCCACTCCTCCTCTTCCAACTCGGGAGCCACCAAACCCGGCGGAGCCCTCTACAACTTCCCCTCCCCACCCACCCCCTCGCTCAACTCCAAGTTGTCCATCAACGGACTGAAAAGGACGGCGGCGGGACTGGGTGGGGCGATCAAGAATGTTGCGAGCGTGGTGGAGGTTGCCGGTAGGGAGGCTGTGAAGGCGGGGAGGGCGGCGGCTGCTGCTGGGGGAAGGGACTCTGGAAAGGGGGGGAGGAGGGTGAGTGGCATGGGGTTTTATGGTGGGGGGTTGGGGGGTGGGTCGATGGGGAAGGGGGGGTGGTAAGGTCGGTAGACTTGGGGGGATATCTCTGCTTGTGAAAGGGAAAAGGGGGGGGTGGATGACTGGGAGCTGGGGGATAGAGATGGATGGGTGGGTTGAGTGAGGTAAGGGGATCGGGGACGGAACTGGGGGAATAAATGGAGTTTAGGTATTGGTTGGATGAGCAGTTAGGCGTGTTTCGGTGGGAGGAGGACAGATGGCAAATGGCCTGTGCGCTGTCTGCCTGCCTGCAATGCAAGGTAAGGTACACAAAACCAAATTGTCGCGACCGCAGTTTTCCACGCTTTCTCTTCTCTTCTTCATTAAACACTTTCCAACGCACCTTAATCACATCAGCCGACTGACTGAGTCCCCCACTCGCTGTCGGTCAATGAGAGTGCAAGAGTAACTTGAGTCTCCTTCCCGCTATCAACACGGCATCAGCGCGTTCATTTCCCAATGGCTCTGAGACCGGTCGGCGGGAGGGTTCCCTACATCTCCAATCCCAACAAGATGCAGCATATAAACAATATTAACTACTACGTACTATGGTTGCGAGCGAAAGTAAAAACACGATGGAGGCTCTAGCGGTGGCGCCCTTTCGAGGTTACAGACAACTAGAATTATGCGGCTACAGCCGAAGCGGACGAAGTAACGGGCAGCTTCGAGACCGAGGCCGGTTATAATAATGGTTTTGCCGGTGTAGGAGTCGGTTAAATACGGGAGGGTGGTGAAGAATTGGCTTTTGAAGAAGTGAAGGTTGCCCTGGGGGTAGAAGAGGCCGTCTCGGCCGAATTTGTAGGTAGTAGGTTGAGGGGGGAGGGTGTGAGGGTGGATGCCGGGGCCTATCTTGAATTGTGGATGAGGAGTATATGACTTGGGAGAGAGTTGAGAATTCGTTGGGGAAAGACGTGGAGCGAGTGATGCTATATAATATAATATAATGATACCCAAGGATATATGCAGAAATTGGATAGGAGATGGGATTCAGTGAACATAACCTAGACAACTAGCACGAGATCGTTTGGTACTTACTAAGGTATCTGTTGGGCATACAGTAAGTGCTTTCACTCGGACAGCCCCAAAAGCTTTCTCTCTGGGTTAGAACTAGAGAACTAAGCCGTATAGGATTCTTAAACTTGCGTCCACCTCATTGATGGTCATAGTTTGGTCGAGCGAGATCTTTTTCCAAGTATCGTTTCGTGCATTTCTTTCACCTCACACTTAAATGCCGAACTTGACCGCCGCCTTTAGTCCAACAGGGTCGCAAAAAGAGGACGTGGAAGAGCGGAATAGGGACAAAAAGAGGTAGTCTAGGATAGAGATAACATTATCTGTGGCGACAAAACTCGGGCACGTACAAGTAAGACTTTGGTGAAATCATCCTTGATTCAATACAAAGGTACACTCGGAGTGGAAGAGGATCAGTGCTTCTCGTGACGTACGAAAGACGCACCGACGCTTTTCGACACCATTTCTCCTCTGCAAGAACCACAAGATGGACGATCTAACCTCGACATGGATGGAAGTATATCCAATTGATATACAAACAAATTATATATAGCCACTTATTTCCCTTACGAGATCATCAACAAGCACCCTTAACCCTCAAACCTCATTCCCACCCTTCACTCCCACCTCAACCCCCTCGGCCCCTTACCCGTCACTACATCTCCCAGTCCTCTTCTCACTCAGTCCCCAGACTGTTATACCTCCACCCCTCTCAGAGAGTAGGCACACTCCAAGGACACCAACTCTCAATATTAAAGTTCAGATTCTGATCCGTCCTGAAAACCCCCGTCGTCGCCCCACTGTTCCCCAACAAATACTTACTCACAAACGCATTCAACTCACCCGACTGCGCACTGGGAAAACTACAATGGTTATGTCCTCCCACCTGACTATACCCAAACGCCTCCAGCGCTCCCAGCGCCTGGTAATTTTTCCGCGCGGCACCCATGCATCCATAGGTACTAATCTTGCCGAGCCACTCGAAATCGGGGTTCTCCATGATATAGAGCCCGCGGGGCGCAACGAGCGAAGCCAAAAGGTGGTGGTCAAAGGGCAGCTGGTTGACGTTGTTAACGTACGAGTTGAAGGCAGGCGAGAACCAGACGTTTTCGCCGACGATCTCCTTGGCGTCTTGCACGTTGTAGCCGTTGGCATTTTGCCAGGCTTCAAGGCGCCAGCAGCCGGCGCCGCCGGCG
This sequence comes from Neurospora sp. CHS-2018c, assembly GCA_009806235.1. NCBI lineage: Eukaryota > Fungi > Ascomycota > Sordariomycetes > Sordariales > Sordariaceae > Neurospora > Neurospora sp. CHS-2018c. The sequence continues at coordinate 105,077 of RAPC01000045.1, read as the reverse complement.
CCGGATTCTTGGGGCAAGGTGAGGGCGATGCGCGGCTCGAAGGCTCCCGCCACAAAGGCGCCCTTGCCGTTGCGGGAGCAGCCCGTTACGCCGATGCGGGCCGGGTCGATGTTGGTTTGCGACTTGGTGAGTTCTAGCGCGTCGATGATGCGGGAGACGCCCCAGGCCCAGGCGGTCAGGGCACCGGCGGAGTGGGAAGACCCATAAAGGTCGTAGAATTTGCCCTTGCCGCGCGAAGAGCCGTCTATCTGAGCGGCGATGTCGTCGTTGTTGAAGAGGATGGTGGCGACGCCCGAGGGGACGGGGATGCTAGCGCCGGAGGAGCCGTAGTTGATGATGGCGGGGAAGGGGCCAGACCCAGACGGCTTGTTGATGGTCACCGAGAAGGAGATGGACTTGCCGCCGGTGGAGGCGGTGATGCTGAGGGTGCTGCCGGAGTAGCTGGCGGAGACGGTGGGCTTGGCGGGGAGGGTGCCGAGCTCGTATTTCTCGAAGAGAGCCTTGATTTCGGCTTGACGGCAGGCCCAATCGTCGCGGTTGGTGACCTTTTGACCTCCGGCGAAAGTGAAGGGGTCAGGGAGGGTCGAGACCGATGCGCCGAGGCTGCTTGGAACGTTGGGGCAAACACCACCACCACCACCGGAGGGAACTGATGTGGTTGGTGATGGGGCAGCCGCCGTCGAAGACGAAGAGGTGGGCGCCTTGGTAGTACTGATCAGTGTGGTTATGGGTTGAACAGTGGTGGTAGGTTGAGCAGGAGCGGCCGTTGTAGGTCCTGTGCCAGGAATGCACTGGTAATACCAGTCATTCTGGTGGAAGCAGTACGACCCGGAGGCGCAAGTGGTGGCACCACTCCAGCCAGTACCGCCGCATTGGCCCCAGAGACTTTGTGTTTGGGCCGTGACGCCGACGGCGCCGAGGGCAACGAGAAGAGCGGAGGCCTGAGCTGGAGACAGCATTGTCAAAGATGAGAGGAGAGAAGGCACAGAGGCTGCTGACTACCAACCAGGAACATCAAGCAACGTTGGGGTCATGAAGGCCTGGCAATATATAGACACTATATCTTTGAGAAGCCTCATCGATGCTAACCCGGATACTGGAGTCGGACACAGATCCGCTTGATTGTACACCATCGTGATGTTCTTCTCGAAATCTGGTTCAGCGAATAGGGTGTTATGGCTGCTTTCTCCACACTAGTAGCTCCGGTATTGTCCAATGCATGTTACTCTCCCACTCGTGGCTTTCCTTGTTACGGGCACTGGGAGGGACGGATCAAGCCATGTGCTTCATGCGTGTGGACTGAGCCTCAACTTCAGCGTTGTCTCCGGATGTTTTTAGGCTAATATTGGGCAATTTTAGCTCGAGTGGAAAGAGGTGACACTGATAGATGATGTCGTCGTACTCGTGTGATCATGTTGCGTACCTGCTAGTCGGTCTAGTCTGGTGGTCAGGAGATAAGGCTGTTGCAAGTGATGTATTGTTTGGGCAGGTTAACTTTGCACCGCCGAATGTTTAAGTCCAATCATGGACTTCTCAAAATTTCTTTGAACATGAGAAGAAGGCGATTTGCTGGAAGTACCTTAGAGTGTCCCGGAAAACGATCAGAGGAAATAGAGGAGAGAAGACTTCACTCGAGGTCAAACTTCTGGGGTCTACCATGTCCTACGGTATATCCAGAGCTGATAACTCCGTATTGGGTGAAGTCGATGTAACACTTTGATCGAATTGGGCTTGTTGGGGTGAAATATCTGGGGGAGGTAGCATTCAGGTCGGTAGAGGACGTTCCGAAGTGTGGAAGTCAAAAACACACCAGCCCCGGTTTCTGGTGTCTGGAATATCGTGCCAAGGAAAGATGTCACCGAGCCATGGTCTTTCTTTCCAGGTTGTTCGTGAGGTGTGACTTCAAGCATGAACGACTCCGGAGGTTGGAACCATGGACCAAAGTTGTTGTGGCGAATGGCATGTTAACTAACCTCCTAGGCCAGGTGCATTCAGGGATAGAACGACAAAAACAGGAGCGGTGGCGCGATGAAATATGTGGCTGAGAACTTTCAGCATGAAAATTGAGCAAAGATATGGATGGATAGAATGTTGTGGTCATGGACGCAGACTTGATCCGGCTGGGTGAAGGATTTAAGCCTCATTATACCAAGGCAGCAGATACATAGAATAGAGGTGAGGAGAAACCATGCTGGCGTTGGATCCTTTAGGTAGAACCTGAAGGTCCTACGGGATGTTGCCCCACAGATCTCGACTCACTGGAGCTCTTTGAGGCAGAACCACGTGTCGGTGCCTTGACAGAGCCCGGAGTCCGGAGTTCTTTCAATCGTGGTGTACATGACGAGGGACCAGAAGACGAAGAAGATGGATGAAGTGTTACCCTCGCCTAACCGAAAGGAAGGACTTCTTCTAGAAGTATCCAAAGCGGAAAGGATCTGATCAAGAAAGGGATAATGCAATGGGCAAAAGGAAAGCAACCTGGCCGTCATGTGTTCCTCCGCCATTACTAGAAAGAAGTGATGGATATCGAAACAAGTATGGCTTCGGCTTGGCACGTTTTGACTGCTACCAGCACACATGGGAGCGCCGGTATTTGGAGTTCCGGCTAAATACAATAGTGTAACGGTTGCAAGGACGACGAAAGTATCAAGCCCGGCCTTCTTTTTATGACAGAATTGGATGCAAAAGGTGGATGCAAAGGGCGACTGCGAAGGGTGGAGGTCAAACTTTTGCTCGCATTTGTATCTGATCATGATTTGTATGACTCGGCGGTTACAGTGGTGTCTGCCACTTGGAAGTACCTCCTGTGGGATTCATCTTACTGCCTCTTTATCCCAACGTGCTGGTCAACAAAGTCGAGAACAGGTTGAATGGTCGTCTCCCATCCTGGAACATTAGGGCCCTACAATCATCTTGTCAGTAATTGCCAGAAAGTAAGCCGGTCTCGATGATCTTACCGTGTATTTGATGTCAAATACGTGCGGCTCACCCTCTTCGTATCTCTCGATAACAGGAACGCCTCTCTCTCTGAGCGTAGCGGCCAAATCATAACTCTGCTGAATGGGAACAGGCTCGTCGGCGCTACCATGCAGGAAGGCGGTTGGTGGATAAGGCCGCCGTTTGTCCTCCTGGAGAACCTTGAGAGAAGAGAAAGACGTGATGAATTTGTCCAGTTCCGCCTTGTCAGGGAATCGCTCGCTGTGGAGAAAGGCCTTGTGGACATCACCTGGGAACGCCCTCACGGAACGCCACTGGTGGGCTTCAGCCTGCAGCCGGAAACGCTTGTCGTACTTGATGTCGGCCGCCCAGCGCTTCCTGAGCTCTTCTTCGGGAAATAGGTCCTGCTCGTTCCAGCAGCAAGCATCTGTCAAGACGTTGTTCAGGTCTCGATCGCTGATGAAGCGCTCTAGTTCCTCGTCGGTGAACTCTCCCTTCCATGGCTCAGGTGTGCGGTCGGGCATGTTGACATAGTACCAGATGTCAACAAGGCCGTATACATCGACTATAGCACTTGGAGGAGGTGAAGTCAGGTGCAAGCCCATCAGGGTCACCAGGGTACCACCAGCGGATTCACCGACAAGGACATAGCGGTCGACGTCAACCTTGCCCTCGCCCAAGATGGACGGGAGGTTCTTGCGGCACCATTCGACGGCCTCGATCGAGTCGGCGACTTGGTGATCGTAAGCGGCTTGGGGGGCAAGACGGTAATTGTGAGAAACAAGGTGGTATCCTCGCTTGCGGAAGCCGGGGTTCAGCCACGGAAGAGGGACGAAGTGGTGTCCGCCGAGGAAACCGCCTCCATGGGTCCAGAACACAATCGGGGCTGGGTCTTGGCCTATGTTCTCCGCCGGCCAGACACGGACTCCGAGCCCGACGCCGCTGGAGGATTTGAAGGTGTGATCGGTATAGCCGGGTGGGGCATAGAAGAAGCCCTTCAGATCCTCATCGACCTTGTCGAAACTGAACTCGTCCTTCTTGACGTCTGTCATGCTGAGTGCGCCAAGGCAAATGTCGCAAGCTTATGATATTGGGCCTGTGAGGATGACGAAGGCTTGGGTAGTAGATATCGATGCCGACGCGTGGAAGCTTTTATATCTCTGCTAGCTCGTCCGGTGCGGGGTCGTCGTGATCGGAACTCGGAGGAGTTGAGGCTGACTTTCGGCCGTGGCCGTGGCTGTCGGCTCGCGGTCCGAGATCGCCGGCCTCGAATCAGCGTCTTGGCGAGGACATCACCCGCACTCAAATCCGGTCCGGTGTCCCACTCCCCCGCAAGAGAAGCGCAGTGGTGGTGCGATTGGGAGGGGGGTAGCTGGAGCCTGTCCGCCAAAGCGCCAACGTGCGGCGCAGTCCTTTCGTATTTCAAGGCATTGTGTACTGTTGTTGATATCGTGGTATCGCGATATGGCAGTTTCTCGTGTCGTGTGACTGAAAACGCGTAATCTGTTCGTTGTCGATGTTCACGATGTGGTGATAATTCCTTGTTTGGATGAAGGTTCGGGGTGTTGGGGGTTGACGTTGGGGCACAAACAGAAGGTCAAACTGTAGTGCGGGGGTGTCACTGAAAGTGTTAGCAGACTCCCTCCGAGCTAACGTGGTTCCCGCCTGTTGTGGTGGAAATCTGTTAGTGCGCCATCAGATCCCATCTTATTCACTGCCAAGACCCATTAACCAGCTGGGAATCTGGAGCTCCCCACGTCCAGTCGCACCAGATTTTCGGAGTTGGGACGTTCTTGCCAACTTCAAAACTTTGAGGAAAAATTCTGCAATTGAGCTCCTTCCTCGACAGAACACTTCATCTTGTCTGTCTTATCTGATAGAGGTCTCGTGATCTGGACTTCTTCAGATTTCCGTCTCTCCAGCGTCCCACAACTCACTCTCTCCTCGCTGCTAGTTACCGCCAAACGAGCCATGACCTGCTCGCAATCCTGGACCCAAGATCGGTACCACAACACAGAGATGATCAACAGCAACGGGAAATACGTCCTTCTGAGGACTCTTCTCTTCTCAGAAACACTGTCCACCCCTACCTGAAGTTCAGCAGCAGATTGAACATCTGAAGCTCTGAAGCTCTTCTCCAATGGCCGAGTGATCAAACGCATGACGATTGACACACGGAAATCCAGGGTTAGGGTCCCACTGACATCCTCGGTACTTGGCACCACGGCATTCAACGGCATCACGACGCGGGGTTCGGCTGTCGTTCTCAGGACAGCCAGGGGTTCATTTACTCATTTACTCGACCCATCCCTTCATAAAGTACCCCCAGGTACCACCGATACAGCTTATTCCATTATACAAGCTTCTCTCTAGTATCCAAGTCGATCGGAAAGATGGCCACCTTTTCAACCGCCCAAGACCTCTTCATCCCCCTCGGCAAAGATGGCCATCGCATGTCGTACCGCCTCCTCGGCCCTTCGCCTTCCTCCTCCGGCAAAACCCCCCTCGTCATGCTCATGGGCTTCCGCGGCACCATGGACCAATGGGACCCGGCCCTGATCGACCCTCTCGCCGCCCAACGCCCGGTCATCCTCACAGACATCCCCGGCGTCGGCCGCTCCGAGGGCGCCGTCCCTCTTTCCATTACTGAGTGGGCGCAAAGCGTCATCGACTTGCTCATCGTCATGAAGATTCCTCAAGTGGACGTCTTTGGGTACTCCATGGGCGGATGCAATGCCCAGATGGTGGCGTTGATTGCGGAAGAGTATTCGGGAGGCAAAGTGAAGGTTAGGAGGTTGGTGTTGGCGGGGACCACGCCTAGTGATGGGCCGGGAGTCAAGAGGTTTAAGGGTCAGGAGTTGGAGGCTTTCCAGAGGCTGGCGGCGGCGCAGACGGTGGAGCAGCAGAAAGAGGCGTTTATGAAGGGCTTCTTTGGACGGTGTTCGGAGAAGAGCTGGGCGGAGGGGGAGAAGAGTTGGAAGAGGATTGCTGGTGCTAGGAAGGAGATGATGGGGCATTTGGGGAAGGAAGGGTCGAAGAGGCAGGGCATTGCGTTTGCCAAGTTCATGGGAGAGGGTAGCCTGGAGAAGCTGAAGGGGTTGAAGATCCCGGTGCTGATTGCCAATGGTGAGTTTTACGCCGGGAAGTGTGTGCCGTGGGTTATGATGCTAATGCCTTGTTTGAACAGGGTCTCAAGACTTGCTCTTGCCAACGGAAAACAGCTACCTGATGTACAGAACGCTACCGAACGCGTATCTGCACCTATACCCCGACTCTGGACACGGGTTTTTGTACCAGTACGCGGATCACTTTTCGTTCTTGATCAACCTGTTCCTGGATGGTGAGCAATCGGGCGGCTCCCTTATTCCCAGCAAGCTATAGAAAAAAGGCCCGAATACCACACACATTTCACGACCACTTCGGCCCTCGGCGGCCCTCGGAGGAATATTGGTTGATGGAGGACCGCGAGGTTCTTGATTCATGATCTGCGAACAATGTCTATCTCCCTTCTTTTGCGTTCTAAGTCGGAATGAAAGAGCAAGCGAGTGTACTGTGTGGCTCATCTATCCTTCGTCGCCACTGGATCCCTTCTTCTCAACCTCAATCCATCATCCTCCAAATCTACAGTCCAATGCTGGTTTGTTAGTTTGGCACCCCAAAATCCAAATAAACTCATACCAACCCGTCCTGAACGCCGTAATGGTACCTGGAAATGTATAATCATTAACCAATAACAGATTATTAGAATCTGATTTGACATATTCATATCAATTTTAAGCCCCCGTAATCGAAGAAAACCCATAAACTTGATGTGGAAACGCCTGGACAAGTTGACCCGAGGTCTCGAGCTAACAAACTTTCCAGGGGTGTATTGTATACCCCCATAACTCCTTTCCCGTACCTTTCCAGCCCCTTTGCAACCCCATCCGTCATCTCCTGAATCGTATTCCATACCCTCTCCCATCTTCTTCAGCATCTTCGTCCTTTTATCCTTCAAGCGACGCAAATGCCACCGCAGTCCGCACCACCATTCTCAGGATCGCAATCATCCCTAGGATCATCCACACAGGTCAACCCCTTGGGGCACCGAATACCCGCGAATCCGCGGCAGAACAACGGCTCGATGCAGACGCCGCCGCAGTCGGCACCTCCATTCTTCGGGTCGCAACCATCGCGCGGGTCGTCAACGCAGATCTGGTTCTTGTCGGCGCAAGGGATGGCGGCGAAACCGCCGCAGAAGCCGCCAGCGTTAAAGCACGTGCCGCTGATGGAGATTTGGTTGGGGAGGCACTTGTTGATTTTGGTGGAGGAGCCTCGGGGGATGGTAGTGGCCGAAGCGGTGGCCAGGAGGGAAAGGAGAGCGGATTTGAAGAGCATTTTGGTGGTGGCTTGGGTGGGTAGCGTCTGGAAACTGTGAGTAATTAGGCCTTCCAGTTCGTGTTTATCGTATCTGGTCTTACCTTGTTGAATGTTGGTTGTTGTTGAGAGGTCTAGCTGTGAGAGCTGGTGGTGGTTTTGAGTTATTGTGTTTGATGCTGATGATGTGATGTGATCGACCTTTGGGGCTCGGGCATCCTTTATACCGGAATGAAGAAGATGGATTGACGCCAAAAGGCATTGGTATGATTGCCCATTTGGACTCTTAGAGTAACAACTCCTGTTGTGGAACGGAGTTAATCGGCTGAATTAGGCTGTGCTTATTCTCCCGCCCTTTGCTTCACCTGACTTGGAGAGGAAACGTAATTCACGTTCCTTTGCATTTCCTTTTCGGTCGAAGCCAAGACGGAGTTTCAGAACGAGACCACATCGAGACAATAAGCAAGTCGGTCAACCGCATCACGGTACGTCGTTGTCCGAGTCTGTGGCTTGCCGTATAAGAACTGACCGTAGGGCGTCACAGTCTATTGGTTATGGCCAACTGTCAGGTGGCTGGTGCTGAGTTTTCAATCTGTTCCTGACATATTCCGCTGTCAGATGCGCTCATATGGGTATAAGAAACAATCTTAGGGCTGAGGCTGACACTACGTTACAGGCCGAACTGCATTCAGGTAAATCCGGGGAAATGATGGTTACGACGGTGCATCTTGACATCTTCAGCCAGATCTGTATGACGCTCACCGCTTGACAGACGACGAAACGAGACAAGCACACAGAGCACGCATGCAAGCATGGTACACCCCATGACTGACGAGGCGAGGCATATGCCATGTGCAACTCCAAAGGAATTCCGAACATTCCATTGCTGTTTCAGGTGACATCAACCATTTCCCTAAGAAACAGCTTGACAGGGCATCTGAGATCTTCTGTGACACCATGTCTCGTTGCTAATTCTGTCGTTGTCTTTGTCAGGAACCGCTCAAGTCTCGCACCTTGCAAGTTAAACCTCCATGTGGTAACAGTTAATCTTCAGTTCTCTTCCCTTCTCCAATCGATTTTTTATCTTCCCTTCCCCCCTGCTTTCGTCGCTTTTCTCAATGTCATGGACGTCGGAAGAGTAATTTTCCCGTCTTACGCCCGCTGTCGGAGGAGATCTTATAGAGGATAAAAGGTTTTGCATGACTGTCGACGCTTTTGGAAGTCTTGGGTACCTAGCTTCTGTTCCGTCATGCCAAGGGCGGGGAGGCACGGGTGTTGAACGTTCGGTCCATCGTCTTGTGTGACCAAGGGCAGCACATCTTTTCCCCTGCTGGATTGAAAGTAACGTCGTGGCTGGCTGCCCTAAGCTGGAGAGCCTCTCCCCGTCTGATTCGAATTCATAGTACGTCTTGAGGTGAGTCTGTAAGTAAGGGGAACCAACACGTTCAACCTACACTTAACTAATAGCTATCTACAGTCATTTTCAATACCCACCTAACCCTCAGTATGAACTCCATCTGTTTGTTCGCCCCCGATATATGAGGGAGATGCGAGGCGGTCATGAACTCTTGACTCTTGACATAAACTGCCCTGCCAATGCCCAATGTAGTCCATGTCATATCTTGTCTTGAATCCCGCTCCCTCCGTCTTGGCTTTGGCCGAAACTGGAAACCCAAAGGAACATGTGGATCACGTTCTCTTCGTCGAGTACATGGAGAACGGGAAGTGAATGGTGGAAGTAAAAAGTTGTAAGCAATCCGTTTTGACCTTCAGATGCCTACGTAGGTATTACACCTAGCCTATTCCAACTGATCAAGTGCGTTCCGCGGAGTCTTTACTCCATGAGTCCAAATCGACAACTCTGTCGTGTCGGGGGCCATGTTCTTCTCTGAAACTTCTGTGAAGGGAATCCATCTTGACTACCCCTGTTGCCCCTTTGCTGTCGTCCGAGTCCGACGATGGTTACCCAGTTGTTAGTTCCTGTTCCATCGGCGGGGCTGATATTCAGGTAGCGAGGAGAGGAAAGCCGTGGTTGAGAGCCGGTGAACACAGACCATGGTGTATATCATTAAGTGTTCGATCCGGAACCGAGTCACTGCACAGAAGAGCAATAAAGTATGTTCAAAGAATTGATCATTGTTAAGTAGAATAATTAGGTATGCTGAAACAAGATGGGGGTATTCGAACTCTCGTCGCTCATCAGTCATTCCCAGCCAAAACGCCAGCCAACAATGATGTGAACGACAGGTTAAGGAAACATTACAGGTCGTAGGGTACTCGTACTTCGTAATTATACCCGCCCATGACCAGGCACGAGCAAAGGGCAACTTTCACCACCTCTCTTCTTTCCACCTCTCAACACCTCTCCTCTTCTCATAACATCATAACACCTTTTCGTTCAAGTCCACCAGGGAACTAACTCCTTAAACCATCTGCTCACCCCTCACTCCATTATTGTGAAAGGGGCCTCCGACGCCATTACCAGGCACCGGCTTGCGGTTAATCGCCGAACCACCGCCATATCCTCCATGGCCACCATATCCACCACCAGCATAACCATGCTTGTCATCAAACGGGAAGCCAGCACCGCTAGTGCCCCAGCCGACCTGTCTGGTGAAAGTAGCGCCGCCCAGCTCCATATCGTCGCGGCTGCCAAAGGGGAAAGGGTTCGACCTGTTGAGGGGGATATGGTTGTAGCGCCAATCCCAGATTGAAGCGTAAACCATGCGGTAAGCGCTGAAAGCCATGATGGTACCGATAACCGCGCCAGCGAGAACGTCATACCAGTGGTGGAACTCATCAATCGTCAAGGCACCGGCAATCAGGCACGCGCCGAGCACGGGAGCGTAGACGGCCGCGAGCTTCCAGAGAGCGGGGTGGTAGTTGGAGAACACCTTCAGCTTGGCATTCAGATAAAGAGCGAGGAAGATGAAGCCGGCAAAAGCAGCGGTGGAGTGACCACTGGGCATAGACTCGAGCGAATCATCAATCTCATCCTGATTACCAGTGCAGATATCCTTGGTGTAGTAAATCTCGGCGAAACCCTGTGCCGAGTATCCCTCCTGAGAAATCTGGGTGTTGGTGGCGCGCGAGATGTCGGGCTTGCAGACGGTCAGGAAGTGAGGGCGCAAGCCGCCAATGAGCCACTTGATGAAGACCTGGAACACGGCGGCGGTGATGAGACTGTACAAAAGACCCAGGATGCCGTTGTTGACGTCCCAGAAGGAGCGGATGCGGATCTGCATGCACAGGATGATGAAGATGGGGATCATGGCGGCTAGGAAGGCGGCCAGCCAGATGGGAATGATTTCCTTGCGCATCGGGTAGGCGAATTGGGGGTAGACGACTTCGCCGTCGGAGAACTGGACGGCGAAGGAGCGGGAGGGGGCCGGGTGGGCGTGGTAGACCTGTTTGTGGCATAACGTTAGGAATGGATCGTTGAGGACAAGGTGAGGAGGAGGTGAGTGAAAACTTACGCCGAGACCGATGGCACCGAGGACGGCCATGGTGAGAATGTCGAGCCAGGTGTACTTGAGCCACTGGCCAAAGGTGGGCCTGGTGGTCATGGTGTAGGGCTCGAAGCCATGGCGACGAGCCTTGCGCTCCTTGCGAGTAGTGTGATGGCCGTTGGTGTCGTTAGCAGCAACAGGCGGCGCAGTGCCATCCGCGGCGCGGGGTTGACGGTTGAAGAAGCCCATCTTGTTGGTGGTTTTCCTCAGTCGTTGTGGTTGTTGTTTACTCGCAAGATATCACCACTAACGATATGGTGGGATATTTGATGCCACTGGATGGATGGTTGAGACTGGCCTGTAGTGGCAGCCCTTGTTCCAGTTCAAGTTGTACAGTTGTTGAGTGTACAAACTGTTGGATGGATCAGAAAAGTCAGAAGTGATTGAGTGGTGAGCTGTGATGGTTTATAACAACAAACGGAAGACCAATTTTACCAAAGAACCTGCACGTTTGAAACACAGCATGTGTGTTTGTGGGTTTGACGTCATAATTGAAGATGGGATGGTAGTGTGCCAGTGAAGGTCAAAGGTTGAACTCGTTTCCCGTCTGTAACAGCAAGCGAGAGGGGAGTGAATGGACTGTGCCCTGTCACTGCTGCTTGCTCGTGTAAGTGCCCGTTGAACATTGTCTGCATGTGTTACCGCTTGGTTATCCTGGCCGGTTCCATGTGAGGTGCCTAGGCAGGCACGGTGGTACGTCGTTAGGCATGAAGCTAGAACAAGCTTCCCGGTTCACCTTTGACGCTACGGAATAAGGTCCGTGGACAAGACGCACGGCAGTGAAGTGATTCGGCCATTCCCCCAATGCTAAAGCATAAGAAAGATATGAGTCCCTTGACTGGACCTGAACGGGATGTTGTCAATCTTGTCACAAGCTGAGGAAGAATGGCAGACTAAGTCGGAATTCGGCAACACGGCACTCGTCAAGGGTTGCATTCATGGGTTGTTTCTTGAATCTGAAGGCTATTGGACTCGTCTTGATGACGGTCCAGACCAACTGGTCGTCATGTTTTGATGTCAGAGACAAGTTGACCGTCCTGACCCTGAATATGTCAACAAGGAAAGAGCCTGTAATTACCGTTTAATCTTTCAGGGGATGCACTCCACCAGTGACATCACGCCCCACCCAAATTCTTGGCAAACTGGGCACCCGTCGTTTGGAATGTGACCAATGAGAGGGAAGCAGTAAATGACATCAAAGCACAGCGGAAAAAGCTCCGATAACCGATAAGATAGGCAGCAGCTCGGCTCTGTGGTCAACCCCTCCTTCTTTGGCGGGGAGCTTTCGTCAGTCAGTCAACCCCTCACCGCCGTCCGTCTTTCGCCGAGATATCGTTGGCTGAAGACGACCAGCACCACATAAATGCAACCATTCACCATTCACTTTACGCACAATGGAACCAGACCATGATTTGGAGGGAATCGAATTGCGTCTCTATCAGGTGTGTGTATCTGCTGTAAAAATCCAAATGCTAACCCTCCCAATTGCTCTTTGTATGATTGCACTGCTCTCTGTAGCTGCTCTAGCGGAGAGAAGAGTGACCATGTTTCGTAAACCCAAGTGTAAAAACAGGAAAAAAAAAACGAGAAATGCATGAGGTGTGTATCCCAAAATGACAAGGCAAAAAGAAAACGAGATCGCTCCCGCGCCGTCGCTTCTATAACAGCAGCAAGCAAACAACAACAATAACAAAAGACCTCAATCAACGACGACTCGAAACATGAAGCGCGTGTCCCGAAGGATACCCGTTCGGGTAGATGCCGACGTTGCTGATGCTGTCTCCGGGCGCTATGCTGTCGTCATCCAACCAGTCGCGCTCGGCGGGCCCGCTGGAGAGATAAGTGGGCGCAGTGCTGAAGGTGTCGCCGTCATGACGCTTCTGGTATGATGTTGCGTGGTGGTGGCTGTCGCGGGGATGGCTCTCACGACGTTGCTGCTGCTGCTGCTGCTGCTCTAGGCACTGACGGCACTCGCGGGACACGCTCACGCTGGGAAAGGTGTTAGTAGGCGGGACATGAGGATGGTAGGAGGCCGAACGAGGCAACTTTGGAGGTGTGGGCGTGGTGTGTGTGTTTGTAGCAGGAGGAACGGTGACATGAGCATGGCTTGTCCCCGAAACGTAGCGGATGCCCGAGCCAACAACAACAGGATCATGAGAACCATGACCGCCGCCGCTACCGCTAACTCCTCTCCCAGAACCGGAAGCGAGCCGATAACTGGGATTGTTGTTGTTGGCCGACGACGACCGGGGAAGGTGTGGTGGGCGTTGTGTAGAAGAAGTTGAAGTAACAATGCGATGTGTTGGTGTTGGGGATCGGGACCGAGGGGGTGTATTACATCTGTGCAGGGTACCGGCAGGGAGAGGTCCGAGGACCTTGCCGCCCTTGACAACCATCTGGATGCCCTCCTTGAGGAAGACGACACCGTCACCCTTGGTATCGCCGATGTAGTTCTCGCCGCTTCTCACGGAGCCGGTCCAGAACTGGACGCTCTGGGCACCCTGGACGACGAACTCGCCAGCGTTGCCCTTGGCCTCGAAGATCTGCTCGCCGGTAATGGCGGAGGCGGAGGCGAGCTCGGAAGCCCTCTTGGAGATCTCGGTCGAGCCGTTGACCCAGAAGGTTTGCTGTTATGGGCGGCATATGTCAGCTTCTGAGCTCTCAGAGACAGCCAAGCTTCAATAAAGACAGAGATCCTCAGGGGTACTTACGACGCTCTCACGCTGGGCAGACATGTTGGATGGTTGTGTTTGGTGATGGAAGGGTAGTAGGTTGGTGGAGTTGATGTTTAGGTTGGAGAAGGTATGTCACGTTGCTTGTTGTGTTTGGGATATCAAGTTCAACAACAGCTCCAAGAACCTGGGACTGTCGATCTATTTATCAAAACCCGAGTCCAGTCTCTCCCAGCTCTCAGCTCCCTTCATGCCCAAAAAGCCACAGCTCCCAATCCACATCATAACCCCTCTCTGTCTCAGGCGTTGAGGTGCATCCCGAATCGGGCCATCGTGGAGTTTCAACGGAGAAGGTGGGCCGGGGGTACCTGTTGGCTACAGAATATTCCGACCGGCCAATGGAACGGGCTACCGCCCGCGCCATCAAAGATTGTACACCAACAGTGGCCACGGTACGGCGCCTAAACGAGATGCCCAACATGGCAAGGTTCTAACAGGTCAGCAACTGACGTGGATGCGGCCTCACAGCTAGCGATTTGCTCGGCATCGCTGGCGTGAGCCTGCGTCGTCCTCGCTCCAGCGTCCAGTGCCAGCCTGGCGGGTGGGTTCCCATCAGGAGGCTAGGGCTGTTTTGGGCAAGGGCTGCAGCAGAAGCCGCAGTCGACGAGACCGCTTCAAGAGAGCTTTTCTACGAGTCATTTGCTAAAGTCTGCCTCAGGAGCTTCCATCACCATCGCCTTGTGTGCAGTCGTTTGCAGCGCCTCGAATTCTCTGGGCCTCAAAAGAGCACCTGTCACTCGTCAGGCTGGAAAGTGGCTGGCCACTACGCTAGCACTGGCTAGGCACCGCTGGGTCCCCAAAAAAAGAAAACGACTGGACTTTCGAAACAACCGCCGGTTGTGATCAGTGGTGGTGGTGCCTTACCATCCGCACCCATCCATCGTCACAGTCGTGTGCGCGGCAAGGCCTCATTGGTCTCTGTGGGTGCCGACCCCCAGCCGGCAACAGCCCCTATTGGCTATTTGTCCTCCTTCAACTGGGGCAAGCCATCAAGAAGATGTGGAGGGGTCGATTAGCGTGGCCCAGATCAAGACCCTACCGGGTCTCCCAAAGGAGGCGCAAAGCAACTCGCATATCGAGATGGAGCACGTGGAACCACTTCATCGACGAACAAAAGGACGCAAAAAGGGGTCTTCATCAAGGTCCTCGAGGGCGATTCGCGAAGTCGAGAAACAGGCACGCAAGAAAGAGGGGATGGCGGCAACATCGGTAGACAAATGGCATGCAAAATGGCACGAATAGGGCCACTGTTGATGGCCTCGATGGCGATTTGGATGAGGTTGGCTGACGATTAGACGATCTGCAGTTTCTCGACCTTGCGATCCTGCATAGCCCCTTCTTTTCTCCCATCACCACTGGACTGCACTGGAGTTTTCCACAAGTTCTAGATTTGTTTACGTGGCCGATCGATATTTCTGGCCCTCTCGTGAGCGAGCTACTGCCAGTGACGGGCGTAGGCGGGCGCGAATTGGTTGGAAAATATGTGGGATAATGCGAAGAATGGACCGTCGCCATCACAAATCACACTTGACGATTCACACATTCACCAGTCGTTTCTGCTAACTCATAGGCTCTCGTATCTCTGCGAGGGGTCCATTCATCACAAAGGATACTTGTTTAGTTCCGTTGCTTCCGTCCCTGAATGCTTTAGCGAGCGAGACGGTCTCACAAGCTTTGTTAGCTTGGGAGGTTTCCTGCAGAAAAGAAGCAGCCAATGTGCAACGTTGACGACCGCATTCAAGGCCATATGCAGGTGCAACATGCATCGAGAAAAAGACAGATTCCCCTTGCTGGTGCCTTGAAAGTCCGAAAGGAAAGGACAAGCCATTCTTGGCCTATCTTTTCTGGGCCTCGATATTGCCCTGACATTGCTGGGTCCACGACATACACATACACATCTACACTACATACATACCACATGCAAGATATCTGTGCAGGCTGTGCTGACAGCTTTAGGAG
The DNA here is from genome assembly GCA_009806235.1 of Neurospora sp. CHS-2018c. Taxonomy (NCBI): domain Eukaryota; kingdom Fungi; phylum Ascomycota; class Sordariomycetes; order Sordariales; family Sordariaceae; genus Neurospora; species Neurospora sp. CHS-2018c. The sequence goes on along the minus strand of RAPC01000045.1, from coordinate 89,584 downwards.
CTCGTTCCACTATCTACGACTGGCCTAGTGGGTTTGTGAGGCCTCAATTTTGCAGGATCGAAGATCTGACAAATGTAAACAATGGCTTGTCGTTGGAGGAGAAGATGGGACGCGTTGTTACCAGCAACCTGTGGTCCTGCACAAGGCGGGAAAGGGGGGCTGGCTGGCTTCAAGTGGAGCAGAAGGATCAGAGACATCAGCTTGATATTGCATTGCAATGCTACTCGAGAGGCAGGGCGATATGAGCTGTGTTATTGATGAGTTTCTTGTTTTCTTTGATGGATCAGTTCAGCTAATGTCGGCGCAGGTAATGAATGATATGTGATTTGTTTACATCGACAGTCTGACAAAGACGGCCGTTCAGTTCCCGTGCCGGACTTCCAGAGAACCTCGACTCCGAGAAGCGCCGTCGCCATCAGGATTACACACGGATCAAAGGCATCCTGCTCTACCTCTAGTCCCTCTCCGAGCATCAACGTCTACCCAGATAACCTCAACACCTGTGCTTCCTTCGCACGGCCACTCACAACACCATCACCACCACCACCACGCACCTCAAATCCTACTCTGCCCTTTCATCCCCCCCTTCCCCCTCCCCGCCAAATTCCTCTCACTCCCCAACACCAACCCAACATGATTACTAACCACCACCAACTCCCCCTTTTCATCCATCACCAAAACCTCCAAATCAAACCTCCCGCCCCTAACCTCCTTACTTGACACTCTCATCCTCAACCACTCCCACCCGCCCTCCTTTTCCGGGGCAGCCTTCTTCTGCTCAACATTCATAACAACAGTAGGATACCAATGCTTCGCATCATGTCTAAACGGCGCCCCCTCGTTTTCGTTCTCCGTCCGGGGCCGATAAGCCTCAACGACATAAGGCCAGCAATCACTTACGTACCCCAGCGTGGCATTCGTGAACTTTTCGCCTGAACTTAAACAAATCCAGAGGTCGATGATGGATTTGCGGGGTTGGCCAAGCCGGGGGATGTAGAATTTTGTGTTTTGCAGGGCGCGGATGTAGGAGAAGCCGGGGGGGAGGGGGATGGCGGTCCAGTGCGGGTCGCGGTTTTGTTTAAGCAAAGAAAAGTTGGGGGTGCCGGGAGGTGAAAGGGGAGGGGGGACGAGGGTAAATTGAGTGTCTAGTGATATACCGCGGAGGGAGGAGAGGTTGGTCATTACCAGGTAGGCGGTTAGACGTTTTTTGCCGCGGGTTACTTGGGTTGTTAACCAAGGGGCGTTGGGGTCGGTGATTGCTGCTCCTTGTGCTGGGGACTGGGTTGGGTCAGAGGAAGAGGGACCGCCGCCTTGGTAGAGGGTCGCGTGCAGAGTGGTTAGTTGCCGACCGGGCTTGACGTCCTCGATGATGATGGTTGCTGGGCCGACTTCGGTGCGGTTGAGGTACTCGAAGTGAGCGTTCATGACGTGCGGTTGAGGGTTGGAGGAGCGGGAGGAACCGTGGAGGATGGCGGCTTGGAGGATGCATGATGCTACGTAGCCGCCGTTGGGGACTGTGAGTTTGTTAGTAGATGTTCGTGATCGTAAATTGGAAGTGAGGTGAAATAATACTTACCAGCACCGATGCAAAACGAGTCAACGAGATTTGCTTGGTAGGTGTTGGCATCGAGCCTCTTGATCTCGGTCGCCTTGGCGAAGGGGATGATCTCCGTCGATGGTTTGTCTGATGCCATTTTGGTACTGTGTTTTCCAATTACTTTAGTATGTATGTAATCTTGGAGATACAAGAGTTCTGGAAGGTTGCGTGTAGCACTTATACGGTGATGGTCTTGATGAATCCGGGGAACAGTTACCCCAATCCCCACATTGGTGAGACTGTCTGAGCCTCGGTTGCCAAGTCGGCAGCTTTCCGATTATTCATCCCAACTCAACTGCGTTTGAGGAATGGTAGGATTTTGAGTATGAGTTTGGCGATGTTCATCATCAATTATATCTCCTCGAGACTTCAATTACGGTAGGAAAGGTGTAGAAATACCAAAGAGATGCAAAAAGGATAACGATACCCGTAGTGAGCAAGGTACCAGAAAATGCAAAAAGATTGGACAATACCGGATTCGAACCGGTGACCTTTCACAAACGTATCTATGGAATGCGAAGCGAAAATCATACCCCTAGACCAATTGCCCATTCGTTATTAGTTCTTTCAAACTTTAGCCTTATGAACACTAATCTCACTGCGTCCAGGTAGAACACCGTCCAACTCTCGGTTTTGCGGTCCGCTCAGCGGCTCCCCACTTGCCTCGGCTCTTGTTCGCGTTGACATATCAAAAAGTCGATAGTGGCCTCTCAACTCAACGACGACCTCAAACTCTCCCCCAGCACAGAATCACATGTCAAACATCGTAAGATTCGCCGAAGCAAAACCGTATCAAGTCTTGGCTGTTGGGAAACTCAACAAACTTCAAGACTGCAACGTCGTCATCGCGGCGGCTCAAACTCCGTGGACCTCTTTGACCGCCGACCGTTGCAACCGATGATGAAACCTGAACTTACGAAGAGATGGACGGCAAACCGCTGAACGATTCCCAAAACAGTCAATGTCCCGGTTGACGTGGAGACTCCGGCTCCGCTCCCACGGGCTGGATCGCTGATCTTTGGCATCAAATTCTCCCCAAACTGGACCGGGGACCGACGACGAAAAAGTCGAGGAAATCGGGCCAAGAAGTGGTTGAAGATATGAACGTTCCGATGCTGGTCCCTGATGGGTGATGGGGGACCCGTTTTTCACTCATGGTCTCTTTGATTTCATAACGACATCTGCTCCTTTATCGGGCTTCTTCTTCACTCTTGTTCACCTTGAACCGGAAATCTCACTTGCAACTTGAACACAGCTTCATAGACGAGTTCAACACACACACCACAACCACCACCATGTCCGAACAAGTAATCGTCGACGCCGTCGTCACCCACAAGGAGAAACAATCCCCCCTCGGCCCCGGCTTCAAGCGCCTAACCGAGCAAATCTACCTCCAAGAAGCTCCCGCCTCCTCCTCCACGCCCTTGTCCCCCTCAGACCCAACCACCATCCTCCTCTACGGCTGGGGCGACGCCCGCCCAAAACACCTAGCCAAATACGTCGACGGGTACCGCGCCCTCTTCCCAGCCGCCAAGTTCGTCGTCGTCCTCTGCCCCATCCTGCGGTGCCTGTACCAAACCCTCGAAGCCCGCACCAAAGCCATGACCCCCGTCATCTCCGCTTGCTTCGGCAGTCTCGAGACCTGCGCCGACCGCAAGTCCGTCAAGGCCTCGCACAACAACAACAGGATCTTGGTGCAAGTCATGTCCAACACCGGCGGGATGTACTTCGCCGCCACGCTGAACGCCTACCGCAAGCGGTTCGGCGAGGCGTTCCCGCATCACATGCTCGTCCTCGATTCCACGCCCGGAAGCACTTCCTTCCTGCAAAACGCCGGGCCATGGTCGAGAGCGATGGCGCTCGGCGCCTCCGGGTACCTGCCCCTGCCGTTCATCGTCACGCAAGCGCTGGCTTGCTTTTTCTTGGCTGCGCTGCACGGGTTCGGGTGGTTGATTGGCGCGTCGAGCGCGGCGGCGTATAGCGTGGCGGCAGTGAACAATGAGGAGCTCTGTGAAAAGGGAGCGAGGAGACTGTATATGTACTCGAAGGAGGACGATATTATTTATTGGGAGGATATCGAGAAGCATGCGGCGCAGGCGAGGCAGAGGGGGTATCGAGTTGATATGGACATGTTTGAGGGGACGCCGCATGTGGGGCATATGAGGCGGCATCCGGAGCAGTATTGGGGGGCGGTGGCGAAGACTTGGAGGGAGGCTGTTGTTGGGTTGTGAGGGGTGTTCGTTTGGTGATGGGAGAGACGTTGTGGGATGAGACTGTCTGAGTTGGGGATCGACTCGGTGGTAATAAAGGGGGTAATGTGGTGGACGAGTTTGGACTTGTGAGACAAAAGAACAGTGATTTGCAGGCGCTTTGGATACTAGATGGCATATTACAGCATTAGAATTGGGATATTTTTGGGATAGATGTTAAAAGAACTAGATGATGGAATAGATGCATGGGCTCTTGAACCTGACTTAACGAACGAAACTGAGTCAAGTCCTCCTTTGGGGACTCCTCCTCAGGGGTATCTCGCGTTCTCCCTCTTATCTTCCCCCTTCCCACTTCATCATATCCGTCCGTCTCTCTCTATCTACCTTCATCTCTCTCCATCTACCTCTATCTTGCTTCATCTCTCTTCCCATCCCCATCCTCCACTCCCATCCCTCACCCCCTTTCATTGTTGTAAAATAACCCCAGCCTCATCAACCCCCACAACAACCGCACTCCTCCTGCGTAAACGCTTCCGCCAGATGTTCAGTTGCACATATTAAGTGCGCCTGATCCCACACTGACCACGGTAAAACCAGCCATATGTTTCGTGTCTCTCCATCCCGAACTCTGCCGCTTGGTTCTGTATTGTATAAAGGAATGTTTGGCACTTGCCATGCAAGGATTCATTTGACCGCCAGGCCCATGAACAAATAAGATATAAGCAAACCACCCGCAACGAGAGGAACAGAGTGTATCCGAAACAAACAAAGCGTGAACAAAAGAAAATGAAAGAATGTAAAAGCGTAAAAAAAGAAACACTGGCTTGGGAAGATATCGGAGGCTCGCCGAAACAACTGCCACGCGGGTGAGGCGTTCACGGGGTTTGATGACCCCTGGCCCTCAACTCGCCCTCCTCATCTCAACAAGTTCACATCGAAAACTCATCCCATAGAAGCATCGTGAAGCTCATCTCTCCGGGTCTCGCTGTCATGGCCATGATTAAGGTAGGTTGTAGTTATCGAAAAAAAAAGTCCCAGCCTGGCTTGCTATAATCATCCAATCCGCGTCCCAAGCCAAGTCAAGTTCCCGTTATTTGTTGTGTGTTGTTACAGTAGTAGTACCCCAGACGCCAGAATGATGCAAGCTCTTTTGCTGCTGCTGCTGCTGCTGCCATAAAAAAAGAATTGAACGAAATCGACGAAACGACGACGACGCATTAGCAAGAAAGAACCCATTAAAAGTCGACCGACCGACACACACCCCTTTTTTACCTTTTTACCTCCTCCCACGTCCACCACCACTTCCCATCAACCCGCTCATCTGTTTCATCATCGCATTCATGTCCATCCCGCCCATACCACCACCACCACCGCCGCCCATGCCGCCAAGCATCTTCATCAAGCCGCCCATATCTTGGTTACCGCCGCCGCCCATGCTCTGCAGACGCTTCTGCATAGCAGCCATCTGTTGCGCCTTGTTGCCACCTCCCATGGCGCTCTGGGCACGCTGCATGTTCTTCATGTTGCCGCCCATCTTCTTCGCCATACCAGCCATCATGCGCTGCTGGGTAAGCAGGTCCTCGACTTCTCTGACCGTCGTGCCGGATCCCTTGGCAACACGCGTCATACGCGTCGGTTGCTCAATGAAGATCTTGCCGTCGCTGTCAAGTTCCTTGTCCGTCATGCTGTCGCAGATGTAGATCATGCGCTTGAGCTTGAGCGAGCCTTCCTCGTCGTCCATGTTCTGCATCATGTTGCTCATTCCCGGGATCATGCCGGCCATCTTGCTGAGGGGACCCATCTTCATGATGTTCTGCAGCTGGTCGCGCAGGTCGCGAATGGTGAAGATGCCCTCGGTGATGTGCTTGATGGTGTCCTTCTGGTCGAGCTTGAGGGACTGGACGTGCTCGACGAGCCCGGCCATGTCGCCCATGCCGAGGAGCTTGTTGATGAAGTTGTTGGGTACGAAGCGCTCCAGGTCGAGCATGTGCTCGCCGGTACCGATGAAGACGATGGGGGTGTGGGTGGCGGCGACGGCCGAGATGGCACCACCACCTGCAGCGTGGCCGTCGGTCTTGGTGATGATGATGGCACCAAAGTCGGCAGCCTCCTTGAAGGCCTTTGCTTGGGCCTCGGCTTGTTGACCAATGGAAGCATCGAGCACCATGATGGTCTCGTCTGGCTTGACTGCCGTCTGAATGTCCATCATTTCCTGGAAGAGCGACTCTTCTTGCCTGTGGCGACCCGACGTATCCACGATAATAATCTCGAACCTCTCCTTCTTGAACTTCTCCACACCATCGCGCGCCACCACTACGGGGTCTGTTTCCGTCAAACTGCCATAGTAGGGGATCTTGGCCTTGGTCGCGTTCTGCTTGAGCTGGTCGAAGGCACCGGCACGGAAGGTATCGGCGCAAACGAGACCGACGCGGAAACCGCGCGACTGGTAGTGCCTGGCGAGCTTTGTACATGTTGTCGTCTTACCGGCACCTTGGAGACCGACAAACATGATAACGTTGGACTTGCCCTTCTTTGGCTTGAAGGGCTCGGCATGGGGGTCGACGAGGCGGACGAGTTCATCGAAGACGGCTTTCTGGATCAATCGCTTTTTGTTGACGGCCGGTGGTAGTTCTTTGAAGTTGACTGTGGACTTGATCGATTTGCGCAGTTGACCGACGAGACGGACGTTGACATCGGCTTCGAGAAGGGCAGAGCAGATCTCCTTGATCATGGAGTCGAAGGCCTGGAGAGAACATGGTCAGCGATCTGGACTGGTTGACTGCTAGGGGAAGTGACAGCATCGACCACAACCAGGCCGGGGAAGACCAGAAAACCGGATATCCAAGCTTACCTTCTCATCAAGATTGGGGGCGCGTGTTAGGTCGCTGACGGCCGCATTGATGCGGCGACCTAGATCTTGCAAAACCATGGCTGTTGATTATGTGGCGGCTATGAAGCCGACTAGGGGTATAAAGGTTGTGTTGTTTCTAGGGGAGATGTCGTCGTCGTCGCCGTCGTTATATTCGGTGACGTTGGATGTGTCTGGTCAGAGGCCGTTAATCTCGCCAGTTGCGGTTGCAGTTGGTGGTTGTTGCTCAGTCAGTGGTGGGCTTCGGTCATCGGTCGGTGGCCACTCGGTGCTCTTGGTGGATTGAAACGGACACTTCCACTGCAGTTGCTTGGCAGAAGCTCAGGACCGCCGCGTGGACGGGCATCGGGGACGATTGGCGGGCGGAAATAGTGGGGCAGTTCGCCGCTGGGGCCAGCCTGACTCCACGGGCGGTGAACAGGGCTTGGCGTTCGTTGAGGTTCTGGCCTTGGCGGTCCCTGACAGCCCTGGCAGCTCAAGGCAGCTGCCGAGCAGCTGCGGTACGTTATCTGTATAAGTGATAAGCGATAAGAGATAACAGGCAACTGCTGGGCGAGGACATAGGTACCAGAAGGGAAACAAGAGACATGTCGGACAAGGAAACAGTTCAAACCTCATGATTCAAGTGGTCGAATACTTAGTTGGCCCTATTACGAGCATAATGTCTCTACCACCCGGCACTAAGACCTCAAAGTCGCAACCAACACGGACAGACAGACAGACCCTCATCGACTTGGCAAAACCCTTGAACCGGGAAAACCCCACGAACACCTCACTCTCACAACCCGTCAAACCTGCAACTCTGTCTTGTCTTGGCTCACATTGTTCTCTGCAAGTGTAAAAAGCTTCTCTGGCATGGTGGCATGAAAATTGGTTGCAGTGAGGTTCCTGCTGTGTGATCACTTTTGTGTCTGACAATCAGTTTGTTATGCTGGGCTTCTGCAGAACCGTGCTGGTTGCCAAGTTATCAACCGCCCGGCCAGCTCGCTGAGTACAACCACAACAATCTTCGATTCACGATCCAAGAGACGAACGAGGAGCTTTCCCGAAGGCTGCTCGTTGGATGATGAACCGTTCTCGGCCTCTCTCCCTTGTCGTGAACTGAAACCATTAATCAATGCTGATACATCTGAATAGGACTCGCAGCCAACAGCATTATCGCTCTCGGGTCTACGACCTTGATTTCCTCAAAATTCTGCCGGTTTCAATGACTGCCAGGCAATTACTGGACGTGTGGGCAGCAGACTAGTAGAGCTATAGTTCTGTTGTGGTCGTCCCGTCGGGATCTCCGTTCCGAATCAACGCATGAACGGCATGCAGTGGCACTCATCTGCTGTTTTTGTCTGTTCTGTTCAAAATTCCTTCCAGGTTCCTTCGAGGATCGCTTCCAGTCCCTCCAGTCCTTCCACAGACCCTCTCAACCCCTACAACCCTTGTACTATCAATCGGGATGGATAAGCGTCGTTCCCCCGTGTGTGTGTGTTTTTCTGGACGCAACATGGAAGGAGAATCTTAATGGAACTGCGTTTTCGGTTTTAGGCTTAACCGATGGTGCATCCGACCATCCTACCCATCCTTTCATCCAAGAAGCGGCGTAGACGCGCAAGCAATAACCCACCGTAACCACACGCGTGGTAAAATACTCGGCGCCCGTTTGGTATTGGTCCATCAGTCGGACTGGCGGGTTGCTCATTGCAACCACTTTATGCGACAGATGCGACAGAACGCTGGAGCCGCTGGCCTATCCTTCCTCTCGGGTCTGAAGACATGTAAGGCAGGCTAGAAAACGCTCGACCCTAGCCTAGTTGGCTGTAACACCATCTGCGAGACGCAAGGCGCTACATACTTCATTTATCCAGAGCCCTGGAAGGCTTGGAAGGATATCCGTCCGTCAAGGTTTGGTGAGTGAGTGCTCTGTGCTCTTGGACCTTGGTGCTATGTAGCACAGGCAACGACAACTTTTTCGTACGGGTCACGGCCACGCAGATCCCTTGTTGTGTTTCTTGTGCGGCCTTTCCCATGTCTAGAGGTACCTTGTCGATTGTCAAAGTCACGGATATAAGTGTGGTATTCGCTGCAACACAGGTAATACTCTCCAGTGGTTGGGATTTTTTGACGGGCAGCAAGAACGGGCAACAGCTTACATGGAACACAGGTACGACTGGACCGACCATCCAAATGTTCGGCGAACCTGCTATCGATCTCTTCTCGGCTCCGTACAGAAACTCGATCATAATATCTGGCAATGACATGATACTCGTTCCCCAGCATCTGTCAAGTATGCAACCGGTTGGAGCAACCAGTTATTCGGAGTAAAGATCTCGGTCCCCAGCATCGCTTTCTGAGACCGACAGCAACAAGACGGGCATGTTGGTCTTGAACACCTCGTTTCATGTGTTGCACGAAGGGCTGATTGTTGCGTGAGACGGGATGGTCCGAAACATCTTGAGCAAGCCTGCCGTCCCAACAAATCGAAATTGGGACGAACCCTTTTGTGTTTTGTTTTTGACCAGAGAGGACAGCAAAGCTGTCTTGAAGGGTCTGAGTCAAAAGGTACTACCTCAGCGCCTCACCTGTCTGAAATATTCCAAGGGCAATCTATCGCTTGTCTGCAAAAATCAGCTTTCACTCGATCAGAAAAAAGAAGTGCCCTCGAAGCTCTTTGCTCTTGCGCAACATGCCATTATGCCACCGCCCGTCCGGATACGTCATGGCCAAACCAAAGGGCAGAAGCAGAAGCACAATGCGGTCTCAGTTCGACGACAGCTGTTTGATGGGTTTGACAATCTGTTTCGGCAAACCGTCAAAACTCGATGCCGCACTCGCGGTCGTTATCCGCAACCCCGCCCTGTCAATCCTGTCAAAAGACTCGAGAGAGATATCGGTTGTATGGGTGCCATGCTGTCATGCCAGGTTGACAGCAGCAGGAACAGAATGCGATAATACCATATGTTTTCCAGTTCGATGCGATGCGCCATCGACTCAGATCCTCGAGGCGGTTCGCAGATGCCTCGTGGCAAGATTGCCGAGATATGATCATGTGAACTCCGCTGCTCCGATCGTCAATGCGATGATAGTCTGGGGACTGGGGAACTTGGGGAATCTGGGGAAACCGGGCTTGGGAGCTTGAAAGAGTAAGACAACCCGGCGATGTTCTGATCTCACCAACGCGTACGCCGCATGGCTGCATCCATCCATTCATGCCATTCACTGGACTGCCGGGTCCCGCTAAAAGACCGTGGACTCAGCGTGGCAGGGTATACACACCGATGTGCAATGCAAACTCAAAGGGGCTGGCTCCGTTGGGTATCGTGCCATGATGAAGCCATCACGCCCTGACCGATGAGATTTCGGACGGGCGGATTGAGCTCGCTATCATAACTGGATCCCATCGTTGGCCAAGCCTAGCGCATCGTGGTTGAGTAGCGGCTTGGAGGAATCATACAAGTTAACTCGCCATAATGCTGACGTGTTTGATATCTTGGGAGACGGCGGGGAGAGAAGTCTCCAACAAGTCACCTCTGTAAAAGGGGTCACCGCCGCCGAGGAACAACGGTCAACGAAGCGCCTGCTGGTAGTACGCGGTAAGTCTGAGGTCGTGGTGATCGTGGTGACATTGGTAACATCTTGGCGGGATGTGGGGGGTTTCAAGCTCTTGGCTTTCACAGTTCCCAAGTCTTTTTGAAGTTCCCCTTTGTGGTGCAGTTCTGACAGCCCAAGAACTTCAGAAAGTCATCAATGTCATCCAAGTAATCCACGTAATCCAGGTGCCGAGGGGGGTGTAATTGTAAGACTTGCCTGTGGAAGCCAAGGCGAGTCTAGTGTTGTCTGAACGAAAAGAGGAAAGACCTCCGTTGGAGCGAAGCATGAACGAGAAGCTTGGCTGGTTGGAGGTTCAGTTAGAGTTGGATTAGAGTGCGGAAAGATGAATGGCGGGTGGATACCTGATCATGGATTGATCTAGACGTGGCTAGGGCAGAACTAGAGACTGATGAGTGGAGGAAGAAACGAGAAGAGATCTGGATAGATGCCATGATCTGATCAGGCAGCATCGGCAGCATTGCTAGTCTCTCTGTTGGGTCTGTGGTTTAAGGTTTCGTTCGGAGCATTTCGAGACGATGATCTGGGGAAAATGGAGTCGTTGACGGAGTCAGATGGAGTCGAGACGGAGAAACAAGAGGAGGAGATTGGAGGTGACGGTCGAACAAAGCTTGGCACGTTTGGGTCTTTGGTGAGAAGCTTGACTTGCTTGAAGGCCACGAATGCCTCAAGAAAAGCGTGAAGATGGAGAAGATGGGGAGGAGCGGAGCGAGATGGGACAAGGGTCGAGCCAATCCCTGTGAGGGAAAGAAGCATCGAAACTGGAGGCGTTGCGATTGCGCGATTGCCAGAGTGGTGGAGTTGAGAAGCGAAATGCCAAGGCGGGGATGTGATGGGCCTGAGGAAAGTTGTTGGGGTTGGAGTGTCCACTGTGTCCACTGGGTCCACTGTAAAAGAGGAGAATCCGGGGCAGTTTCCACTGTTTCCACCAGCGATGCAAATCCGGGGTAACTTTGACTGAACGTCGACTCTCTTTTCCAGCTGAGCTGTCTTCGACTATTGGATCTCCAACCTCTTCTCATTGTTCACATGACTGATGGAGGCTCTCGAGTGTATACACTACACACAATCAGTTCGTGCCTTTTTGTGTGGCTTTCAGAACTGCCGACGCCTTCTCTCCTTCTCTCCCCATATTGGATGATACACGGTGATCAATGTTGCTTGTATGTACGTGTTTTACTCGTATCTTGAAGGTGGCAAGAACCATCACACAATTTGGAGCTCGGACAACCATAGCGCGCAGAGGGGGTTCTGGAAAATGATCACCCGGATGGTCTCCCAACTATAAAATCATCCAGAAGATGATATTTAGCAAACAAATGGTCCTATGATGATTTTAGAGAACTTTTACAATTATCAGGATGATCTTGGTGACGGTATTTAAATTAAAGTATTTTAATATGTACAAATCAATATACTTTAAAACGATCCTAAATACGACTTCTTTTAAGTTGAAAATAGTTTTGGGAATATACATCATCTCCAAGCTTATTTTTTTGAGCAAAATCGTCCCTCGGCACTTATATCCTGTTTTATAAATCATCATATAATGATTTTGTACCTGGATGTAAAATTTGCACTGGATTATTTTACAGTTGGGAAACCAACCGGGTGATCATTTTCCAGAACCCCCTCTGCGCGCTATGGAAAGAGGAATGGGGGAGATTGGATATCATATCAACGGGATATCAAAGAAAAGAGGTACTTTATGCACCTGCCATTCAAAACTGCGACTGCATTATCCGCCCGCTGCCGCTGCCGCTGCCATTCAGTGCTAATTCTCAAATTCACAGACATGGCAGGTGCGTCCGCCCGCCGTGATCCGTGAAATGTCACACGAAACCAAAATATGGGTCTGAGCAACATCAACCTTGCGTTCCTTCCTTCCTAGGTTTGACTGAGGAGGAGAACGGAACCCAAAGGGAAAATTCAGACGGGAGAAGCCAGGGAAATGATGAAATGGTGACGGCGTAATTTACAAACACTGGTCAACCACGGGTGCCCGAGATGTCCAGTGTCTCTTTCCTTTCCGAGTCCTTCGCATCTTCCAGCCCTGACTTCTTCCCCTTGCCGGCTGACAGCAGCAGGCGGTCTGCTTCTGCATTGGATGCTCAAACTTTTCCATCCAACATCTGCAATTGTGCTCTCCCCGCGCAGACTGCACTCCATTGACCCACCATGGCAACAATCAATCTATCAACGCCCATCTGACTGCTTTGAGCGGCGTCTTCAATTTCTTTCGTTCCAAGCAAACCACTTGGCGGCCAGTGACTTCTCCTTTTTCGTCGCTTTTCGTTCAGCTCATCCTTCGTACGACAAGGTGGCGTTCTCCTACTTTGCTAAATTCGGTTTTGATGGCCCTTTTCTCGATGCCTGCCGGGTCGTCAATCGACATTGTGATACCCAACCCAAGCAGGGCCCCAGCCAGGTCGTGGATGTTGCCATTTTCGCAACATCGATTCAGCAAATTCCCTTGGCCCGGGTACGATACGAAGTGATAACTAAGCTCTATAGGCCCAGCACAAAGGAAACAATGTTGGCCTGGTCGGGTGCCTGATTGCTGGCCTCGTTGTTCTTTGTCGTTTGCCTGCGATCTGGGGAGATTGGGAGAGCCTCAGCAATGGAAACCCGCCGCCGCCTACATGCATTTCCCCAAAGATTCCAATAAACGCGTCCTTGCATGCCTGTCTGATCCATGCTGACAATGCCCGAGAGCGATCAACTGGCGCTTCCGTTTGCGCAAAAAGGGCCAAGCATTGACGACCCATTCACGACGACGACGACCAGCCTGCCGCTGCTTTCAACTTTCACTATCACGACTGTCATGACTGCCGATCCCGCACAACCCTTTGTCTGCGCCGTCGGCGGACGCACGACCATAGTCAGATTCACATACCCCCAAGCACCACTAGCACTCAGGTTGACACCACCCGGACAAGATGCCCGCCTTCACTCTCGCGAAAACCAAGCTTCAAACTCGTTTCGACAAAGAAGTACTGCATCATGCATTCCCCATACACCTCCCATTTATCCTTCCGCCCGAAGCCTTCTTCCGGAACGCCGTTTGTGGTCGTCGCCACGTGCGGGGGAAGATTCCTCGAGATTTGGGCGTACTGGGCGTTCTAGGCATCGCGGGACATCGTGGGATGCCAGGCCCATTTCTGCCACAACCGCTCTGTAGGAGGGGGGTCTGGGTGGGAAGAAGACAGCGAGTGGGAGAGGGGGACAACAGGACACGTCCAGAGTTTCTCTCTTCGTTCACCACGGCTTCGATCCCGTCCAATAGTATATCAGCCAAGACGGATGAAATATCAGATCCAGGTTGTTGGTGCGCCGCCGAGCCCAAGTTGCAAGTGGACGAGCCTGGTTGTGCCTCACCAAAAGGGTCGATATGCCGGTCGAGGAACAAGGGACGACGGCCGCGATGGCTGAAATGGATGATGGTGGATGGCTGTAAGAGTGTGTGGTCGAGATGCGGTCCAGCTGCAAGCAGAGGTGCACTCAAGGTTAGTCCGAGCGCAAGCCCAAGAATAAACGAGCTAAAACGAGTCTAACGAGCAAGACGAAGGCTCCTCGATGCTCCTCGAACCCTGCAGCCAAGCCGTCTTGGCGGCCGCGGCTGGATTAGGTTGGCGGGACCAGTCCAACCAAAGGAGTCGCAAATCCCCTGCTGTTGTCGTTGACCTTTCCGCCTTCCTCAGGTCAACAAGTCTCTTTTTCCCCTAGTGAGGCCCAGCCAAAGGTGGTACCGTACACCCCGGTCGGACTGTCCACCACTCAGAGACCGTCTTACCTCATCCTTAAATGGCTGGATATTATAACAATAATACTCCATACCGTTCGCTTCGTGGTGGAAAGATGGACCATTCCATCCGGATGGGATCGGTGAGCCAAACACAAGTGCAGCTGGCTTATCAGAACAGAGTACGGTACCTGGGAAAGTTGCCCGGCCTCTGACAGAGAAACACGCATATTCGGCCTCAACCAACGTCCCGCTTCTCACCCCTTTTTTTCTCCACACTCCCAAAGTGATTACTTACCCGTGTTTGGCGAGCACGCATGTTGGATAGTGTACGGAACCGCTTCCGGAACGCTGCCGAAGACACTTCTCGGCAAAACGGGCCTTGGTCACGAGTTGGTGTAAGTGACGGTAATCTGTACGCTCCTCTCCTCTGTTTTCTAGGGAATCAAAAGAGTTGCCAGAGTACGGTAACGCTTGTGTTCCCTCAGATCAGAGACATGCTCCGCCTGCTGGTCTCAGTGGACTGAAACCTCCCATGTTGACATGAAAGGGAGCCAGGGGGCCTGGGGGCCTGGGCCAAGCTACAGGAAACCATGGGGAAGCCATGTTGCCAGGATCATCCATCATTCGCATACCCTACCTCACTGGTACTGGAGCAATGTCTTGTCCACGCTTGCTTATCATGTACATGTACTGCTTAGTGTAGCACCCACTAGCCACGACATGGTGTTCTGCTGTACCCCCCTTCAACCACTTACAAGGTACCCTCGTACCCTTGTTCCTATTTTCCATGTGCTTGGGTGTCCGGCCCTGCGGATGAAAGACCTCCAACCTTAAGCTTGTCTTCCCCGACTATAAGGACCGGAGCATCCTCATCATGACCCCTTTCTGTGTGTGTTCTCTCTCTTCTCTCCAGGGAATCGGCGGCCCGTTCCATTCAGTTATCCCCAGACCACCGGCACCTTCATACCAACCCAGCACTGAAATAAAAGATTGTACTAAATTGACCTAATTCAATAAAAGGTGATTCTACATGACAAGCACCTAAGTCCTTCACTTCAACACCTATCCGCACCTCATAGGTAGATCGAACATCCTCACAGTCGCCGCCATGGCTGCCGACCACGACGCACCCGTACGGGACATCTCGACGACTGAAAGCTCCAGCGTCAACAACGAGAAGGCTCCCCTTCCCGAGTACACTGAGAACGTCGCTCTGGAAAGTGCCGGCTGGGATGAGCAAAGGACCAAGAAGCTGCTTCGCAAGATCGACAGCAGGCTGCTCCCCTTTCTCGCCTTGCTATACCTTCTATCCTTCCTCGACCGTACAAATATCGGCAATGCCAAGCTCGAGCGCCTTACGCAGGACTTGAAGCTCACTGGCCTTAAGTACAACGATGCGTTGGGCATCTTCTTCCCCTTCTACGTCCTCGCTGAGGTCCCCTCCAACATGGCCATGAAGCGCTTTCGCCCGTCCATTTGGATCCCATCTATTATGGTTGCGTGGGGTATTTGCTGCACCCTTATGGGCATTGTCAAGGATTACCATGGCTTGATGGCAGTACGAGCTTGCTTGGGTCTTGCCGAGGGAGGTCTCTTCCCTGGTATTACCTACTAGTACGTATCTCCTTTTCGTTTGCCATCAAAATCGCAGTTACTCACAGTATTCCAGCATCACCATGTGGTACAGGCGCCACGAGTGCGGTTTCCGCATGGCCATCTTCTTCTCCGCTGCTACCGCCGCCGGTGCTTTCGGTGGTCTTCTGGCTCGTGGTATTCTGGAGATGAAGGGTGTCGGCGGCTACAACGGATGGCGCTGGCTCTTCATCTTGGAGGGTATCTTGACTTTCATCATTGGTATGTCAACCTGTCTTGCCTTTTCATATAATTTCGCATCCTGACAATTCCTTCCAGCCATAATTGCCTTCTTCGCCATGTACGACTACCCTCAGACCGCCAAGTTCCTCAAGCCTGAGGAGCGCGAGGAGATTGCCGCCCGTCTCAAGCTCGATCGTTCTTCCCTTGCCGATGAGTTCGACATCAAGTACTTCTTTGCTGCCCTCAAGGACTGGAAGATCTGGGTCCACATGTTCATCACCATTGGCGTTTACACTGGCTTGTACTCATACTCGCTCTTCGTCCCCACCATCATCAACAGCATCGGTACCTTCACCCCCGAGCAGAGTCAGCTTCTGACTGTCCCGCCTTACGTGGTAGCCTGCCTTTTCTGCATTGGCGCCGGTTGGTATGCCGATAGGCTCAAGCAGCGTGGTATCTTCATGATGTTCTTCATGGGCATGGCGTACGTATCTCCCCATATCCATCTTTGGAACACTTACTAATGACTGAGCAGTATTATTGGCTTGATCATGTTGATGGCTACCAGGTCCGCCGGTGTCCGCTACCTCGGCTGCTTCTTCCTCGCTTCGGGTATCTACCCCAACGTTCCCCAAGGTGTCGCATGGAACGGCAACAACATTGGTGGCTCGCTCAAGCGCGGTGTTGGTATCGCCATGCACGTCGGTTTCGGCAACCTGGGCGGTATCATCTCCTCCTATCTCTTCCTCTCCAAGCAGTCTCCCCACTACTATCAGGGCTTTGGCACCCTTCTCGGCTGCCAGGTCATGGCTTTCTGCCTGTCCCTCTTCATGACCATCTACCTCAAGCGCGAGAACGCTCGCCGTGACCGCGAGTACAAGCCCCCAAGCGAGTACACCGAGGAGGAGAGGATTGCGGAGCGCGAGAAGGGTGATAATGCCACCTTCTTCCGCTACACTGTATAGAAGTGTTCACATCGCGTGCTGTGTGGACTTTCTTTACTGTTTACGACTTTGGGTCTTGTCATGATGGGAGGTATGATATGATGGGACATGGATATGGGACGGATAACAAGTACATATGATATGGGACTGAACATATGGTATATGTTCATTGACGACTTGGCTGTTTTATGACACTTGGGGGTCGTCTGTACCATGCCTTGTACATGTTTATATACCTTGCGGATTAATATGGGGTGGCGGCACTGGGGAGGGCTATGTCATGATTGTTATGGATGGAATACCTAAGATCTCCTGTTGGATAGATCAAAACTACTTCTTGGATATATACCACTATCTATACCTACGTTTCAAACATTATGTTGCACGTTCTACTCGCACTTGGTTATTGTGAGGTGCCAAGGGACGGGATCCATGGGGGTCCAAAGAAGGTTTTGAGGGGCTCCGGAGCTTCTCAGGACATCAGATGATTGAAGGTACCTCTACATATGCGCACGTCAGTGCTCGGAGCACGTTTGAACGCTTGATGTACGTCACTCTTTATCTGCACGCGCTCGTGCACTGTTCAGCATCTTTTACGTCCAGGAATCCCCGGGCTCAGCGGCGATGATCGACGAAGGTGAGCCACACACTGTCAGAAAGCACGAAATGTGGAGCAATGAGATATGCAGTAAAAGGTGTTGATTCTGATGATCCTTATCCCTTGTCCTTCTTGAGGTTACCAGGGTTTATATATAAGAACTAGGGATTCTAGGAGGCTATTCCTCATACGGTAGTATCGTCAAACAACCCAATTATCGAGCTATAATAATAAGGGGATTCCTACATTACATATATAGTATATAAGGTTATTTAGATAAGGAGGCATATATTGGACCAGAAGTCTAGCCATCCATATATACCCTAATATTCTAATATACCCCTTTAGTTAAAGGTATTAAGGTAAAGCTGAACAAACTATTAGATATATAAAGCTATCTCTAGATTAATCGTCAACTATATTTAAATCGAATAAGAATCCTTTATCCTAATTCTTTTTTATAATATCCCTAATAGATTCCATTCCTAGTATTTTCTTAAATTTAATATATTTATCAATAGATAATACTTTAATTAATCTATCTATTAATATTTTCTTCGTTTTACAATAGGAAACCTTAATAGATCTTTCTTAAACCTCCTATTTCAACTAGTGATTGTAAATATCGATATAGCGGAGTTTAGTAGAGAGGTTATTGTTTTTAGCGGTAACGAGGCGGATCGTCTATTAGTTATTATATTGAATTATAGGTATTGGATTAGCGAAATTAATTAGCCTTTTAATTAATCTAATTGTAAATATCGCCTCTTTGGCTACGAATCCTAAGGCTAGTAATTCTACTTCTATTATTAAAGTCGTAATTATTATTTACTTAGTAGTTCCCTAATATATAAAATTTCTAAATAGTTTAATTGTAAAGCTTTATAAATTCTTATAATTAAGGTAATTATTAATAAATAAAATATTTAAAGTTACTTCAAATATATTATTACCTTTAAAGGCTAGGGCGAGATCCTTAGTAGTATAGAGGTAGTATAATATTTTATTTATTATTTTATAATAGTCTAAATTAGGGTTGTAATTATAACGAATAAATCGGCTTATAGCGAAGGCTACGTTTGGTCTAGTAATTATAGTATTATAAAATATTAAACCGATTTTAATTTAATATTAATATATTAACTTCCTTAAAATTTTATTTTTATATAGTATTAATTCTTGGTTTAATATAGGGATAAAAGTAATACGTTAGTTGTTAGTAAGGGCGTAAATTTTCTCGAGGTATAACTATTAAAATAATTATATCTTTCTTTACTTATAGTCTTTAATTATTTTAATATTAAGGAATTATTATAATTTATTACCTTTTATAAAATAATATTGTCGTTTTAAATCGGTTATATATTATTAGGCTTCTACTTCTCGCCTCTTAGGATAGGCAAAAACGATATTATTTATATCGTAGAAGATAAAGATACCGTTTTTAATAAGAATGTAGGGCTCTTTAAGTATAGGTTTAAAACCGTTATCGGTAAAGGTATTAATTAGTTTTTATTATTATAGTAACGGTAACTTTTTTAATCTGTAGAAAGCCTTTTAAATTCGTAAAACTTTACCTTCTTTCTAATACCCTAGTAGTATTCTTATAAAGATTTCTTCGTCGAGGTTAATATTAATAAAGGTATTAATAGCGTTATATTAAATAAATTCGAAATTAAATCGGGTAGTAATAGCGATAATTATTCGAAACGAATATTTAGCGAATATTAAAGTATACGTTTTTTACCCAGTCTTTTATTATTAATCTCTACGTACGATTAATTTCGCTTTGACTTTCTTAAGGCGATTATTTTTAAAGAATTTATAAATATATACCTATATATAATCGAAGATCTATTTCCTTCGAGTCTTAGGCTTATTAATATTAACTTCGACTTATATCTTTATTTTTCGATAGCTATCGAAATATTCCTATTTAGTATTAAGGAATTACTATTAAAGGAGGTAATTATTAAAATTTTAATAACGTTTAAGTAACGGGGGAAGGTTGTAGCGATATATAATATTAAGTTTATCCTTTTTTATTAAGCGGTCGAATTGAGCTTTTATAATAATTTCCCCTTAGTAGAGGGTAGCCGGCTAGTATAATCAATTAGCGTTGAAAATTATTTTTTAAGGAGCGAAGCCCTTAAGGGTATCCTTTAATTAGTTATTTTAAAAGAGGTTAGTGAAGAAGGATAATAGAGGCGGCGTATTAGGAGGAATAAGGTAATTAAGAATATAGTTAAGAGATATCTTTATTGCGTTATAATATTTAGATTGAATTTTTTTTATCTTTTCGTTACTCTTTTGATTTATTAATAAAGTAAATAGCCGTTTTGGGAGTTTAATTATATTAGTATTTTCGAGGTCGACCCGATTATTAAGGTAATTATAAAATTGTTAAGGCTAGTCGATTTGCTTAAGTAAATTAGCGAATTTATTAGAAGTAAATTTGAGAGCGGCCTTTTCTTTAAGTATATCCTTCGTAAAAGTAGTATTTTTGTTAAAAATTACGTCCTTAATATTAATAATTTAGTTAGTATAAAGGTTCTAAATTTAATAAATTGAAGAAGATAAATAGTTAATGAGATAACTAATTTATACTTTTAAATTGAATTTCTTTCGCCTTTCTTTTTTGAATTGGGCGGCGGTTATTATAATATATATTTTACAATTATAAACCTTTAGATGTAATAAATCAGGTTTTTGTAGAGTTATAAAACCGTGTTAGCGAGTAATAGTTGTATAGAATTGTTTATATAGGGATTTCTAATTGTAAAGGTATTAAGGTAATTTATTAGTGAAATATATTAATATAGAGGTAATTTCTAATTATATATTATTTGGAAATTATAAACTCTAAGTTATTACTTTACCCTTCTCTTTAATAATACCCTTTAAGCGTTTTATCCTACCGTTTTATATTTAAATATTAGGAGCGTATATTTTAATTTGAATTCCTTTGATAGCGAAGAAGTCTTTTATTATTTGGGCTTTAATAATTTCGTTATTGTATTCGATATATTGTAGTTTAATATTGTAATAGTTTTCGAAAATAATGAATAAATCGGTTAGAATAATAAGGATAGATGTTATAGTCCTATCTTTGAGGTAATAATCCTATATATAACCAGTATATTAATAGGTAATTAGTATAATACTTAAATGTTTTGATTTGCTTGGTTCGAAATCGAGGAAGTTGATAGTTAGTCTTTTTCTTAGTCTATTGCCTTATAGTTTGTAATGCTATTTGACTTATTATTTAATTTTTGAAACGGTATATATATTATATTAAATTATTATTAGTCCTTTAAGACGTATTCCTTTAACGTTATAAAAGTAATTAAATATTTAGGGGCTATAGTAATTAAGGCGGTAATATTAGAGATGGCTATTCTTCTTATAGTATTTGCGGCTAGTATAAGAGTTGAATTAGTTCTTTTTTATAAAGAAGTTGGCCTACGTTTCGGTAAGGGGTAGGTCTTTAAAAATAGTTTGATTGTATTATATAAATAGTTTATAAAAGAATATATTATTTGGGGATTGAAGGTAATTATTAAGCGGTTTGTAATCCTAATAATATTTTTATTATTATAAAATTTAAAATAAGACGAAGTTAATAGTAAAGTCGGGTATAAAGGCTACGTTTTTCAACTTTAATTTCTTTAATCCCTTCTTTCTTTAAATAGTAATATCGATTGTCCTATACCTTCGAATCGGTATAGTTGAGTTGTTAGCTTAAAGAATTTCGCTATAAGGGGTGCGTTGAAATGAAATAAAACGAATAATTTCGTTAAATATTACGGGGCAAGGCGATACTGAACGTTGGGGGTTAACTAAGACTTGTGTAATTGCACAAGGAAGAAGGGAAACTATAGAATCTATATATAGCGGCTTATTCTATATACCCGTAGTTGAGCCCCATCCTTAGCGTACGTAACTGACCTACTTACCGGGACGGTAAATGGTTAGCTATATCCTCTAGGGCAGTATAGCCAATTAGAGAATGTGTATTAACCCGGCAATTATTACTATAGTAATACCGCGACTAGATAATAATTATAGGCTAGCCTTATAATACTTCCCCGGGTTAAAAATACCCCCGGGGTCTAAATATATCAAAACTATAAACTATCCCTCTTTAAAGATTTGAAACCTTTTATTACAATATTTATAATCCTCTTTAACGCTATTATTACTAATATTTCGCCTATTTAATTGTATTATAATAACTATTTTAAGGCTAGGGCTATCCCGGCTAGGCCGGGCGCCTCTTACCCAATTACTTTTATAAGTACTTTAGCGGCTTTTTACCGTTTCCTCTCATTAATTATTTACTTTAGGGAAATAGAAGCTTTTAGGTTATTAGCGTAAAATTTATAGAGGTTATTAATATAATCCTTTATATTTTTATACGGTTGCTAATTTAGGTTGTAAGGTTTGCCTTAGACAATATAATATTTTTATTCGCTATTTTCGAAGCGGTAACTATTAATATTTTCGTATAACTATTTTACTACGTCTTCGGTATCGTTAATATACTTTATTACTTTCTTATAGTTAGCCCTAATATTTTACGTACTATTTTGGCCGGGAATGCCTTCGGCGATTTATAGTTTTACTATACAGACGTAGAAGGTACGGCTATATTTTATATTTACTAGTAATTTAAGGGTAATATAGTAGTTATTAGCTATTAGGACTTCGAAGGGGCTTTCCTAAAATAGTATTAGTTTTACTTAGGGGCGTTTAGAGATTAGGTTAGTAGTATTAAAAAGAATTATATCGCTAGGTCAGTATTGTAATAAGTCTAATTATTTCTCGTTAGTATTTTCTTTATAATATATTTAAATCTTCTTTATTATAGCGGTAAATTTATCTAGGATTTTATTAAAGCGATTCGCAATTTCCTTAATTTTAAAATATTCGGTTTATTATTATACTAAAAGACCGGGTAGGTATAATTGTACGGGTTCGACGCCTATATAGGGGTAGAAATTGTAATTAGTAAAGAACGGGGAGATTTTTATTAAATTTGATTATATATTATTATTCGCGAATTTGGCGAATAGGAGTTAATCGATTTAATTATCTTATAATTAATTTACGTACGCCTTTAAATAATATTCTATTTTAATATTAATATATTTTATTTAGCCGTTTATTTGTTGGTAAAAAGCGTTGGACGGCTTTAATATAATGCTTAGTTTTATTAATAGTATTCGTTAGAATTAGGAAATAAATTAGGATTTACGGTCCGATACAATAGTATTAGGCAAATTGTAAAGGGCGTAAACCTTTTCAATAAAACATTTAATTAGTTCTTTAGTTATTAAAGTTATAACGGGGATATAGTAGCGTATTTTAATTAAATAATTAATAATTATAGTAATATATTTAAATTTTTAGCCCTATTTCTTATAGGGGGTTATAAGCGTGATATAGTCAATAGTAATATCCTTCTATATTATAAAGGGGACGGGGAGGGGTTTTAGGAAACCTATTGGCGATTAGTATAATAATTTGGTCTTTATATATTGGAAGTAGGCTTTATAATATATTTTTATAATTTTATTTATATTGGGTTAGTAAAAGGACCGATTTAGGGTCGTAAAAGTCTTATTTTTACTTTAGTGGCCTACCGGGGCGGATTTGTAATACCGCCGGATTAATTGAAAGTATAAAGCGAAATCCTCGGGGTCGATAATTAATATTATATAGTAGTATACTTTTCCGTTAATAATATAATATTTAGCGAAGGCGATTTTATTTATCTGCTTTTTAATTACTTTAAATTATTTCTTCTTATTAGGGTCGTTAATAGAGGTTATAACGTCTTAGTAAAACGTTGAATTGCGGTAGTTAGCTTCTATTAATTTATCGGTAGAGAGTTCTTCGGTATTTAATTTGTAGGCCTAGATATAATTAACAAATATAGAGGGGTTAAAGAGCGCTTTATTTTTAATTAATAATTTATTATTATTAACGTCGTTAGGTATGTTTTTTAGCTTTTTATTTAAAGTATTCGGGTGGATTTATAAAGTCCCCGGTCGATATTTAATAGTGAAATTAAATTGTAATAGGAATTGGGACTATTATATATATTTAGGCGAAAGTTTCTTATTTTTAATAAAAGTTTATAAGCCTTTATAGTTTATTATAATTTCGAAAGGTCGTTGGGCTCTTTATAATTTTAGTAATTATTCTTTTAAAGCTTTAATAATAGCGAGTAATTCCTTATTATAAATATTGTAGTTATATTCGGTTACCGAATATTTCTAGGAGAAGTAAATAATAAGGCGTAAAATATTATTATTATTATATTAAGAGAGAGTATTGCCCGCGGCCTAATTAGAAGTATTGGTTTCGATTATTATTAGTCGGGACTAGTTATAAATCCTTAGGATTAGCCTTATTATAAAAGTTGTCTTTAGGGAATCGAATACCTATTAATAGGCTTCGGCTTATTTTTAATTTATAGACTTCTTTATAAGTTTGTATAAGGGGGCGGCTATAATAGAGAAGTAGTTAATAAAATAGCGGTAGAAGTTAGTAAATTTAAAGAATTTTTAGAATTAGCGCCTCGATTATAGAGCCTCCTATTTAGCGACGGCTTTTACCTTTTCGGGGTCTATTTCGATACTACTTAATATAATAATTAAATTTAAATATTTAGTACGTTTTACGTTAAATTTATATTTATCGATATTTAGCTATAGGTCTGCGTCGATTATACGTTAGAATACTTCGTCTATATATATTATATATTCCTCTTCGTTTTTGGAATATATTAAGATATTATTAAAGTAAGTAGTAGTATAGACGTTTAGGATATTGTATAAGATATTATTAATATAGTTTTAGAAAGTATTTAAAGCGTTTTATAAACCGAAAGGTAAAATAAGGGATTTGTAAAGACTAAAATATATAATAAAAGCAGTAAACTATTTATAGCTTTCTTATATGCGGATATAATTAAATATTATAATAACGTCGAATTTAGTAAAGATTTTAATACGGTAAATAGTATTAAATATCTTTTTAATTAGGGGGAGGGGATAATGCGTTTTTAGGGTAATATTATTAATATTATAGTAATTAATATAGATTCGAATTCTACCGCCCGGTTTTTTTACGAATAGGAGCAGTAAGGCTGCCGCTAATTAGGATGGCTAGATAAAACCTTTTTTAAATTAATCGTTAACCTATTTTTTAATAATAGAGGTTTTTATAGGAGATATTATATAGTATTTAGCGTTCGGTATTCTTAGGTTAGGGGCTAGTTCGATTTTGTAGTTGTATGCGCGGGAGGGTAGTAGTACGCCTACGTTATAATCGTAGAAAGTTATAATCTTCCTCTAATACTTCCGGGGCAATTTCTCTATAATTTCCTTATTAGTTTTTAACGGCCGGTTGGCCTTCTTATAGAACTTTTGCACGTCCTCCTCGGTAATTTTAATAATAATAGCTTTGTAGATTTAAATATCTATCTTTAAATTACCTATAAGTTTTATAGCGTTAGTAAGTACTACGGCTTTTAATTCTACTATATTAATTTGGCTAATATAAGCGTTAATAAAATTATAGAGCCGTTAGGGAAGGTGGTTTTTATATTATTAACCTTTGCCTGCGTAAATATCTTCGATTATTTATTTAGTAATATCGTTGTAAGTTTCGACTTCGTAAACGGCTATTAGGCGTTTAAATTCGGTATAATTAGTTAAGTATAATTATAGGTTATTATATTTATATAATTAGTTAAACGCTACGGCGTTAAGATTAGTAATGTTTTTAAGGTTGAGCGGTTCGTTTATTTCGTTAGGGTTAGCGGTAATAGAACGTCGCGAACGTTGCGATATTAGTATAATATGAGTTCTGTTTACCTTTTAGTAAGGTAATAGAGCTATTCGAAGTAGTTTGGTTTTATCGAGGGGAATGTTTATTAGTAAAGCGGCATTACTATTAATATTTTTTATAGGGCGGTTCGTATAATAAGCGAGTAATACTTTAAAGTGCGGCGAAGTAGGACCCGGTCTTTCGTAGGATTTGTAATACGATTTAGCTTTGCAGGTCCTATAATAGAATTAAATTTCGTATGGGTAATTGGCGCTGGTTATTATATTTTTTTAATTTAGTTCGTAAGCCGTTATTGCGAGTTCTTGGTTAAGTTCGCGAATTGTAAGTTCTTAATTAGGTTCGCGAGCCTTATTAACGGCTTTTGGCCTTTTAGTCTTATAGAGGGTTAGGTTATTAGTGGCTTTTAGCCTTCTTAGGGGGGCGGTTTTTAGCTTCCCGGTTTAGTGAGGGATTGGGTTATTAATAGCCTTTAGTTCCTTTAGCGAGGCGGCCTCTAGGCTTCGAATATAGTAATTTAATAAGGATGGTCGTTGAGGGATTAGGCTATTAATATCGGTATTCGAGGCGGCCTTCGTTAGCCCGGGAGTTTTTAGTATAGCCGGATCCGGGCGGTTAAGCAGGCCCGCTCTATTTCTAAGGTTATTAAGAGAGATAGCTATCTTCTTAATATAATTAATTATTTTTATTTTAAGTTTTAATGTTGTTGGGGTATTACTATTTAGTCTTTTATTTATATAATTGGCCTCTATTTAGTATTATACGTTTGTAAAATATTATTAGGCGTTGGGGGTGGTCTTTATAGATAGGGAGAGGTCGATTGGTAAATAACGGTTAGTATATCGGTCGGTAAATTGGATTTATTCCTCTATTTAGGATATTAGAAGTTCGTACTTTTTTAATTAAAGTATTCCGAGAATAATCGGGTAGGTAGGGGAGAGGTTGTAAATTAAGAATATAATATTTTTAAAATAATAACTAATGTGGAAGTTCGTTATTAAACCTTTAATAATTAGGCCTTTTATAATACTATTAACGAGGGTAAATTTCTTTAGTTTTAATAATTTAAAAGTAACGAGCCCGTTCTTTTTTATAAAAGAACGGTCGATAAAAGTTAATATAGAGTAACTATTATCGACGAAACCGGTATACGGGATTTTGTACGGTTTAAAGAGTAGGTGAGAAGAAAGGAGTATTGAATTTTAATTAAGATTATTTAGCGAATTAATAACGATTATCTTTAAATTTTTATTAGTTTTCCGAAACCTCTTTTATATAGACCTTTTTTACCTTTATAGGCGATTATTTATAGAATTTAGGTATTTCCCTAGTTGGCGCCGTTATTAGCGTTATAGTATTTTTTACCCTTATTTTTAACGTCTTCTATTTCGGCGTTATAGAATTTAATATTACTATAACTTCTTTAACCGGCGGCGGGGCGGCCGGATAAATTAGAATTCTAATTATTACGGCCGTTTCGATTACTTCGGCCGTTACGATTATAATAGCCTCCGCAATTATTATAAGAGCTATTATAATTACTATTTTAGGGGCCCTTATTACTATAATTAATACTATTTTTATAAGTATATATAATATAGCCTTCCTCGTTGTACTTCCGGTATAAGCCGTCTTTTATATATTGGTTGAAGACGTCCGAATAGATAATTCGAGTGATGTAAACGGCGTTTAAATTTATAGTATTACCTCTTTAATTAATAGTGCGCTCCTTTGAATTATTATTCTTATTAGGGGTATTACCGGTATTATTAGCGTTATTATTACTTTTATTAGCCTACGGTTAGTTGAATTTAGTATAATATTCATCGTTTTCTAAATTATATATTAGGTCGCGGTAAAGGGATAGTTATCCTTCGAAGTCGTTGTCCTTAGGGTAAATATATTAATTTAAGACGGCGATACGGAGTTTATTAGAGATTTTATTGCGAAGGTAATGGATTTTTATAGTTTCGTTCAATTAGTAATAGTTTACCGTTTTAATAAAATTTATCTCGAAGTCGGTAAAGAAATAATTGCCTTATTTGAATTTATTAAGGCGGTGTACGATATCGAATTTTAAGTTAATATTATTGAAATAGGAGTTTATAAACGTTATAAAAATAAGGCCTATTTCCTATTTTTATTTTGTAAGGTTACCGGGGTTAGTTAAGATGATATTGAAGTCCTTTTAAAGGGTTACTGCTATTTCGGAGCTTAAGAAGTAGTTTGTATAAAGGATTTTGGTATATTCGTTAGGGAAATAGAATTTATTAAGAATTTAGATTATTATAATGCGGTTTCTCTAAGTAATATAGGCTTCGTTCCGCTAGATAGGGTTCTTTTAGTTGGCTATAAAAGGGTTGGGGTTAGAGAATAATACTTTAGGTGTGACGGCGCCGGTCCGGCCATGCCGCCATGCCCGCCATACCCCATGGGAGGACTAGTATCACGAGGTATTATGAGATGCCACGAAGGTTGGAGGAACGAGTGACATAGAAGGTTCGCGCCAAGGCTGGCCAAGCGGGCGCTAAGCCCATTAAAGGTATTTACTCTTATTTATTATATAAGTAAAGGGGGATACAAATAAAAGGATTAGCTATCAGCGACCCGCATATAAATCCCGCTATCGCTTACGTACTAGGGTATTTATTCGGGTTCGTACGTATATATCTAATTCTCTTCCTTTTCTTCTCCTTACTTTAAATCTTTTATTATAAATAATATTTTAGCTTTACCTTCGATTTATCTATATTAGCGCCCTTATATTATTTAAAATTAACTTAATAATTACTTAGGAAAGTTAAATCCTAACGATTACAAAACCGATAATTAAAACCGACCTATCGAATTCGAAGTACTAAAATTATTAATAAACTAATTAATATTATAGCATTCCTACGCTTAATTCGTAATAGTATTAACGCCGGAATTAAAAACTCTAATAATAACAATAAAGATTATTACGAGAAGGATAACCGTAGCAATCTCTTTAGTAACGAAGGCGACGAAAGCCCTAAACCTAAAAATAGCAATAAGACCTTCTACGAAGGAAATACTAACGATAAAAATAATTCTAAATCGTCGAAAGAGAAGGATAAGGCTACTACTAAACCTAGCGTCGAAAAAAGGAAAAAATCTACCCCTAAGTACGTCGACCCCATTATTAAAGAAAACGCGAAGGCCTTTATACGCTTTAATAAAGAATATTTCAACGGCTTCTACCCTTTCGAAGAGAAATTTCGTAATAAATCTACCCTTCTTTACAAAAAAACCTTACTTTACTTATATAACTAATTCAAATCCCCTTCGGAAGCCCTAATTAATATTTTAACTAAGAGTAAAAATAACGAAAAACCTAAGCTATCGTTCAATTTATTCGACCAATATATTAACGGGGAGATTAATAAATATAATACCGCTTTTAATTTAAAGGACCTCGTTAAAAACCTAAGGGATAAAATAAAGGAATTCGCTAAACTCTTTATTCGCGACGCCGTACTTTACGTCCCCCATCGCGCTCTATTACCTAATTTAAAACTCCCATTTAATAATTACTTAAACGAAGCCAAATTTATTAAACTATACGCTAATCGCCCAACTAATATATTCTATAAATTCAAACTCTAAATTACGATAATTATAACCTTAAAGGAGCAGGTATCGGAATTGCGCTAGATTACCTCGTTTTTAAATACCAAATTCTACACCGTTTACGACTAAATACTAAAATTAAAAATTACCCTTTCAAACGCTTCTACTAGCGAATTAACCGTTACCCCTAATCTTAAAATAATCTAATCCCTTAAAGACTACTTAACGGATAAAAAAGAAGAGATCCAAACCTTAAAGGAAATTATTACCGACCTAAACGTTTTTAAAAATATTTACAAATTTAACGATAAAACGGCAATTAAAGAAACAATCCTTCCTAATATCGAAAAGGATCCCAGTATAACTCTCTTTCGCTACTTAACCACTCGTTTTACGACTATTCCCCCTAATAATAACAATAATAAAACAACTACCCCCCTTCGTTAAACTCGTCTCTCGACTAAGTAAGCTAACCCTCCCAAATTTTATAACTAAAATAAAGAGGATAATATACTTTTTAAAGCTTAGTACAATTTAATTTAAAATAAGTTTGAGATTAACGTTAATTACTATTTAACCGACTGCGATAAATTTCCCTATATTAAAAATCGTTTAACCGACTTTACTTTTAAAGACTTAATACCTTACCTCCGTAAAATTTACTCCGACTAATTTATAACCTATTCTAATTTAATAACCTATTTATAGTACGAATATAACGACTCCAATTAAAACGAAAAAGCTCTCATTAACTTTATAAAATTCAAAATAAAGGATATTAATAATTTCGACTTCTTTAAGAATAAATTCGTCCGTATAATTAGCGAATATTAACGTTCTAAAACCGAATAAAAGCGCAAATTATTCTAACGCCTTCCTACGGAATATAAAAAGTAAATAAATACTAAATATTACAACTCTTCCATTTCTTTCAAATCTTATTATATTAACTATTCCAGTTTTAATTAAATATTTAAAACTATTACTAAGGAAGCTAAAACTATTTCTTCTTCTTCTTCTTCTCGCAATAAAGGAAATAATAGTAATAAAAGAATTAATAATTCTAACGGCTCTAATACTTCAATTACGAAGCCTACTAGCGGCGGTAGAAATAATAACCGCTTTACCGCTAACCGTACTAAAAAAACTACCCATTTATTTAATAAAAATCGCTACTTCCTCTATAAAGAGCGTAACTATATTAAACGCAACTATCCTTAGAAGAATTAATATAATCGAAAGCGCCATAACTATATCGTTACTATTATAAAACGCCATTTAATTTATAAGAACGGCAATATTAGAAATACTTAACCCGCAGCCCCGACTACTATTTTAACTGCTAATAACGCCCCTACTACTAATAATTAGGGAAATTAAATACCCTAAATAAATTAAATTCCTTCCTAGAAGAAGTATCGGTTACAAAATAAATAAAAGATAAATAAAGATAAAAAAAGGATAAATTTAATTTAATACCCTACTTAGGAAGGGATCCTATAATTATTTAATATATTATAATTAATAATAAAATATCTTTATCTATATTTAACGCCCTAATCAATATAGGAATAAACGGCTATCTATTTATTAATACTATATTTATTAATAAATTAAAAGAATAATTATTAATAAAAGTAATAAGCGATTTTCCTACCCGAGGTATTAATAATTACTAAGGAAAAACTAGCCAAAATATTAAAGAAGTCGTTAAAGCCGCTTTGAAGATTCGAAACCGAATAATACCCCCCAATATCTTTATCGTCGTTAATATAAATTACAACCTTATTATTGGTTATAAATAATTTAATATCTATAACGCTTAAATAGACTATAAAAATCGTCGCCTTATCTTTCCCCCCGAATAGAAATTAAACCCCGAATAAATAAAGAATTCAAATTTTAAAATCCGCCCCGGAAGCTCTAGCGTCGTAAACCCTAAATATTAAAAAGACGTAGCCTATTACAATATATTTATAAATCGAAAAAATAAATATTAAATTAATAATAAAAATAATAATTACGAAGCGCCTAAATTTACGAATAATTATATAGCTACTCCAATACCTATTCCGGCGGACTAATCTTTTCCCGACCATTATAAAAAAGAGCTTAATTAAAAAGCCTACAATCAATATTAAAAAGAGGCACAACAATATTAAAAACAAATCGAAAAACATATCCACAAATTCGAAACTCTTCAACCACAACCCAAAAAAACAATCCCTATTACACTAACAAATCTCAAATATACCCGAAATAAAAATACTAACGAATTAAATTACACTCGTCCCCGTATTCTACTCCAAAACCCTAATTCAATTCTCAAACGGACTAATCCATTAAATAAAATAGAAAGGGATTTAACTAATTTTACCCACCTTATAATATTATCTCTAGAACCCATACAACTCACTCAAATCAAACCGACCGAACCCCAAAACAACAAATAGAATTCTAATAGCCAAAATATATACAAATTCAAAAAAAATTCAATAGGCTAATACAAAGAACAACCGGTACAAATATACGTCCTCGATAACAATCTATTTATATAATTAACCGCCAAAAATAACCGTATAGTATATTTAATAAACATTTTCAAAATCGACTAATTTATCCAATAGAAACGCGTAGTAGAAGACCCTACTTAAAAACCACTACCCCGCAACGAGAAAGAACTTCGGGAAAAAGCCCTAAAAATAATACCAGAATATTATTATAATTATATCAACGTCTTCAACAAGTTCGACTCGAACACCCTACTATATTATCGGCCGGGTAACTACAAAATCGAATTCGAAAAAGGTCACCGTCTAAAAGAGCTCGGTTATAACCCTCTCTATAAAATATCGTTAAACGAATTAAAGGCGGTAAAAAAGTATATCCTAAAAAACCTCTCCAAAAAATTTATCGAAACAAACTCGTCCCCTTAAGCAATACCTATCCTATTTATTAAAAAAGCTAATAGCAATCTTCACTTCTATATTAATTACCGCAAATTCAACGCTATTACTAAGAAGGACCAATACCCCTTACTATTAATTAAAAAAATACTAACCAAAATTATAAAGGCCTAATAATTTATTAAAATCAATATCCGACAAACGTTTTACTATATTCGTATAAAACTAAAAGACGAAGAATTTACTATATTCTATACCGGTATAAAAGCTTTTAAATACAAAGTATTACCATTCGGATTAACCAATAGCCTAACCAACTTCCAAACCTTTATTAATTCAATTCTAAAGCCGTACTTAAAAGACTTCTATACAGCATACATCAATAACATTTTTATTTATTCTAATACCCTCAAAGAATATAAAAATTATATTTACAAAGTATTAACCAAACTAAAGAATATAAGCTTACAAACCGATTTAAAAAAAAACGAATTCTATATTACCGAGACGAAATTCCTAAACTTCATCGTAAACCGTAACAATATCTCCATCGACCCAAAAAAGGTAGAAATTATTAAAGAATAGACTATACCCTTTAATCTACGTAAAATCCAATCTTTCTTAAAGTTTTACAACTTCTACCGAAAATTTATCAAAAACTACAATCGAATAACTCGTCCCCTCACTAATCTAACTAAAAAAAGGGAAACCTTCGTTTAAACCCCTAAATACCAAGAAGCCTTTAATAGCTTAAAATAATTACTTATCGACGCCCCCCTATTAAAGTATTTCCGCTATAATACCGAAATTAGAATAAAGATAAATACCAATAATAGAATACTTATTAATATACTCTCCTAACTACAAAAAGATATAGGAGAATAATACCCTATAACCTTCTTCTCTAAAACTATATAAAACGCCGAATATAATTACCCAATTTATAATAAAAAACTCTTAATTATTATTCGAACCCTCTAAACGTAGCGTCTAAAACTAATTAATCTTCAATAGACTAAATTATTTATAATCGTTATAAACTACTAAATATTAAAATACTTTTATATAAAACAATTACTCAATTTCAAATAAACTAAATAGGCCGAATTCCTATCCTAATACTACTTCGAAATTACGTATCGACCGGGTACACAAAATATAACAACTAACGTATTATCCTAAAAATTAAAAGACTTAAAAACTCAAAAAAATAAAAAGGAAGCTTACTATATACTTTAAATCTTTAAACCCGTAAAGGAAATAAGAGAAATAATATCCGTAATTACTAATATTACTATTACGACCGGTATAAAACTAAAAGAGTCCATCCTAATTATAATATTAAATATAGAAGGACTAGAGCTAAATCCGGTAGAGCCGGAAGGTTATAAATTAATTAATACTATTATAAAAGTTAATAAAAAAGAAGAATCTTTAAAAGAATACCGAATTCGGGTATACAATTTAAACCCCAATTTTATAATAATAGCCAACGACTTATTAATTTACTAAAACCGTCTCGCCGTCCCTAATAAAAATAATTTACGTATTTATATTATCGACGAAACGTATTCAACCCTAGCAACCGCATACCCCGGCCGTAATAAAACTCGAATAATCCTAAATTATTACTACTAATAATTAAATATAACCGGCAATATCAAATATTTTACTAAAAACTATATAATTTATAGGGCGAATAAAATACCTAAAAATAAAATACCTAGTAAATTATACCCTATCCCTCCGCCCGCTAAAAAATAAACCTCTATTATAATCGATTATAAAAAAATACCTAAGGATAAATACAGTTTTAATAATATTCTAATTATAATAAACCGCTTAATAAAATCGTTATAAATTATACCCTATATAAAGAAATCGACCGCTCAAAATACCGCCCGGATATACTACGAAGGACCCTATAAAATCTATAATATACCTAAAAAGGTTATTTCAAACCGAAGCCTTTAATTCATCTCCGCCTTTACTAATAAAATATCTAAATTAATAAGTATAAAATAAAAACTAATTACTATAAATTATAATTAGACGGCTAATTAAACCGAAATTATAAACGTATACCTAAATTAACGGTTACGCCCCTTTATAAACTACTATTAAAATAATTAATTTAAAATTATCCCCGCCTTAAATATAATTTAAAATAGCCTTCCCTAAAATAATATTAGCCTTTCCCTCTACAAAATTATATTTAACTACCCGATATATATACCTTTCGATTAGGAAGCGCGTATTTTCAACGCTAATTTTAAAAACGAGTAACTAACTAAAAAATAAATTTAAAAATATATTTAACGTATTTATAAATATATAGAATTCGCTAAAAAAATAATAATAAAAGTATAGGAAGAATAAGCCCATTAAATTAATAAAAAGCGTAAAAACCTAAATTTCGACGTCGGCGATAAGGTTATTATTATTAAACGGTTATAATTAACGACTATTCGCCCTAATAATAAATTCGATTTCCCTAATACTTATAATTATTATAAAATCATCGAGAAAATAAAGTATTCTTACTAGCTAAAATTCCCCAATAATTAGAAAAGTTCTAATCTCTTTTACACTAACTACTTACGCAAGTATAATAATAACCCTTTATTAAAGCAAACCGCCGAATACCTAAACCTAATTAATATTAACGAGAATAAAGATTCCGAATAGGAAATTAATAAAATTAACGCTTTTAAAATCGTTAACGGGAAATTCTTTTACAACGCGAACTAGCGAGGCTAAAACCCCGATTTAAAATACTAACCGGCTTTAAACTTTAAATACGCCCTAAAAGCTCTTTAGGAATTCTATAAAGTTAACCCGAATACCCCAGGCCCGCCCAAACGGATAATAAACTAATTAAATAAAAATTAGAAGGAGTATAACGATAACGAACTATTAGAATTACTAGGATTAAAGCGCTTACAACGGATTTTATATAAATAAATTCGCTAGAAGATTATTACGTCTATTATAAAGTATTTAATAAGATTCGCGGACGAATCTTCTATATAAGGGGGGGTAATATAACGGCGCCGGTCCAGCTATACCGCTATACCCGCTATACCCTATAGGAGGACTAATATTACGAAATATTATAAAATGCTACGAAGGTTAAAAAAATAAATAATATAGAAGGTTCGCGCTAAGGCTAGCCAAGCGGGCGCTAAGCCTATTAAAAGTATTTATTCTTATTTATTATATAAGTAAAAGGGGATATAAGTAAAGGGATTGGCTATTAGCGACCCGCATATAAGTCCCGCTATCGCTTACGTATTAGGGTATTTATTCGGGTTCGTACGCATGTATTTAGTTCTCTTCCTTTTCTTCTCCTTACTTTAAATTTTCTATTATAGATAGTATCTTAGTTTTGCCTTCGACTTATTTATATTAGCGCCCTTGCATTAGGGTTAGTTGTAATTACGAGAAGAGTTTTAGGGGAATTAGTTATAAAGGTATGCTCCGGGTTATTTCCTAATATATTTTTAGTCCCCGTATTTAATCTTCTACCGGTATTACTACTTTCCTTACTATTATTATTAAAATTAATTATAGTATTATTATTATTAGTTCGTTTGGTTTGGTTGAACTCTTCTAGTATTTTCAAGAGGATTGATTACATTATTTCGGCGATGTGTTCTATCTTTTTAAAGGTTATTTTAAATACTTCGTTTTTATTTATCCTTATCCGGAATTGAACTTTAAAATCTTCGAATTGGTTTATAAAGTTGGCGGCGTTATAATTAAATATTTAAATTATACGCGTAATAGGGTAGATAATAATACGGAAAGTATTATTATTAATTAAGTAAATAACATCGACGATAGAGCTTTTAGCGATTTATAAAGGTATAGATTTATCCGTTATAAGGGTATTGAGGAAGGTATCGATAGCCGGGGTTTTAGGGATATTATTTAAAATTGTAAAA
This sequence comes from Neurospora sp. CHS-2018c, assembly GCA_009806235.1. Classification (NCBI taxonomy): domain Eukaryota; kingdom Fungi; phylum Ascomycota; class Sordariomycetes; order Sordariales; family Sordariaceae; genus Neurospora; species Neurospora sp. CHS-2018c. The sequence continues at coordinate 53,905 of RAPC01000045.1, read as the reverse complement.
TAGATTTCCTTATTTATTAGGGGGGGAATGGAGTTCTTTAATTCGTTAGAGCTCTACGGCTCGTTATTTTAAGGGGCATTTAGGACGTCGACGTCCTCTTAGGTATATATTAATAACAATTGTTATTCTTCTAGTAGGATACTTACGTCGGTAATAATAATATTAGTATCGAGAGTTATAGATTCTACCTATTATAGGATTTCTTCTTTAGCGATTAACGGCGTTGCGATAAGTATATTAAACGGCGTATTTCTTCCTTATAATAATATACGCTTATAGTATAATAGTAGAGGTATAATTAATTATTATAGGGTAAGGCGATATTAAACGTTGGGGGTTAATTAAGATTTGTGTAATTATATAAGGAAGAAGGGAAATTATAGAATCTATACGTAGTGGCTTATCCTATATACCTATAGTTGAGCCCTATCCTTAGCGTACGTAATTGACCTATTTGCCGGGACGGCAAGTGGTTGGCTATATCCTCTGGGGCGGTGCAGCCAATTAGAGAGCGTGCATTAACCCGGTAACTATTGCCGTGGTGATGCCGCGACCAGATGATAGTCACAGGCTAGCCTTGTGATATTAAATACGTATAACGAATTTCTAAAATCGAATATTGTATAATTCTTAAATAAGTAAATTACGTCTTCGTTTTCCCTTATTTAGAGGGCTACTTGGTTAACGTTAAAGGTAATTTAATAAATGCCTTTATTAGCGAATTAATTTGGGGTATTATTATTATTAATATTATTATTCTCCTAGTTGCTCTAACGATTTCTATTACTATTATTGCGATTAGTATTGTTATTACTAATTTTCTTAGACGGTTCTTTTATAATAGGAGTACTATACTATTTAATTAATTACTTGTAATGGATTTCGATTTTTCGGCGAAGTTTATTATTATTATATAGATTCTTCTTAACGGTCTTTTAAACTTCTTTATCTACCTTCTAATTGGATTTGGCTAAGAAGGGGAAGAGATATTAATACTTCTTAGGAGAATAAATACTTTTATTATAGGTTTAATAGCGAAGAGGGGTTTTATTTAAAGAATTGGTTAAATTAGCCTATTTTCTCTTATTTTAATTTAGTTTGTTTTAACGAGCGTTCTTATTATCGATTTCGCCTTTATTTAGAATCGGTTTTAATCCGAAACCTCCCTTCTTAATATTATAAAATTTATTCGTTAATATAGCGGGGGTTTGCTTATAGATTTTTATTTTTCGGAAGTTATTAGAAATTATACAAAAATTTAATATATTCTCTTCGATTTAAGCGAAGTAATAACGGTTAATACCGGTTACTTATAGGGGGCGGATTAAATTAAAGTATATAAATAAGTCGTTAAATTAGGTATTAATTTAAATAGTTTTAGGAATTTTATAACGTTTAATTAGTATTATAAGGGTATCCTAATTATCGATTTACTTAACTATATTTTCTTTAGGTATTCTTTTAAGAGGTTTAAAATAATTGTAATATCGACGGCGAATATTTATTTAAATATTAATAGGGCGGTAATTATAAATTCGTTTGAGAGTATTTAGTTATATTAATATTGTTTTTGAAGTTTCGAAAGCGCTAATTTTTAGTTTAGGGCTTACGGTTTCTTATATCTAGGTTTTGATTTTACTATTATATAATTTGAAATCGTTAATAATTTTATATTAAAGGCCATTGGAATTTTAATTATTATTAAATATTTTTTTCTTAATTTGAATAAAATTAGCCGGGGATATTAATAGGTCTTTGGCTTAATCCTTAGAGGATTTATTAGTAGTCTTAATAATTAAAGGTATTTAAGTGTTTTTTTGGGCTTAATTATTTAAGGCGGCTATTAATAAATCGGTAGTAATTGAAGTAGAGGAGGAAACTATTATTCGTATTATTAGCCGAGGAATAGCCGCGGTTATAAAAGGTTAATTAGAAGGTTGGTTAGAAGGCTGGTTAGTATTGTTTATTCCTTTTAGAGTATATTATAAGGTTTTATTCCTTAGCCTTGTAATATTCGTTTGTGCTAAAGTAATACGGTTGGTTGCTGCCGTTAAGAGTGGATATAAGGAGATTGGCTATTTGTTAAAGATAGGAGTTGGTTTTCTATTGAGGAGGTAATTAATTAGTTAATACCCTTTAACGAGATTAAGAAGTTCGTTTTTTTAATCCTTATATTTATTTGGGGTATTAAAGTAGGGACGAGAGGTCTTATTAGAATTAGCATTATTAGTAGTAGAGGTAGGGAATATTATAGTAATTTATTGTAATAGGGTATTAATTAAGAAGTAGAAGTATTAGGTATAAGTGCTTTTAAATAGTATTTTATAGTATAGCAATTCGATATTTAAATTATTAATTATTAGAAAATACGAAATATAGAATAATAAGATATGTAGTAAAAGGTATTGATTTTAATAATCCTTATCCCTTGTCCTTCTTAAGGTTATTAGGGTTTATATATAAGAACTAGGGATTTTGGGAGGTTATTCCTCATGCGGTAGTATCGTTAAATAGCCTAATTATCGAGCTATAACGATAAGGGGATTCTTGTATTATATATGTAGTATATGAGGTTATCTAGATAGGGAGGCATATATTGGACTAGAAGTCTGGCCATCTATGCATGCCCTGATGTTCTGACATATACAGCCAGCCCTATCTGGCATTCATGGATGATAAGCGACAAAGGCCAAGATATACCACTTGATCTCGATCATTCTGTTGAACCAGCGAGGAGGCGAACATGAAGCGAATGGCATGTGATCGGAGCATGAATAATTCTAAGAGCGCATTGCATGCAAGATGTACAGACAGCGACACAAAGTAGCCCGTCTTTACTTGCAAGCACTGGTAGGTACGGATCTCAGCTGAAAGTTGGGGGACAGGATGTGGAGAGTCCATATTAGGCATGTGATCTATCAAGAAGGTCTTGAAAATGCAAACCGAGGTTTGTCAAAATTACCTAGGTACCCAAAGTCCTCGATATCCTCCTCCGACGTAGTCTTTGAGGACTGATCAAGGTTTCATCAGGTTGCTACAGTCGTGGTTTGCTGACAGCTGAGAGAAAGCATCTAGCGCCTACCACTCTACCAGGGGCATCCCGGCGCTTGCTCAAGAACACTTCCAGAGACGGATTTATGTTATCAAACATGTCAGTTACCAAACCGGTGCCAAGGACTTGGAATAGCATCGGTCGGGGTGGGGATGGGGTGTTCGTGCGAGGCACCCAGGCTGAGCCAGGGCTCGAAAACCAGATGAATTCACGAGTGACGACCCAAATACGGGATGGGAGGGACTGATAAGCGTAGGATCCGGAGCTCGTTAGCATCGAAGCCCGTATGGCTTAGTGGTAGAGCGCATTACTAGTAACGTCAATACTCGATTCTGGCTGTGGGCATTTCTTTTTCAATTTTTTTTTATTCCCACGCCCGTTTCCACCTCTCTTTTTACTCCTCCTGGAATGAAGGGATGAGGTTTTCCTTTCTGTTCACGACATGATGCCGAGTTCTGCGGTGTCCTACCGTAGCGGGAAAACCTGCCGGGGAACAGGCCTTCTTTGCCTTAGTAAGGCTATGAAGCCTTGTTAGTGTGACAAGCCATGTTGAATTTACAAGCTATGTTGGATCTCTAGGCCTTATTGGTCTGAGGGAGGCTCCTGATTGGTCAATTGGATGAGTTCAGATGTGTACTATAGAGGTCGCTGAAACTCTTAAGTATAGTATATTGTTTTAGCGATTGCTTCGCGGAATATACGGACCTTTTACGAAGACTATTGTAATTGAGCGCTAGACTTATACGTTCAGCGACCGACTCCAACGGAGTACTATAATTGAACGCTAGACTTATACGTTTAACGACCGACTCTAACGGTTATTGTAAAAGGCCTATATATTCTACGACGAAGTACTAAAACAATACGTTATAAGCGACCGCGCAAATCGCCAAGTTTTATTTAGGGGGAAAATAAATAATCTGTGCACAATATTGCGAAATATTTTAATACTACAATAGTATATATAGTAATAATATAATATAATATAATGTATATAGTAATAAATAGAACTAAATTGGACAATCCGTTTTTTTTCTTTTGTATGTTCTTTTTTTCTTTTTGCTTTTCTTAATATTCTATCTACCCCTAATAATAATACTAAAGGAAAGAGTTCGAAGATTGGTTAATAGAGTCCAACCAATTTCTTATACCCCTATTACTAAAACAGGACTGCCTACTTACGCATTAATACCTCTAGAGGTATATATTAACTACTCTCTCTATTAATATACTTAAATATAATTAACAACTTTAATTAACAATAGGATGTATCGCTTATATTATAATTATTACTACTAATAGTAACTAGCGTTGAAGCGAATAAATTGTCTAATAATAAACTCAAACGGATTAATTAAGCCGTCGGTTAATAAATTATCTATATTGTATTCGTAAAACTAGTCCCTAAATTCGGGAAGTCTTCTACAGCTATAGCGACGGCCTTTACGTATTGAACTAGTATTACTATTAGTATTACTGGGAGTAAGCGTATTAATTATATTAGGGGTAGATATAAAGTTATAACGAATTTAGAATTATATAAATATACGGCCCGGAATAGTAGTAGTAGTATTGGGGGTAATAACTTATACGGTACGCGATATTAAACGCATTAATATAGTACGGCCGAGGGGAGTAATTTAAGCCGATACCGAAATTGAACAAACCTATAATATAAGCGTAGCGGCCGTAAATAAAAGCTTCTTACAAAGCTTCTTCAACGCTTTATCGGTTGCCGATATATCTTCGGTAATTATTATTTCAATTAACAATAGGTTAAAGGCAACGGGTTTACGAGGATTAAGCCGAATAGCGAATAGCGATTAGAATATTAGCGAATTAGCGGGTAGTAATAATAATAGAGAAAACTCTTTGGCCTTTATAGCCTAACAATCGACTTCCTCCCTCTTAAAACAAATAGCCTCCTCTTTTTACGCAACTTCCTCTTATTGCTTTTTAAGGGCAATATCCTCTTATTACTTTTTAAAGCGGTCGGCTTCCTTTTATATAGCCTCCTCTTACTATTTACAACGGGTAGCCTCTTCCTCTTTTTTACGACGAATAACTTCCTCCTTTTTAAGACGAATAGTTTTAATATAAACGGTCTCTTCCTCCTCTTACTACTTCTTGAGACGGTTAGCCTCTTTATCCTTTTATTACTTTTTGAGACGAGTAGTTTCCTCTTTTTAAATACGAATAGCTTTAGTACGAGTAACCTCTTTATTATCTTGCTACTTCTTGAGACGAATAATTTCTTCTTTCTTAATACGAATAGCTTTAATACGAGTAGCCTTTTTATTATTTTGCTACTTTTTAATACGATTAACTTCCTCCTACTCCTCCTACTCCTTCTACTTCTTGAGACGGTCTTTCTTATAAATTTCCAACTGCGTCTTAATGAAGGTTTGACGCTTAACTTCTTTCTATATATCTTCTTTCTACTTCTTAATACGAATAGCTTCTTCTTCGTCAATAGGAATAGTATCGGCCTTGAGGCGATCAGCTTCCTCTTCGTTAATAGGAATAGTATCGGCCTCCTCTTACTATTTCTTAAGGCGATTAACTTCTTCTTCGTCGATACGAGTAGTTTCCTCCTCTAATTACTTCTTGCGGTTAGCCTTTTCGCGTTCTTCGAATTCCTTTTCCCGGCGAATAGTAATATTATGTCGATTGACCTCGTTAATATTAATATCTATAGGCTTAATATCGTTAGTAGCTATATTAACAACAACTTCGGGGGTAGGACCTATTTTAATTAATTTGTTTAATGCCTCCATCTTTACGTCGCTAAGGTTAATAATATTTAAATCTACCTCTTCTATACTAATAATCTTTACTTTATTAATATTATTAACCTTAATAAATATATCGTTTATTAGCTTTTGTAAATCTTCGAATACTATATACTATATTTGTAATAATAGTTTAAAATATAAATCTTTGAAGTTGTATAATTCTTAAAGCTTATTCTAGTCGTCGAAAAGCCTTTTGCCAATATTAATTAGTAATTAGTTTCTAAGGTCGTCTACTAACGAATAAGTATAATTATTATAGTCGTCTTTCGGGAGTTTAATAGGGTTAAGTAGCCGAAATTGACCGGCTATATATCGTATATAATAGACGATTTTATAAAGGCCCTCGACGTATTATTAATAGTTATTAATATTTGGCTAATTATCTTTAAGCTAGGTATTAAATTCTATCCGCTACTCTTTAGATAAAGATATTAATACTTCCGTTATCTACCTCTTGAAATACCCTAGATCCTGCTATAACTACAACTTGCCTATAAATAGTTTATCTAAATCGAATTCTAGGTTATTAATACCCTAGAAATCCTTTTCGGTCGGGGGAGGGTTGGCGGTAGTAGGAGAATTGGCGGCAAGCGGTTTAATATACGAAGGAAGAAGAATTTCCAAAACCTTCTTTTCGATTATCGACTTTAGTTTAATAGATTTCGTTGCCGGGATAGGGGGAGGCGGTATATATATTTCCTTAATATTTATTTCCTTAATATTAAAATCTTTACGAATATTAAATATTAATTCTTCGAAAGAATTAATATAACCTTATAACTTGCGTATATAATTAGCGATTTTAATCTTTTACTCTACAATATTTTGACCAAGTACGGGGGTAATTTTGGCTAGAAGTATTACGAATTACTTCAATTATTCGTTATTTATTGTAAATTGTTTATATTCCTAGGGATTAGAATTAGGAAACGGTAATACCGGCGTACGTAAAGTTTCGGCCGTTTTTAGTATTTTGCTAGCGCTATTTATTAGGGATAGCAATTTCCTCTTTAATACCGAATTAAATATAAATTCTTCGGCTAATTCTAGGCTAGGGCCTATAAATATATTACTATTAACGTCGTCGTCGTCGTTCTTCGCAGTATATTCCTTATTAGATAGGGACGAACTATTATTATTATTAAAGAGCGACGGGGGCAGGGAATTTATAGTACTATATTTTGTTTAAAATTTAATCGGGTTAAAGGGGATAGTATTACCCTAAGCGAGAGCCGGTTCGTTCTAAATAAATAAGTCGAATTCGATATCCTTTAAGTTTATATAAGCGGTAAGCTTATTATATCTATTATTATATTTTTTACGGGTATTATCGTTAATCGGCTAGCTATTATTATTATAAATCTAATATAATCGATAGCTTTTATTATTTACTATTGTACGCTCGTTTATATAGACTTCGGCTACCTTGCGTAATATAGTAATATAGATAAATTTAAAATAGAATAGGCGAAGCTTCTTATTTTTTTTCTCGGCTACGAAGTTCTTTTTCCAATCTAGAATAGGGGCGACGTATTCGAAGAGCGAATTATATAATAACCTATTAAGCCTATTATACGCCTACTTCTTAGTATATTCGATATTGGCCTAAGAGAATTTGGGGGCGTCTTTATCGATTTTTCTGTCCTCCTTCAAAACCCTTAGTAGGGTATATTGCTTATAGAAGTGGAAGTTTATTGGATAGTCTCTAATCTAACTTATAATAAGTTTAATTATCCTATTGTATAAGAATTTATATTTGTAGTATTTAAATTATTCGTTAGTATATTCGTATATTTCGAAGAATATAAATATAAAAGTGTTGACGTTCGGGTAGAGGTTATAAATAATTAATAGCGATAAATTATTGTAATAGTATATATATAATATTTTATATTATATAATATCGATTTTATTCTTTATATAGCCCTATTCCTCGTCGGTAGGCTTATTGGGGTCTAACTTCTAATCGTAATAAAATTGATATTTGTAATTAACTACTTTGCCGATATTCTTACGATCGAGTAGCAAGAATCGAGTGGGGTACGCGTCTATTATAGTCCTAATTAATTGCGTTTATATTAATATAGTGCTAATATATTAGAAAAGGTAAGGTAATCTCTTACTTCGCCTCTGCCTTTTCCTTCCTACTTTTTAGGATAGATCTTCCCTTGCTAGTAGTATGATGCGCGGGCGCGGGTAGGGGATTTTAGGGTATTATTAGCTAGAGTTCGCGTAGTCCCGACGCGGACGCGGACGCGGACGTTGCCGGTGATGCCTCTGTTTGCTGTGTTTGTTGTACTTGAAGGGGGTGTGCGTTATTTTCCCGAATTTGTAAATAAATGTTAGCGCATTTATACGAAGATTGTATAGATATTTAAGAATTTACGTTATAGCGACGAGGTTTGCGCTTTTTATTAGTAATACTACTTATTATTTGTAATAGTTAAGGAGGATTGTTATTTCTCTTAGTATTATTATTTAGTATAGTCGAGATAGGTATGCGCGTATTTTACGTACTTTGTTTGCTTAATTATTTGTTTTTTCCTTATTTATTTAGTTGCGTACTTATAGAGAGGGGTAGTTGAAGAGAGGGGTAGTTAAAGCGAACCCGATTTTGGAAAGAGGAAAATTTGTATGTGAAGTTTAGTTAGATTTGTGCGTAGTATTTCTATTTATAGGACGAATGTATATTCGATAGGGTTCGAAATCGATTTCTAGTCGTAGTAAATAGTAAAATGCAAGTAAATAGTAAGATGCGGTAGAGGTATAGTAAATGGGCGCTTAGGTAAAAGAAATATCGGACGATACGGTTGCTTCCTCTATTAACTTTATATCACGGGCAAAGGGTAAATGGTAGATGTGATTATACGTAATTGCACGAAGGAGAAAGGAGGAGAGTATAGATGAGTGCCTAGAAGACTGGCCTTATAAGGGCGGCCAGTAGTAGACCCGATGTGGGTCCCTAGCGGGCCGCTATTAGCTAGTCGTCTAATAGCGATAGCAGTCTTAAAAGCTGCTATACGCTAGCACAAGGCACGTGAGCGAATACGTATAATATAGGCTAGCCCTATAATACTTCCCCCGATTAAAAGAAGCTATATAATTAATTAATATTATATAAAATAATAGAAATCCTTATTAAACGAGTAATCTACCCTCGAAATACCTCTATAACCGCCGTTATTATATATTATAATAACTTTTGTCGCAGGGTTAGAGCCTCCCGCTCCGCCTCTAATCCTCTATATCCGTATTTTCTAACCGGGGCTTCTATTTTTATAGCCGGCCTAGCCTTTTCTAGTAACCGTTTCCGCCTCTTCTCCGCCGCTATCTAATTTAAGGGATATAATTTATTTAAATATACTTCGTAGAACCTCCGTATTTCGTCGGGGGCTATAGCTATATTAATGTATAATTACTATAATGGGTTATAAAGGGGTTTTTAAACGATATAATACTCCTAATAGCCTTTCTCGTTCTTCCGATAACTATCGAACTTTTTGAAATCGTATTCGACTAAATCCTCCCTATCGTCAATCCTCTTTATAATCCGGCTATAATTCGCTCGAATATCCTATTCCTCTACAGCCGTTTACTTAGGAATACCGACTTCGTTCTATAATTTTACTTTATTAACGTAAAAGGTTAGACTATACTTTATATTAATTAAGAATTTAAATATAATTTTATAATTATCCGCTTTAAGAATTTCGAAGGGACTTTTAAATAAAGACGTAAATTTAGTATATAGGCGATTAATTTTAAAATTCTCCGTATTTAGTAAGACCTTATTTCTTATTTTATACTTCGGGGTATTTAATTAGCGAATATTAGCGTTATTCTTATACTATTATTAAATTCGCTTTATATAGTCCGTAATATAATTTAAGACCTCTTTAAAGCGATTAACGATTTTATTAACTTTAAAATACTCTATTTACTATTATACAAATATATTTAGAGGATAAGGCTTAATTAGTTTAACGTTTATATAAGGGTAAAAGCTGTAATTAGCGAAGAAGGGGGAAATACCGGTAATTTTAAAAATTAAATTATTATTAGCGAATTCTATAATTAGTAGTTAATTTACCCAATCGTCTTACGCCTAATTAATATAGAGGCGAAGGTATTTCTCTATTTCTATATTAATACGCTCGATTTAACTATTAATAATTAGGTAGAATACGGAAAAGGGCTTAAGAATTACCTCTAAGTAGAACAATAGGGCTTTTTAGAACTAGGAAATAAATTAGGAACTTCGGTTAAAGACGACGGAATTTAGAAGTCTATAAATACTATAGACCTTTTCAATAAAGTAGTCTACTAATTCTTCGGCTATAAGACTAACGGTAGGAATAAAATACCGTATCTTAATTAACTAATTAATTACTATAACGACGTATTTAAACTCCTAGCCTCGATAGACGTAGGGTATTAGTAGAGTAATATAATTTACCGAAATATTCTTCTATAGTACGAATAGTATTACCAAAGGCTTTAAAAAGTTATAGGGAGTATATTATAATAGTTTAAACTTCGTATATACTAAATAAGCCTTATAATACGCTTTAATAATAGCGTATATCCCTAATTAAAAGAAAGATTGCGAAAGCAACGAATAGGTCTTTTTACAATTTAGGTACCTAATTAAAGGCGAATTGTAAACGTAGCGAAGGAATTATAATTAAAATCTAATATTTATAGGGTTAATAAAAATAGCGTTACAATAATACGCCCGTCCCTAGATCGCTTTATACTCGGCGAAGGATACTTTTTTTATTTAGTTTTTAATTTCTTTAAATTATATTTTATAATTAAAATCTAATAGGTAAGTTATAATATTTTATAAGAAAATTAACTTTTCGTAATTCTCTATAATTAAATTATTAGTAGACTTTTCGTTTATAATTTCTAATTTGTAAATATACTTAATACCGACGTCGACTTCGATCCCTTCCCCTCCGTCCTCTAAAACGAAGGCTCTGTTAATAAAAATATTATAATCGAATAGGACCTTATTCCTAATTAGTAGCCGTTCGTCGGTTATATTTTTAGGCAAATCTTCCGGCTTCCGGCTTAAAGTATTGGGGCGTACCTATAGCGAGCCCGGTCGGTATTTAATTATAAAGTTAAACCGAAAGAGGAATTAGGACTATTATATATAATAGGGGGTAAATTACTTATTAATAGTAAAAGTCTTTAGACTTTTGTAATTTATAAGGACTTTAAATAATTCTTATACGCCTTCTAATTCGGGACGCTACTCCTCTAAGGCTTTAATAATAGTAAATAACTCTTTATTATAAATATCGTAATTATATTCGGCTAAAAAGTATTATTAATTAAAATAAGCAATAGGGCGGAGGACACCCTCCTCGTCGTATTATAATAAAGTACCGCTATAGGCCTAATTAGAAGCGTCCGTTTTAATAACGGTCTATTTAAATTAATTGTAAATATAAAGTATAGGTCCGCTACTAAACGCCTTCTTAAAGGCTTCGAAAGACTTCTAGTATTACTCTATTTAATATTAGTCTACGACTGTCTTTTTAATTAATTTGTATAATAGGCCGGCGATAATTAAAAAGTATTTAATAAAGTGATAATAGAAGTTAATGAAGCCTAAGAAGCGCTACAACGCCCTCTTAGAATTTAGAATTTCCTATATTATAATTGTAAAAACTTTTTCGAGGTCTATCTCGAAACCTCTTAGGGTAATAATAAAACCCAAGTACTTCGTATAGGTAATATAGAATTCGTATTTATTAATGTTAATCTAGAGGCCTACTTTAATTATTCGTTATAAAACTTCCCTAACGTATTTTTTATACTCCTTTTCGTTATCCGAATAAATTAAAACGTTATTAAGGTACGTAATAATATAAATATTAAAGATGTTGTATAAAACGTCGTTAATATAATTTTAAAAGGTTTCTAATACTCCTTATAATTTAAATGGGTATATAATAGACTTATAGAGGCTAAAGCGGGTAATAAAAGCCGTTAACCACTCGTAGCCCTCCTTAACGTATATCCTATTAAATATTATAATAATATTAAACTTAGTAAAGATTTTAACCTTATAAATAGCGTCGAAGGTCTTTTTAATTAATAGTAACGGGTATCGAATCTTTATCGTTATATTATTAATACTGCAGTAATTTATATAAATACGGATACCGCTACCCGGCTTTTTAATTAATAGGATAGGCGAAGCGGCTATAAATTATAATAGGCAAATGAATTTCTTCCTCAAATTATCGTCGATTTACTTCTTAACTACAACGGCTTTAATAGGCGATATTCGTTGTAATTGTACGTTAGGGGGCGTTTCGCCCGGCTTAAATTCAATTTTATAGTTGTATAAATAATATAGAAGGACCTTATCTACTAAAAAAGGGAGAAAAATTACTACTTTATCGACGTAGTAGCGGCCTTCTAATTTCCTCACAATTTTAAGAATTTTATCTTTAGTCTTTATAAAATAATTTACTTTATTGAAAAACTTCTTTATATCCTCCTTAAAGATCTTAGTTAAATATATTCGTCGGATTGTCTCTTCGTAGAGTAATACGTCTTCGTCGAGGTTTCCGGTAAAGTAAATAGCCTTAGTAAGAATTGCGGCTTCGCGGGAATCCTCTAATAAATAAATACTAATTATTTCGTTAATAAAATTATAAAGAATAGGGGGGAGACTTTCCTTATAGTATTAACTATTACCCTCTATAATATTATTAATTATCTCTTCGGTTAAATCCATATTTTAGATCTCTACTATAATTACTAACTTTTCGATTTAAATATAATTCGTAATATATAATTACAATCCCTATAATTTGCAAATATAATTAAAAGTAGCTGTATTGAATTCCCGGATATTACTAGGGTCGAAATCGTAATTAGGGTTTTAATAATAGTAAAGAATATAGGGGCGCTTCGTACCCGTAGAAATATATCGGCCGTTGAAACGGACGTAAAATTCGTAAAGCGTAGAACTTTTAATCTTAATAAGGAGAATAGCTATACTAGTAATACCGATTTTTAACTCGGCTCTTCTAACTACTAGTATTTTAATAGGGGTAGGAATAGTTTGGTAACCGGTTTTAAGGTTGATCTTAATTATAATTAGAAATAATTCCGTAATTGAGGATTTTAAAACGGGTTTAGTAATAACGGGCTCTAGAACGGATTTGGCAACGGCGGGCTCTAGAGTAGATTTAGTCTCGGAGACGGGAAAGGGTTTTAAAGTGGGCGCCGGTTAAGGGGTAGCCTTCTTTTGAATAAAGGTTATAGAAATTCTATTAATAAGAGCCTTAGGGGCCGCGGTTTATTCTCTAGAAAAATCTAAAAGTAAATAGCGGCCGCAATAAATAGAATTGCTAAAGTATACCCCGTATTACTCGTAATCGATCTCAAATTTATAATATTATATCTACGGAAAGCCTAAGATAATTGGGTAGTTCTTAGAAATATTATAAACTAAGAAGGTAATTATTTCCTTGTAATAGCCGATACGGAGTTTAGTTATTACCCCTTCAAAAATAATACCTTTAACTACTCTATTAGCGAAAACCAGCTTTTTTATACGAAGGAGGCGAAAACGAAGGAGGTTATTCTTAATAATAAATAAATAATTAATAAAGGTAAAAGCGGAATAACTAGTATTAATAAGGGAAATACAATAATCTTTACGCAAACCGGTTATAATATAAAAAAATAAAAGTATTAAATTTAGCGAAGTAAAACTATTTAAAAATTAAATCCTAACCTCCTCCAAAACCTCTAATTTAGAAGAATTTAAAATTCGTCTCCAAAATAAAAATAACCGATAAAGCCTCTATACGCAATTAGGTATAAAGGTTACTTGTTTTCCAAATTGTTATAATATTCGCCGCTAGTAATAGGCTCCGTAGGAGCGGTTATAGTAGTAGGGGTAGCGTCGGCGGTATAGACTTCCTTTTAGCCGTTATAGCTATAACGGTTTTTACTTTTACCCTTACTTTTATTCTTCTTACTCTTTTTATACTAAAGGCCTTAAGAACTATAATTAATAAAAGTAGTATATTCGTAGGCGATATAATTAGGTTTAGTGTAATAGCGGTAGAGATTATTGTAAAAGCGTTAATCGAAAATATTTTTATAAATAAAAACGGCGAAGTCGACAACGTTAAAATCCATTTTATTACTACCCTAATTAATAGGGAGATTATCGGTATTACGGGAATTAGAGCCGCCGCTACCGCCGCTAGAGCTAAAGCTAGAGCCGGGGTTAGGGATTTTAGTACTTAAAACGTAGGCGTTTATTTTATAATAGTAATTAGTATCCTTAAGGTTGCTAGTAATGGTACGATAAATTATAAACTACTTTTTAAAATCGTTGGCCTCGGGGAGGTTATAGTGAGCTAATACGTTATAAAGACGTTTATTAATCTTGTTCTTCAAATAGTAAACCTTTATAGAATTGTTAAAACCGTATAAATTTATAAGGTTAATAAGTTCGAATTCGAACTCGGCGAAAGATATATTCTTTATAAAGAACTCCTCCAAGCGGCGGCTAGCGTCTATCTTCAAATTAATATTCTAAAAACGGATAACGAAGTACTTTATAAACTCAATACTAATCTTCTAACGCTAAATATTTTTATCGCCGCCAATTTAAATAATGTCGAAGTCGTTTTAAATACTAAAGAAGATTTCTAGGCCTAGTAATATAACTATATAGATAATTTTAACGTCCTTATTAATATAAAGTAAGGGGTCGTATTTCTACTAGGACTAGATACGGAAGTACTAGGCCTTAAAGATTTCGTATTTATAAGTAGTATTAATATTCTCCTTACTAATAAAAATAAGCGGGTTCTTTATTATTTATTTAAAGGACGATATTTTATTTTTATTTACTACGACGAAATTATTGTAGAGAGCTCGAATATTAGTACTATAAGTCTTAAAGGCGTTGTAGTCTACGAGAAAGTCGCTATACTACTTCTAAAGGTTAATATATACAATTAAGAAATTAATGTAGTCGAAATTCTTCTAATTGAAATTATTTTAGGCCTTATTAATTACTATACGAGTAATTTTTAGCTCTTCTTCGCTACGTTCGAAGTCGCTAACAATATTATTGTAGAAGGCGAATTAGGTATAGTAAAGGCGACCGAATAGGGTAATAATTGAGTAAAAGGCGGGATTATTAGTAAGGATGATAATAGACGCGAAGTAGTTATAGGGGACGGCTTTCTTTTCTTTATCGTCTTTAATACCGGTAATAAGGTCGTTAACGGTTAGAGAGGGGGGAAGTTCGAGAAGTGTAATATAATAAACGGTTATATTATAAATACTAATAAATTCGTTAAATACTTTATAAACGTCGTTCAAATTGAAGGACGTAATTAGGGGAGCGTTAGGAAGATTGCCGCCGGTATTGCTAATAGGCGAAAAGGTAACGGGGTCGCTATTTTTATTATAAGATATAAAAGCGAGCGGAGAGGGTGTGACGGCGCCGGTCCGGCTATGCCGCTATGCCCGCTATACCCTATGGGAGGATTGGTGTTACGAAGGTTGGAGGAACGAGTGATATGGAAGGTTCGTGCTAAGACTGGTTAGGCGGGCGCTAAGCCTATTAAAGGTGTTTACTCTTATTTATTATGTAGGTGAAGGGGGATGCGAGTAAAGGGATTGGCTATTAGCGACCCGTATATAGGTCCCGCTATCGCTTACGTATTAGGGTATTTATTCGGGTTCGTACGTATATATTTAATTCTCTTCCTTTTCTTCTCCTTACTTTAAATCTTCTATTATAAATAGTATTTTAATTTTGCCTTCGACTTATTTATATTAGCGTTCTTATATTATTTAAAGTTAACCTAATAATTATTTAGGAAGGTTAAATCCCAACGATTACGAAACCGATAATTAAAACCGACCTATCGCATCTCAAAGTATTAAGACTATCGATAAACTAATTGATATTATAGTACCCCTATATTTAATTTGCAATAGTATTAGCGTTGGAGTTGAAGGCTCTAGTAATAACGATAAAGATTACTACGAGAAGGACGATTGTAGCGATCTCTTTAGCGATAAGGGCGACGAAAGCCTTGAGCCTATAGACGGAGATAAGACCTTCTACGAAGGAGACGTTAACGATGAGGATAATTCCGAATCGTCGAAAGAGAAGGATAAGGCTATTATTGAATTTAACGTCGATAAGAAGAGGAAGTTTGCCTCTAAGTACGTCGATTCTATTATTAAGGAGAATATAAAGGCTTTTATATGTTTTAACGAAGAGTATTTTAATGGATTTTGCCCTTTCGAGGAGAAGTCCTACGGTAAATCTACCCTCCTTCGTAAGAAGATACTATTTTATTTGTATAATTAGTTTAAATCCCCTTTAGAAGTATTGGCCGACGCCTTATTTAAGAGTAAGGATGATAAAGAACTTAAGTTGTTGTTCGATTTATTCGACTAGTATATTAGTGGCGAGATTAATAAATATAGTACTACTTTTAATTTAAAGGATTTTGTTAAGGATTTAAGGGATAAGATAGAGGAATTCACCGAATTCTTTATTTATAATACTATCCCTTACGTCCCTTATTATGTTCTATTATTTAATTTAGAATTCTTGTTTAATAATTATTTAAACGAAATTAAATTTATTGAGTTGTGTGCTAATTGTTTAGCCGATATGTTCTACGAATTTAAATTTTGGGTTATAATAGCTATAGTTTTGAAAGAATAGGTATCCGAGTTGAAATAGATTACTTCGTTTTTAAATATTAAATTTTATACTATTTATAATTAGGTTTTTAAATTAGAAGAGGCCTATTCCGATACGCCTACTTCTATGGTTAACCCTAAGATAGTTTAATCCTTCAAAGACTATTTAACCGATAAAGAAGAGGAGATCTAGACCTTAAAAGAAATTATTATTAATTTGAACGTCCTTAAAGGCATTCGCAAACTTAAGGATAAAGTAGTAATAACGATTAAGGAAATAATCCTCCTTAGTATCGAAAAAGATCCTAGTGCGGCTCCCCTTCGTCGTTTAATTATTTACTTCGCTATTACTCCCCTTAATAATAACGTCGACGACGACGAAATTACGATTGCCCCCCTTCGTCGTACCCGCCTTTCTACTAAGTAGGCCGACCCGTTTAAATTCTATAATTAGGATAAGGAGGATAATATACCTTTTAAGGCCTAGTATAATTTAATTTAAAATAAGTTTGAAATTAATACTAATTATTATTTTACCGACCGCGATAAATTTCTCTATATTAAAAGTCGTTTAGTTGGATTTACTTTTAAAGATTTAATATTTTATTTCTACGAAATTTACTCCGATTAATTTATAATTTATTTTAATTTAATAACCTATTTATAGCGCGAATATAACGACCCTAACTAAGATGAAAAGGCTTTTATTAATTTTACGAAATTTAAAATAAAGGATATTGATAATTTCGACTTCTTTAAGAATAAGTTCGTCCGTATAGTTGGCGAATACTAACGCTTTAAGACCGAGTAGAAGCGTAAATTATTCTAGCGTTTTCCTATAGAGTATAAGAAGTAAATAGGCGTTAAGTATTATGATTCTTCTATTTCCTTCGAATTTTATTATATCGATTATTCCGGTTTTGGCTAAGTATTTAAGACTATTATTAAAAAAACTAAGGTTATTTCTTCTTCTTCTTTTTGTAATAAAGGGAATAATAGTAATAAGGGAATTAGTAGTTCTAACGGCTCTAACTCTTCGGTTATAAAGCTTACTAGCGGCGGTAGAAGTAATAATTACTTTACTATTAACCGTATTAAGGAAATTATTTATTTATTTAATAAAAGTCGTTATTTCCTTTATAAAGAGTATGGTTATACTAAGCGCGATTATCCTTAGAAGGATTAGTACGATTAAGAATGCCGTAATTATATTATTACTATAGTAGAGCGCTATTTAGTTTACGAGAACAGCGGTATTAAAAGTATTTAACCTACGGCCCCGGCTATTATTCTAGCCGTTAGTAACGCCCCTACTACTAATAATTAGGGAAATTGAATACTTTAAGTAAATTAAACTCCTTCCTAGGGGAAGTATCGGTTATAGAATAGATAAAGGATAAATAAAGAAAGGATAGATTTAATTTAATACCCTACTTAGGAGGGGATCCTATAATTATTTAATGTACTATAATTAATAATAGAATGTTTTTATCTATATTTGACGCCCTAATCGATATAGGAGCAAACGGCTATCTATTTATTAGTATAATATTTGCTAATAAGTTAAAAGAATAATTATTAGTAGAAGTAACGAGCGATTTTCCCGTCCGAGGTATTAATAATTACTAAGGAAAAACTAGTTAAAGTATTAAAAAAGTCGTTAAAACCGCTTTAAGGATTCGAAACTGAATAATACCCCCTAATATCTTTATTATTATTAATATAAATTACAACTTTATTATCGGTCGTAAATAGTTCGATATCTATAACGTTTAAGTAGATTATAAGAATCGTCGCTTTATTTTTCCCCCCGAATAGAAACCGGACCCCGAATAAATAAGGAATTTAAATTTCGAAGTCCGCCCCGGAGGTTTTGGCGTTATAAACCCTAAATATTAGAAAAACGCGGCCTATTACGACGTATTTATAAATTAAAAAGATAAACGTCGAGCTGATAATAAGAATAGTAGCCGTAAAGCGCTTAAGTTTATAAATAATTATATAACTACTCTAATACCTATTCCGGCGGATTAGCCTTTTCCCGATTATTATAAGAAAGAGTTCGATTAAAAAGCCTACGATTAATATTAAAGAGAGGTATAATAATATTAAAAATAAATTAAGAAGCGTATTTACAAATTCGAAGCTCTTTAGCCGTAGCCTAAGAAGACAGTCCCTATTATACTAGTAGATTTCAAATATATTTAAAATAAAGATATTAGCGAATTAGGTTATACCCATCCTTATATTCTACTTTAGAATTCCGATTTAATTCTTAAGCGGACCGACTTATTAAGTAAAATGGAAAGGAATTTAATTAATTTTACCTACTTTATAATATTATTTCTAAAACCCGTATAATTTATTCGAATTAAACCGATTGAACCCTAAGACGGCAAATAGGGTTCTAATAGCTAAAGTATATATAAATTCAAAAGAGATTTAATTAATTGGTATAAGGAACGACCGGTATAAATATACGTTCTTAAGGGCGACCTATTTATAAGGTTTACCGCTAAAACCGATTGTACGATATATTCGATAAATATTTTCAAAATCGATTAGTTTATTTAATAGAAGCGCGTAGTAGAGGACTCCGTTTAGGAATTATTACTTCGAAATAAAAAGGAATTTCAGGAAGAAGTTTTAAAAATAATACTAGACTATTATTATAATTATATCAACGTTTTTAATAAGTTCGACTTAAATATTTTATTAGATTATCGGCTATACGATTATAAAATTAAATTCGAAAAAGGATATTAGTTAGAGGAATTCGGTTATAGTCCTTTTTATAAAATATCGTTAGACGAATTAGAGGCGGTAAGAAAATATATTCTAGAAAATTTATTTAAGGGATTTATCGAAGCGAATTCGTCCCCTTAGGCCGCCCTAATCTTATTCGTTAAGAAAGTTAATAATAGTTTTTATTTTTGCGTCGACTACTACAAATTTAATACTATTATTAAGAAAGACCGATATTTACTACCTTTAATCGAAGAGACGTTGGTTAAAATCGCTAAGGTTTAGTGGTTTACTAAAATTAATATTCGATAGGCCTTTTATTATATTTATATAAAGCTAAAAGACGAGGAATTTATTACTTTTTATACTAGTATAAGAGCTTTTAAGTATAAGGTATTACTATTCGGTTTAATTAACGGCCCGGCTAATTTTTAAACTTTTATTAATTTAATCTTAGAATTATACTTGGGAGATTTCTATATTACGTATATCGACGACATTTTAATTTACTTTAATACCTTCGAAGAGTATAAGGACTATATTTATAAAGTATTAATTAAATTAAAAGACGTTAGACTATAAGTAGATTTAAAAAAGTACGAATTCTAAATTATAAAGACGAAATTCTTAAAGTTTATTATAGGATACAATAGTATTTCTATCGATTTAAAAAAGGTAGAGGTCGTTAAGGAATAGGCTATACTTTTTAATTTATAAAGAGTATAATCTTTTTTAAGGTTTTATAATTTCTATTGAAAATTTATTAAAAATTATAATCGAATAATTCGCCCCCTTACTAATTTAATTAAAAAAAGTAAAGTATTTATATAGACCGATAAATGTTAAGCGGTATTCGACAGTTTAAAATAGTTATTAATAGATGCCCCTTTATTAAAATATTTTAATTATAATGCCGAAATACGAATTAAAATAGATGCTAGCAATAGAATCCTCGTAGGAATCCTATTCTAATACTAAGAGGATACGAAAGAATAGTATTTTATCGCCTACTTTTCAGAAATTATATAGTAAGCCGAATATAACTATTTAATTTACGATAAAGAGTTATTCGTTATTATTAGAGCCCTTTAAATTTAACGTTCCGAATTAATCGGCTTAAAGTAATCGAAGCTTTTTACGATTATTATTAATTATTAAGTATTAGAATACTTTGGTATAAAGCGATTATTTAATTTACAATAAATTAAATAGGCGGAGTTCTTATTTTAATATTACTTCGAGATTATTTACCGCCCTAATATTTAAAATACGGTTATTAACGCCCTATTAAGGAAGTTAGAAGATTTGAAGATTTAGAAGGAAAAGAAGGAGGCGTATTATACCCTCTAAATATTTAAACCCTTAGAAAATACTAATAGAATTAAAATTATTACTTTAACCTTTATTATTATATTAAACGGCTTTTTAGAAAAATTAGTACCGATCTTTATATTGGATATTAATAGTTTAGAATTATATTTAGTCGAACCCGAAGGATATAAATTAATTAATACGATTATAAAAATTAATTGCGAAGAGGGGTCCTTAGAGGAGTACTACGTATACGTTTACGGTTCGGATTTTAAATTTATTATAATAGTTAACGACTTTTTAACCTACAAAGGTTATTTCGCTATTCCCAATAAGGATAATCTATATACTTATATTATCGACGAAGTTTATTCGACCCTAACGATAGCTTACCCCGGCTATAATAAAACCCGAGCGATTTTAAATTAATATTATTAGTAACCGGGTATAGCCGGCGATATTAAACGTTTTATTAAGAATTATATAATTTATAAAGCGAGTAAAGTATTTAGGAATAAGACCCCCAGTAAATTATACCCTATCCCACCGCCCGCTAAGAAATAGACTTTAATTATAATCAATTATAAGAAAATATTTAAAGATAAATATAAGTTCGATAATACTTTAATTATAATAGACCGCTTAATAAAATCGTTATAAGTTATACTTTATATAGAAAAGTCGACCGTTTAAAATATCGCCCGGATATATTACGAAAGTCTTTATTACGTTTATAGTATATTAGAAGAAGTAATTTCGGATTGCGAACCTTAATTCATATTAGTATTTACTAACGAAATATTTAAATTGACGGGAATAAAGTAGAAGTTTACTACGGCGGGATATAATTAAATAGCTAATTAAATTAAAATTATAAACGTTTATTTCGATTAACGATTTCGTTCCTTCGTTAATTATTATTAAAACGATTAGTTTGAAGCTATACTTATTCTCGATATAGTATAAAATAGCCTTCCTTAAAATAGTATTAGCTTTTCCCCTTACGAAATTATATTCAATTGCCCGATATATATACCTTTCGATTAGGAAGCCCGGATTTAAGACCCTTCTATCCTTTAAATTAAATAATTAATTAGGGAATAAATTTAAAAGTACGCTCAATGTATTTACGGGTATATAGAGTTTGCTAGAGAGATAATTATAAAAGTATAGGAGGAATAGGTTCGTTAAGCTAATAAGAAACGAAGAGATTTAAATTTCGACGTTAGCGACTGAATTATTATTATTAAGCGGTTGTAATTAATAACGATTCGTCTTAGCGATAAATTCGATTTCCCTAATACCCGTAATTATTATAAGATTATTGAGAAAGTAGGGTATTTTTATCGATTAGAGCTCTTGGATAATTAGAAAAGCTTAGACTTTTTCTACGTTGATTATTTAAGGAAATACGATAATAACCCCCTACCCGGCTAATCGGTTAAATACCCCGGCCCGGTTATTAAAAACGACGAAGACTTCGAGTAGGAAGTCGAGAAGATTAATGCTTCTAAAGTAATTAATAGTAAATTCTTTTATAATGTAGATTAGAGAGGTTAGGACTCCGACCCGGAGTATTAGCCGGCCTTTAATTTTAAGTACGCCTTGAAGCTTCTTTAGGAATTCTACGAAATTAACCTAGAGGCCCCGGGCCCGCCTAAATGGTTAATAAATTGGTTGAACGAAGATTAGGAGGAGTACAAGGATGATGAATTATTAAAATTATTAGGACTAAGGCGTTTATAAAGGATTTTACGTAAATGAAGTTGTTAAAGAATTGTTACGTCTATTATAGAGCTTTTAATTTAGTAAGATTTGCGGACGAGTCTTCTATATAGGGGGGGGTAATATAACGGCGCCGGTCCGGCTATACTGCTATACCCGCTATACCCTATAAGAGGATTAGTATTACAAAAGTTGGAGGAATGAATAATATAGAAGGTTCGTATTAAGATTGGCTAGGCGGGCGCTAAGCCTATTGAAGGTGTTTACTCTTATTTGTTATGTAGGTGAAGGGGGATGCGAGTAAAGGGATTGGCTGTCAGCGACCCGCATATGGGTCCCGTTGTCGCTTGCGTACTAGGGTATTT
Organism: Neurospora sp. CHS-2018c; assembly: GCA_009806235.1. Taxonomy (NCBI): domain Eukaryota; kingdom Fungi; phylum Ascomycota; class Sordariomycetes; order Sordariales; family Sordariaceae; genus Neurospora; species Neurospora sp. CHS-2018c. The sequence continues at coordinate 31,190 of RAPC01000045.1, read as the reverse complement.
ATTTGGGTTCGTACGCATATATCTAATTCTCTTCCTTTTCTTCTCCTCACTTTAAATCTTCTATTATAAATAGTATCTTAGCTTTGCCTTCGACTTATCTATACTAGCGCCCTTGCAGAGGGGGTAATTATATAAAGGCGAAGCTTTTATCCCTTAAATAAAGAATATTTGCCTTTATTTACTAAATAAAGGGAAGCGGGACCGGGACTATCGCGACTTACGACTATTGATGCTTAGGGGTATTAGATTTAGCGATTCGACTAACGAAGCGATTCCTATATGTGCGCGCGATTAATAAATTAATAGTATAATAAAAAGAGAGGTTTGCGCTGTGAACGTAATAGTTAAAAAGTATAATTAATTATTACGGGCAAAGAGTAGATAGTAGATATAATTATACGTAATTATACGAAGGAGAAAGGAGGAGAGTATAGACGAATGCCCAAAAGATTGGCCTTATAAGGGCGGTTAGTAGTAGACCCGATGTAGGTCCTTAGCGGGCCGCTATTGGCCAGTCGTCTGATAGCGATAGTAGTCTTAGAAGCTGTTGTGCGCTGGCACAAGGCACGTAAGCGAACACGTGCAACACAGGCTAGCCCTATAACACTTTATTTATATTCTATATTTTTGGAAGTTAATCGATAACCCCTACCTCTATTACTCTCTTCTTAAAGCGGAATATTATTATTTTGCTAAACGCCGTAGCTGCGTAATTAGGAGTAGTACCGACCGTATTTAAGATGTTGCGAAAACCGAAACTACCGGGTAGGAAGTAGACTAAAAATATATAGGCTAAACTACGCTAGAACTAACTAGAGTAAAATGACGATAATTCCGCTAATAATAATAATATTATCGATAGTCCTGCTACTAATAATAGCGATAGTAATATCTAGATGACTAATTACGATTGCGATTGCGATTACGAGAATATTAACTAAAATATACTAATATTTAACGTCGACGAAATTCGAATAATATTCGGAGACGGGGTTAACGATAATAACGACGACGACGGGGTCGATAATAATAGCTTTAATTCTTCGACTACGCTACTATTATTAGAAGGTAGCGAATTTAATAAAGACGATTGTAAGCGGGGAACTTCAAAACTACTTCTACTAAAATAAAAAAGACGTAGATTATTAACCTATTATAATTAATTGTCGATATCGATAAGTTTCGGGACGGTGACTTCGAAGATGCCTTAGTCGAAGCCGTTCGTACTGGTATTCTACTTAAGGATATAATAAGCGCTGGCAATTATAAAGATTGTATTTGGGTTATTCCTTTCGAAGAATATAAACCGTTCGACGAGATTAATCCGGATATTTCGGGTATTGAAGGAGAAGTCGAATAGGGTCTAGCTCCTATATATCCGCCCGACGAAGACGATATATCGATATTTATTAGCGTACGATAAGATAAATTAATTTAGATATCCCCTTTAGCGAAGGCGTTGGCTATATATACCGATTTGACGGGTTTGAATCGCTAGGACTATAACGCCTTACGGGAGGTTTTTATAATAATCTGAGACGATTTTGAGCTTAGTAAAATACTATTAATAGTTCTAGCCTTACCTAAATAATTAATAATATTAACGAAGAATATACGAAATCGAATGCTAATAATAAATATATAGGTAGCGAAGGTTCCGTTGAACGTTATAAAGATGCTTATTCTACTAGCTAACGTTAAGGGAGACGAGCGTTGTAAAATCGAGGTACTACGGGCGTGTGAGGAATTGGGTAAGGCTATTAGATTTGCCTAACGGGTAAAAAATCGCGTTGAGAAATATAAAGGAGACGATATTAAGGAAGGTCGGGTCCTATAGAAGGTAGCGGATCGAATATATATAAGGGTGGAAAAATTTAAACGGTTAACGAATATTAATTTCTAATTAGAACCCTAGTAAGACGTAACTACCCCTAGAGTTAGAAATAACCGGAATACCCTCGAATAGGACCCTACGGGTATAGATATCGATTTAGAAATATTGTAACTCCTTTTATTATTACCGGTATTTATTGGGTTAATAATATTCTTCGACTTACTTATTGTATTCAGGAATATAATAATGTCCGATATAGGGAAAAGGGTATATTTTAGCCCTGGTTATTTTGTCGATATGCTATACGAGTTATTCGAATCGTATTTATAGCTGTTATCGGTCTGTATTATATCCGGCCGTTTTGCGTATATTATATTCGAAAACGACGTTAAAGGTCCGGCTATCTTTCCTAGCGATTGGATTTATTACCGTTATACCTCTACTAATAATATTTACCCTTTATTATATAGTAGTATTCCAAACGATAAGATATTATAAAAAGGTTATTTTAGTTGTATATGTCACAGGCATTATTGCCCTGTTCCTGTATATAAATGTACGTGCACGTGTGCTGTATTTAGTGCAGCTAGTTGAGTGTAGCTATTTGGTTGCAGTATACTCGCCCAGTCTAGACTAGCCAAACTGGCCGTTACGTAGCATACCGTAGGTCTATATTCTAGGACCCACAGCCCTATGCCCTATATAGTTCTCGTATACGCATAGGATTCTCTTCCTATTCCTCGTACAATAATCAAAATCTTACCTTAGTGCTTGCTCGCGCCCTATAATATTTTGTTATGCCTAATCTTCGCGTTAAAGCGCAATAAGTAATTTCGGTCGAACTAAGCTTAGTAGAAGCTAACGTAATAATTTAGTTCTCGCGAATTTTACTTTTCGGCGAATTGTATAATCGCCAGTATCGAATTAAAGACTCCAACGATATTAATATTAACCCTAAAAAGAATAAATAAGTATTTAAAACACTTAGAATAACGAAGGCGTAATTATCGTATCGTATAATACGGTAAAAATATCTCTCTTTTTATTTTAGTTATTCGGATCGTACAAATAAAATATTTACCGATTAAAACCCTTAGAATCCCCCCGGCGGCGAAGCTTAAGTCGACTTCGTCGAAGTCTTCCTATAATTATTAGATAATTTTAACTACTTATAAATAATTTATAGTAATGATACCCGTATAGGTCTTATAATTTCCCTTATATTTACAGTTTTGGCTAAGGGTTATAAAGAAGTAATAAAATTACTTTATTATTTTAATAAGAAATTTAGTAAATTCGACGTAGCTGTTACTAATGCTAATAATAAAGTAATTACCTTTTAGAAGAATATTAGAAAGTATATTAATAAGGTTGAGGAGGTAGCCGTTAGGTAAGTTAAGCGTATTAAGGCCTTAGAGGCTATTAAAACGCAATTTATAGAGTAGATTAACGTTTTATAGAATTAGTATAATTAGATTACTAAAAATAACGCCTTTCTATAATTTAAGGTAGTTGCCTTCGAATACGAGAAGACCTCTTTTAACGATTAAATAGAGGTATTAGAATTAGGTAAGGAAGAAGATTATTAGAACTTTCTTAATTTATTAATTATAATTAATATAACCTCGTCGGAATACTGTACTAAATTTAATAAGGTATTAATTGACGCCTAAAATAATAAAATTATAATAAAGATTATTAGCGAGGAGTTCGCTAAAGTATAAGAGGAGATTAAAGACTTCCAAATTAGTCTTCGTCTTACCGAGGAGGATAAGATCATCGCCTAGAATAATTTGGCCAATACTAAGGTCGCCTAAGAGAAGGGCAAATTTAAGGCTATAGTCGAGGATAATATTAGTAGTTTTAGTACTTAGGGTATTAAATATTCTAATAAAGGCGGCCCTAGTAGATCGGGTAAGGGAACCGGCTTCGGCTCTAGTAGTATAGGCGGCGGTCCTAGTAATAGTAGCCCTAGAGGATTGGGTATAGGTAGTTTCGGTATAAGTAGCGGTCCTAATAATAGTAGAGGTTTCCCCGGCGGACTTAGAAGTCCCGGTAGTAGTAGAAGAGGATTCCCCGGCGGACTTAAAGGCCCTAGTAATAGTAGTAGCTTTTCTAGTAATAGTAGAGGCGGTTTCCTTAGAAGTAGTAGCGGCGGTTTCCTTAGAGGTAGCGGTAGCGGTTTCTTTAGAAGTAGCGGCGGCGGCTTTCCCCCTACTCCCCCCCCCTCTCCCCCCCCGGCTACAAATCCGGTCCCGGTTCCTTAGGGCGGTAATTATTATTATAATTTAGTAAAGGACTTTAAGTAATTTATAAGCGAGGAAATTAATACGATTAAATATTACAATACTTTCGTCTCTTAGTCTACTAGTATTCGTATTAAATAAATAATTAATATTTACGCCTTTCCTAATAAGAAGACTAAATTCCTTTATACAATATCCTACTTAAGTAATAAGGTAAAGGTTATTATTACCGAATACTTATAGAAGATTTTAAATAACCCGTTTTATTCAATAGTTTAGATTTAAAAGACGGGTTAAGAATTTTTCGATTATTTAAGCGATCGGTTTAAATAAGGCGACGTTATTACAATAGTAGAGAAGGCCTTAATATAATTCAAATAGTCTAGCAAATTCTCTAATTTCGATGACTTCGAGGCCTAGTTTACGATATTAGCCGACTATTGCAATTATAATATAACTACTAAAGTACGTATATTAAAGTAAAAGGTATTTAAGGATTTAAATAAGGCTTTATTTTATTAGCCTAATTAACCCGGCTACGACGAATAGAAGGAGTGGGTAGTTCTTTATTATAATTTGGTTAGGTTTCTAGAGGATGCCGTTTTTTATAATAATAGTAATTAGGGTACTACTAATAGCGGTAATAGTAATAGCGGCGGTAATAAATAAAAGGATTCCGACGTTATAGAGATTAACCGTATTAAATTTAAGGAGATTTATAAGGACGTTCTATAGGAGTATTATAATAAGGGTAATTATATAAATTATAGTTAGGGTAGTTATATAGCTTATTAATATATTAATAATATTTATTTTAATAGTAGAAGTAAGTAAACCGGTAGTAAGGGTAAGAGTTTGGGTATTACTATAAATAAGAAGGCTATTACCCCGGTTGCTAACCGGACTATAGTAGAGACAATTGCTCTAGTTGCCCCGGCTACTCCGGCTCCGGCTATTCTAACCGCTTCGGCCTAATAGGGAAATAGCAAACCCCGGACTTAAAATATAATCGGAGGTATTTAAATAAGATATAAAGAAGGATAGAAATAAAGGGATTGGTTATTAATAAACTAAATATTCGATAAGCTCTTACCTATTAGGGTAATAAGCAATTAAATTTAAATAGTTTAGAACTCTATAAATAAAATATAATCCTCTTATCTATATACTTTTAGTGTCCCTAATATAATAACGAAATAAAATGTATATTATTAGTCGATTCTAACTACTCCGGCAAGGCCTTTATCGACCGCTCTTTTACTAAAAGAGTATATTTAGAATTCAAATATTTAGAAAGAGTAAGGCTATTATATTTAATAGACGGCGGGTTTAAAGAATAGGTAGAACAATACATTAAAATTATAATACGTATCGGGGAATATAAGGAAATTATTAAATTATTTATAGCCGACTTAATAGTAGAGCACCTAATTATTCTAAGGTAGCCCTAATTATAGTTCTACAACCTAAATATCAATTAGGTGTCTAATAAAATTATTTAGAACGTAATATATATTAGTATTTATATAGATTAGTAATAACCCTTAACTACCGCGGCCGTAGAAGTCCCCGAATTTATAGCCGTACTTAAAATAACGGAAATAAAAGAACGTTTAGAGACGGAATTAATAAATTTAAATACGGACTTAGATTTAAATATAAATATAGAAGTAAACGAGGTTAGGAGGACGCGGAAGGTATTAAAAAAATAATAAATCATTAATAATAAAAAGCCTACTAAAAAAGAATTATAAGTATCGATTTATACTACGGAAGTACTTAAAAGTAATTAAATTATAATAATAGAACCGTACTCGTAGCTTACCGCGGCGGGCGATTTCGAGGAACTATATAGTCTTAATAGGAAGCCTAGTAAAATTAGGGTAATAGTCGAAGTTAAAAGAAGTCGTAAAATATAGTTAATAGCGAGACTAGAACGGGTTAAATATATTTACTTCTACGAATTTAATTTATTAATAGAAATAGGCCCGCTTAATTTAAAGGACTTCAAATTCGTTAACGCTTATACTTTTATATTTACGTCGAAAATAAAAGGTATCTACATTAATTCAATTAATTAAGTAGAGTTCTAAAAAGCCTAAAAAGATAAACTACGCATTTCTATATTAGCCCTATTAGAAAATACCTAGCGGGAGATTATATAAGGGAAGGGCGAATTATATAAGTAATATTTCGAAAATAAAAAAGTTTATAAATTCATCGACGTTTATAAGGCGGAGGCGGTAAGAAAATAGATTTCAATTACTTTTTTCCAATTAGGCGAATCTATTAGGGAATTTATAACCCGGGTCTATAATTTTAGCGACGGGACTCTAGCCCTTAAACTAAAATTAGAATTAAAACCCCGTTAACCGATATTACTAACCGAAATTGATAAGATTTATAGTATTATAGAGGAAAATATATAAAAATTTATAAAAAAGTTAATAAAGCCGAAGTATACGGTTAAAGAAATTAAGGTTAAATTCTTAAATAAGTATAAGGACTTCTTAGAGGTCGTTAATCCTATAAATACTAACGTAATACCGGAGTATAAGTCCTATAATTACAAAATCGAATTAAAACTAGAAATTGAAAAGGTATTACCGTACTCGAAAGTTAGGCCTATATTACTATAAGAGTTTAAAGTTATTAAGTAATAATTCGACGATAACCTAATAAAGGGGTTTATTCGACTTTTAACGTCTAATATAACCTTTCCAGTACTATTTATACGTAAATTAAGTAGTAGTATAAGGATTTACGTCGATTATAAAAGTATTAATAATATTTCGTTGAAAAATAAATACCCCTTACCTTTAATTAAAAAAACCCTTAACGCTATTTATAAGGCGAAGTAATTTATTAAAGTAAATATTATCGTAGTATTTAATAAATTGCGTATAGTAAAAGGCTACGAATAGTTGACGGCCTTTATTATAAGGTTTAACCTCTATAAATTATTAGTATATCTATTCGGATTATCGGGAATACTAGCTTCGTTCTAGAATTTTATTAACAATATATTATACGATATTTTAGATATATATATAACGGCTTATTTCGATAACGTCCTAATTTTCTCTAAGATTTATAAGGAATACGTTAAATACGTTAGGGAAATATTACAATAGCTAATAGACGCGGGCCTATAGATTGATATCGATAAGTACGAATTCTATATTTAACGTACGAAGTATTTAGGCCTAATTATTACGCCGGGTAACATTGAAATAGACTCTAAAAAGGTAGATGCAATTACTAGATAGGAGGTATTTATAAATAGGCATTAACTATAACGTTTCTTAGGTTTTACTAACTTCTATAGACGATTTATAGTAAGGTTTTTAATTATAGGCAAACCTCTATATAAATTGATAAAGAAGACCGTTAACTAGTATTAGAATAGAAAGTATAATAATATATTTAAGGTATTGAAAATAGTATTTACAACGGTACTAGTATTAAAAATCTATAACTAGGAGAAGCCTATAATAGTAGAAGTCAACGCTTTAAATTAGTCTACGGGAGGTACTCTATCCTAAATATATAACGGGGAGTTATATTTAGTAGTTTACTTCTTAATAAAGTATTCTATAGCCGAATATAATTACGATATTTACGATAAAGAATTATTAGCCGTTATTAAGGCGTTAGAAGAGTAGAGGCCGGAATTAAAAGGTATTATATAACCTTTCGAGATTATCACGGATTACAAGAATTTAAAAACGTTTAGAATTACGAAGAAGCTTATTCCTAAATATATAAGGTAATTAGAATTCTTATTATAATTTAATTTTATAATTAAATACCGTCCCGGATTAATTAACGTTAGACTAGATGCCTTAAGTAGGAAGTTAGAATACGTTCCTAGGGATATAGAGGACGATAGGCTAAAAGTTAAATAGAAATTACTTATTAACCCTAATTACTTCGATAAAGAAACGTTTAATAACCTAATAGATATTAATGGCGAATCTTTCGTTATAAATATAATAAACGATAAGGGCGAACCCCTAATAATTTATACGCTAGAGGATAGCGTTGAGGAAGACGACGACGAAGGGTTGGGTATTTATATAAATAATTTAGTAGACCTATTGTATACTAATTCTCTTATAATAGTAAATATTCGTAAAACTATTAAATCGGGTACCTATTGGCCTAAATATATAAAAAAGATTATATATATACCTTTTACCGAATATTATATAGTTAATAATAGGGTAATATTCCGGAATAGATTAGTAATTCCCCTAAATAATAAAAAGGTCTAATTAGATTTAATCTATTATATTTATTTATTAGTATAAGGCGGCTACCCGGGTAAGGACAAAACGGTAGCATTAATATATAAATACTAATAATTAGGTATAATTATAGCGGTTAATACGTATTACAAAATATATATATTATATAATAAAATAAAGGCTATAAAAATATTACAAATTGGATTTTTTAAACAACTACCGATCCCGTACGCCCTATAAAAAAATATCTCTATAAATTATATTACCCTATTTCCTAAATCTTAAAGGGCGGGTAAGGGCGTAGAATATTAATATATATTAATTATAGTAAATCGTTTAACTAAAATAAAGTATTTTATTCTAATAAAAGGTTTTACAACCGAAGAATTAGTAGAGAAATTTATTAATCGTATTTATACCCTTTACGGGTTATTAAATATAATCGTCTTTAATAAGGGTATATAATTCGTATTTACTTTCTAAAGGCATTTATCTCAACGATTAGGTATTAAATTAAAACCTACTACGCCCTATTATAAGGAAACGAATAACTAGATTAAGAAGATTAATATTAAAATAAAATAATACTTGCGTATATTTATTAATTAGGTTTAAAATAATTAGGTAAATTAGCTATCTTTAATTAAATTCTAGGGGAATAACTTAAAGTCCGTATTTACTAACGTTACCCCGTTCTTTACTAACTATAATTTTTACCCCCGAATAGGTATAAAGCTATTTACTCCGGTACTTCTAAATACTATAGAAGTATAGAAAAAGTAAATATTTAGGGCCAATTAGCTAATTAGCCAATTCAAAGAAATTTAGGACTTTGTAAAGGCTTTAGCGAGATAAGCTTAAGAACAATATAAAGCCGTAGCCAATATTCATCGTACGGATGCCCCTAAGTATAAAATAAGTAACGAAGTAATATTAAATATAATTAATTATATAATAGGATAGCTATATAATAAATTAGCGCTGCGCTTTAAAGGGCTTTTCCGTATTATAAAGGTTAGTTCGTATATAATAGAATTAACTTTACTAAAGAATATAAAGGTTATTTATATTATTAATATATCCCGTATTAAGCCTTATATCGAAGGGCTCCTAGGTTAAAAGGAGTTAATAACGGATATTAGGGCGAATAAGGGTATAGTCGTTATTAAAACGGATAATTTCGAGGAGGATAGATATTAGGAATTTTAAGAACTACTAAATTATTAGAAGATCGAAGGTATTTAGAACTATTTAATAAAGTAGACTTATTACCCGCCTAATTAATAACCGGCTAATAACCTAAACGGCTATTACAAATTAGTTTAGCAACTTCATAATAAATACTTAGAATTCGGCCCTCTATACCCGAATTTTAGGAAAGGTTAGAAAGTATAGTAAAAGATAAAGATAATACCTAAGGATAAGGATAAGGACAATATCTTATCCCTAGTCCCCGCTACGGCGGCTCTAATAGTAAATAACCGCCAAATTCGACGAAGTATACAATTAAATAATAAGTAAGGAAGAAGTCAATAAAAAAGGAATTTAGTTCGATTTATTCCGCGTATTCTAATTAAAACCTCTAATATATTCTTTTTCAAAGTAATTATTATAAGCCCGAAAAATAGTATATCTTATAGCGGTTTTATATTTCCTACCCCTAATAACTTATAGAGCTAACGGTTAGAGCTAATAATTAAGATTGAAAAGTTAAAATTAGTATAAAAACGGCAATTATAAATAGGAATCGAATAAAAGGTTTCTATACTATCTATATTAGTAGTAGCTATTGTACGTCTATATAAACCGCTATACTATAAACGTCTTTATAATACCCCTTGTAGGGCTAATAATAGTAGAGGAGGGAAATATTAATTATAAAGGCAATTGGGGTACTATTTAGAATTATTTGGGATAATAATATAAATAGAGAGAAGTTTTGAGGAAAGGGGTATATCTAATAATATTTTGGTTAATAATTAGCTCTTGAATAGGAGTCTAAGCGCTAAATAGCCTCCTGTCTTAATATACGGGTCTATAGCCCCTAATTAGGCGTACCCGCGGGTAGGATTGGAGGAAGCCTACTTTAGTATTAAAAATAATTTCTTAATAGATTTAACGGTTTCTCAACGGAATTAACGGAATTTTGGGCAAAGGGGCTCGTTTTGAGAGGGGGTAATATTATAGGCATTACTACCTTATTCCTATATATAAATACACGTACACGTATATTACATTTAGTACAACCAGCTAAGTGCAATTATTTGGCTACAGTATACTCGCCCAATCTAGACTAGCTAGACTGGCCGTTACGTGGCATGCCGTGGGTCTATGCTCTGGGACCTACAGCCCTATGCCCTATATAGTTCTCGTATGCGCACAGGATTCTCTTCCTATTCCTCGTATAACAATCAAAGTCTTACCTTAGTGCTTGCTCGCGCCCCGTGACAGTATATATAGTATTGGGTTTGATTATTGTAAAAGGCTATGTACAAATATTAAAGACTAGTTGTATTTATAGGTCTAAGAGGCATACCGATAAGGAGCTACTGCGCTTAAAGGTATTGTATTCGTATTAGTATACGATAATCGGGAATTGGTCTTAATATTTATATTGACCTATATATCTAAAATAAAGGTATATGTACAATTGAATATATATATTAACCGATATTTCGACGAAGAATATAATAATCCGGGTATTATTCCTGCCGCTGCTAGGCTATAAATTGGTAATCGAAGACTGAAGAAAATACTAATACTATTCTCTAAATATACTACGCCTGTATTTAAGGAATTATAGGATAAAGAATATACGTATTATATAGTCCGGCGTATAGTTAGAATTTCTGCGGTAAATAATGCGCGCCGTGTTATACCAATGTATTATATACGTCTATTGCGGGCTGAATTAGAGTTCGAAGAATAGGGCCGAAAGGAGTTCTGTAATAAATAGGACTAAGACCGGGAGGGTGTAGATAATATTCGTATTATATTATTCTTGTACTTCGATTTTATTAATAGATTTAGTATATTCCGTAATTCGTATTATATGTTAATAGAGTTTTATTTTATACTGGCCGGTCTATCGGCGAAAGAGTGTATACGGCCTAGTAGTATTTTCCCCCTTTTGTTTAGCTTATATAGATTTAAGTTCGAAGATATTACTAAGGCCTTAAAAATTATAATTTAATTAGATATAAGTATAGTAATAATTATATACGGAGAAAATAGTCTAGAAAAAGTCTGTTTATATATATTTCTGCTATATTATATTAGCGATATACTATAGTAGGTTGAAAATTGTAGATTTAAAGGACTTCGTACTATTAAATTCTATTAATGTTATTTTACGTTTTTAATAAAGCGTAGGCTAGTCGGTAATAATGACGGCGAGGAATGAGATCTAGATACCCAAATTAATTTCGATATTATTATTTATAGGAGATTTTATTACTAAATTAATAAAATATAGTAATTTATAGCGTTTATAGTAGAGGATATTAATTAAAGCGAAGCTAAACGGTATAATTGTTAATAGGGTATTAAAGAGCCCTACCCGGTATTAATATAATTATTACTAGCGTTGGATATTGTTATAAGTCGCCTCCTTGATCTAAGCTATTTAGAATACAACGGTATTATTAACCTACTTTATTAGCTATTGAAAGATAATATTCTCAATTTTACTAGGAGAGTTCAATATATAATTCGACTATAGTTATAGCCGTTTCTACCTGGCTGGCAAAAGCTATACTCGCTTATTAAATATTTATAGAGTTACTCTATATTAGAATATGCTAAATAAATAGTGATTATTCTAGTTATATTATTATATTAGTTCAAATAGGAATATATAACTATACGGTTCTACGTTAAAGTTAAAATTGAAGGTTTGGACCTAGTCGAGATTGTAATCGAGATAATAGTTATAGTAGCTAAAAGTACTACTTTATTAATAGGGTATAACGTACGAAAGTAAGACTATTAATAATTAGGTATAATATTCTATTGTATACGCTATTTATTTAATTAATTGTATATATTGGCACATAAGTCAATATTTAGGGGAGCGGAGTCCGTAGTATTAAATATTAGGTCGGCATTGGTATTGGCCCCGGGTATTAGTAATATATTACCGGTAGGGGCTCTAAGTACGCTACTTATTCTAAAAGCCGATATAAGCAATAAAGAAGAAGAGGTAAATAAGAAGAAAAGGATATAGATATATATAACGGAAATTTACTACTTTAATATCTATATCGTATTGTACTACTTGGACTTTATAGAGGAGTATACTATAACGGTTAGCTTTAATACTTTAATTAGAGAAAATCTATATAAGTATATTAAGTGCGTAAGGGTTATATATAATAGGGTTATATGCGTGGTGGGCTGGGAGTTTGGTATATTATTAGGACTTAGTTGAATTCAAATTCGATTTGAATTTAGATTTTGGTTAGGCTCTAATTCGAATTAGCCAATTCGGAAATACCTTTATACCTTTATATAACTATAATCCCTAGGTAATTAAAACCGTAGATTGGTAATATAGGAATAGAGAAGAATTTGTATCCCTGTATATAACCGAATGCTAATTGTTTAGTAGAGATTTTAAAATTCGAATCTACGAAACTAATTATTCTAATATCGAAAAAACGCTATTAATAAAGTGCAATTTCGGGGAGACGGTGCGATTTATTCTATAATACGCATTTAAATATAACAATCTAGAATTAACGAGTAATATAGAGGATCTACAACAATAATGCCCTTCCTTATTTAATAAGGTTCTTTTACGAGAAGACTACAGCGCTATTAAGGATAGGGATAGGGAATAGTAGACGGCTATCGAAGAATAAGAACGGTCCGAGATTTCGGCTAGTTAACAACTAGGATTAGCTAGCGATAATAATACAAATTATTTATTACCGAATACTATTAATAAAATTAATAAGAACGAGGTAATAGCGATTTACGTAATTAATAAGGGAAAACAACTACTCCGGCGTATAACCTTCGAATAGACTTTAGTACTATAGTAAAAATTATATATACGAATTTATTAGAATGAGTATAGCGTACTTTCGACCTTCTCCCCGTCGTTGATAGAGAATAGGGCCTTTTAATAGTCTTATAAATTCGTATTTACAAATAGGTACGTATATCCCCAGCGAAAATGAAATATAGATTGGGAATATAGTAATAATACCAAGTATTTGATCGATTTGCTCGATTTTGAGGCCATTTTCGACTTCGACCATTAGTTCCTATACGATTATCGAAAATATATTAAACTTTTATTTAAAATTCGAAAGTATATACGATTTTATACATTTAAGAGGTATTTTGGCCGTTAGGGGGCTATACGCTATTGAAATCACTATTATAGAAAAACTAATATCTTTATTGGCTAAAATCGTATATAAAACGATATAAAATTTTACGTCGGTTTCGCAGGCATCTACTATAACGTATATTCAAGTAAATCGCAATTAATCGAATACAATATATTACACAATAGCACTATTATTATTCACCGGTATTACTTTAATAGTATATATAATACGCAATAGTATATTAATAACCTAAAATAACAATATTATCGATATACAATATATATTACTATTATTATTTCCTAAATTATAGTATTAATATATTCAGTACTATATCTTTTAATAATATACTAATAAATAATTTAAGACTTTAAACGACCGATATACTTTCGAATAGGGCGATTATATCTAGTACAAATCTAGGAGCGGAAAACCCCGATTTAGCTGTATCGATTACGTCTTTACGCACAATATCAAATATAATAACTAGGACAACCAATTTATCTTCATCATTATTAGCCGTATTAAACGTAGTAAATAATAATACTTATTACTAGATCTTAAAATTATAAAAGAGGTAGACGACCCTATAATTATTAGTATTAACGCCGTAAGCCCGGTATACTTATATATAATTCGTATAGTTGGAATAGGCCTTATTTAAATCGATTAGGATGTGTATACCCTTTAGCGATAACCGGTATTAACATTTTAGCGCCCTTAATAGCCTACTCGCCCAAAAATACAATAATATTACTTCGATATATTTACCCTAAGTAATAGTATCCGCCTAAATATAATAAATTTCTATATAGGAGTTATTAATACCGGTATTTCGTTTATAAGTTTTACGTTCAATTATAATATATTATACTAACTTCTTAATATATACACCCTTATATTCAATATATATATCCGTATATAGTAGTTAATATACTATAGTTCGTTACGGATTATAGTAGATCCACCTTACCAAACTAACTATAATATAGTTAGGGTGTCCTCCCTTGAGGATAGCCTTATATTATAGTAGTATAAGAAGGCTCGTCCCGCTATCGCCTTCGGCGTTAATTCTAGCTAGCAATCAATTATCTACTTACTATATTTTGTATAATTACTTATAATTACTATATGAAGTTCTAAGTAGAGGTTCCCGGTAATATTAATAGTTATCGTCAATCCTGCTGTTATTACTTACGTATTATCTTTTCGCGTAATAAGTAGTGTATATAGTTCAAAATCGAACTTTCGTTTTATATTATTATTCCCTTTTTTTCTCTTCCTTTAAGGGGGAGTTTCGTAGGATTACGTTAAAATCTCTTCGCTTAATAACGTTATATTAACTTTTTTATTATACCCTCTAACCCTTCCGATTTAGATATTGATATAGATTTATTATCGTTAGTTAAGTCCGTCTCTTATAATTAGGACTTAGTATAGATTATATTCGCTAAATAATTCAAGCTCTTTATAAGAGAATACCTAGAATTATATTATAATAAAAGAATTATAAGTTTAATATATTAAGCTATTGTAGAGGTTGTAATAATTAGCTTTATTGATTAATCCGGTAAATAGTTTTATAATAAAAATTACGATATTGATAAGATAAAGGAATTCGAGGTCAAATAGGTTTTCGAGCTAAATTTGGTAAACGAAGCCGTTAAGGCTATTTGCCGCAAATGGAAAGAATTCGCTCTATTTAGCGTATAGATTTATAAAGTTCTTATTAAGAATTAGGTTCCTTTCGGCGTTAATAAACCTATTATTAAGGCTGTTTAGAGGTAATTTATTACTAAATAGAAGAGAGTTGCTAAAGTCGCTAGAAATATTATTTTCTTCAACGAAGTAATTCGTTTGTTATTTCGTAATTCTATTATTAGTATATTAATTAATTCTTACGATAATAATAATTCTATACTTTATTTAACTTTATTATTAACCCCGTCGGTCCGTTATATTGGTTTAGCCCCGTCTTTAGTAAAACTTTTGATTTTAGCGCTAGTAATATTTATAATCCCGGTTAATTCGGCTCCGATTTAGTTAAGGCCGGCGATATTTATACTAATTATAACGGAAATCTTATAATAATTAATATTATCCTTTAACCCGACTGTTATAGTATTTTTAACGGCTTTTAATATTATTAAAACCGAACTATATGTATAATTATTCTAATAATTACCGATAAAGGATTATCTTTAATTTCGTACCCAAACGCTAATTCTTCTAAGCCCTTCCTTAGAATAAATTCGTTAGATATTCTTTTAGTACGCTAATTCGTTTGGAAATACTATATTATATTCTATTTTCCTAATAGTTCTTCTTTAATACGTAGTCTATCTTCAATAATCTCTTCGATAGATTTTTTATTAGATTTTACCTTCGGTATTAAATTTAATTTTGAATTAGCCTAGTACTTTCCTAATTTATTAATAATTTTAATCTTCTTTTTAGTAAATCCCCTCTTAATAATTCCTATAGTCTACTATAGGAATTTACGGCTTACTTAACCCTATAGACGTCGAAGTTAGAAGTAGTTCTTTTAATTTTCGTTTAGATTCTATTTCTACGGTTATTAATAAACTTATTAATACCTAATCTCGCCGTTTACTTATTTAAGACGCTTAGTACGCTAATATTAATTAGCCTTCTAAAAGTCTTCCAGTTATTAAATTAATCCTTTATTAAACTTATACTATTTTTAATAGGATTATTTCCTCCTTTAATATATTTAACGCTAATATAAATTCAACCGACGTAAATAATATTTTTAATTACTAATTTATATTAATAGAGGAGTCTACTCCGCTAATAACTGGTAATATTATTAATTTAGCGCTTACTAGTATGTTAAAATCCGCCGCCAAATTGGCGCTTCCTAATACGGCCCTTAATATAAAGAATAGTATTAATATTATATTTATTTCGGATGTAACCCTATTGATTATCTTAAAAACGTTTTGCAAATTGGAGGTTAATTACGATAAAAAGGATAAAATTATCGCTAATTTAAATAAGAGGGTTAAGTAATTGTAAATCCGCCTTAATTATAGGGGAGATATGATTATTATATTTAATATTACTAAATTTTAGAAGTTAACGGATATTTCTATATTTTAACCTAATCCGTTTACGGATTATATTAATAAGAATACTGTTTTTATAGAAAGTAGAACGTAATACTATAAAAATTATAAATTATAGATAAAATATATCTATAAGTAAATTAAAACTAGTATTGACCGCTGTAATATAATTATTACTAATTTTAATAATTTATTGCGTAGCGATACGATTAAATAGTAGATTAATATCCTATTCTAAAAAGAGAAAAATCGTATGTACGGCAATTTAGAAGAATTGTTTTATACTATTAATACCGAATTTAGTATTAAACCGGACGAAGTTAATTAGTAATTTATAAAGAATTAATTTACTAAGGTAATAAATAAAAAATACTCTAATATTCTTAAGGAATTTACTATAGAACTCTTCGAATACGTTTATATTTAAAGAGATTCTACTAATTTCTAATTATTAATACGCCTTTAGAATTCTTTATATTCCGAATTGTAATTTAATTGCGTCCGCCCCTTTATTACTAATTTTAAAGGAGAATAATTTAATAATATTAATAATAAGGCCAAAATCCTCTATAAGAATTATAATGAGATTAAAGGTAACGTTATTTTTAATACCGGTTTGCCTAACGATAGTAACGAAGAAAATACTAATTTTAGTAATTGTAGCAATTTTAGTAGTCGCGGCAATTTTGGAGATCGTGGCAAATTTAGTAATTATAGCCGTAATTATTAGTACAATCCTTAGTATAGTAATAGCTTTCGCTAGGGTTTATACGATTTTTCTTATAATAAGTATAAGGATAGTAAGTTTAATGGTTATTATAGTAATAGAAGATATTAAGATTTCTTTTAGTACTTTACTAAGCCTAATAATAATAATAATTTTTATTGCTTTCCTAATAAATCCTACCGTACGTATTTTAATTTTTAATATCGTTAGGAGAATAGCCCCGGCCGTTATATATATTTAGGAGAGGTTAAGTAAATTATTAGTAATAATTCCGAATTATCTATTAAGATTATATTTTTAGAAGAAGAAGGATTTATATATATCGGCGAAGATGAGGAACTTATTAAAATAGATAATTCTACTTATTATTCTAATAATATAATTAATTGCAATTACCCTTCGGTTTTAATTTTTTATAATATTTTATACGTTTTTATTTTTAAAGTACCTGTTTACGAAGTAACGTTAATTCGGTTACGGAATACTATTATATTACTTGCGGATAGTATAGCCTTAAATCGGAAAAAAATCGCCTATTATAATTAGTATATATTATTTACTTTATAATTTAAATAGGTTATTGAAGTAGTATTTAATATAATTTTATATAAAAAATAATAGCGCTATAAGAAAAGAACGATGTATTTGTAATTAAATATTAAATTTAGCTCTAGCGATGAGGTAGTATTTATTTATTTAAATATTAATATTTCTTATTCCCTAATCGATTATAAATTTATTAAATTATTCGTTAGGAATATTAGGTATATATTTATAGAGGGAATATAAATATAAAGTATTAATTCGACTACTAAAATCGATATTTAAGTAGAATTCGATTTCTATTTATTAGGAAAGGTTAATAGTATATTAGTAAATAGATATTTTTATATTAGGGTTAACGTTATTGATAGGTTATTGGTAC
The DNA here is from genome assembly GCA_009806235.1 of Neurospora sp. CHS-2018c. Classification (NCBI taxonomy): domain Eukaryota; kingdom Fungi; phylum Ascomycota; class Sordariomycetes; order Sordariales; family Sordariaceae; genus Neurospora; species Neurospora sp. CHS-2018c. The sequence continues at coordinate 12,783 of RAPC01000045.1, read as the reverse complement.
GGTTATTATTAGGAACCGAATTTTTATTAGAATATAACGTTAAAATTAATTTCAATTCGAATCTTTATTCTTTTCGCTCGGTATTTAGTATAAAGGTTCGAAATTATCCTTACGCAATAAGAGAGGAAGAATATAAGGAATCGTTTAATTATTTATTAGAAGTCTTCGTATATAGTAGTTATATATTATAGCCCGGATAAAGTAGTATAATATTTATTAAATATAGTTCTACTTTAAAGTATTAATTCGATATTCTTAACGAAGTATTTTTATTCGAAATGACTATTCTTAGTTTTTTAAGCGTTATTTTAAACGCTAATATATTTAAAGTAGTCCCCTTTAATAATAATATAAAACGTCCGATTTATATTGAAAAGGGTATTAAATTAAGTATAATTCGGAGATAGGCGCTAAGGGAAGTCGTAGTATTAGTCGAATCGAATGAAATCGAATATTTAAGACCGATAATCGAAATAGGATTAATAGCGGAATAATACGTAAATCTTATTAATTTACAAGCGGAGACCGATATTAAGGATATTTTTGCGGTAGTATTAGAACGATAAGCGTTAGCGAGCGGTATAATCGATAAAGATAATACCGACGAACGAGAAGAAGTAATAAAGAAAGAGGTATTTAGTATTCCTTTTTAGGGTTTAAATAAATTAAACGACGTATTTTCGGTTTCGTTTAAAGTTAGAATAAGTATTTATAATAGTAATAAGGAATTTACTAATAAAATTAGGAATTTTTTAAATAAATATAGTAATATCTTTCGCAATTATAGTATAGTATTAATAGCCGAGGAAGATAAGATACGTATTAACTTCGTCGAAGGATAGTAGAAGTAATATTATATTGTTAAAGCTTACCCCCTTAGTATTAAGGATAGGGAATTTCTAGATAAGGAGTATAAGAAAATGTACGTATAGGGCAAGATATCCTTTATATTATAGCCTATATTTATTGTATATCCGGTTTTTATTATATAGAAGAAGGTAAACGGTATTAATAAGGGGTATATAATTGTAGATTTAAAACCCTTTAACGATATTACAGTACTAAATATGTATTTCCTTCCGGATTAGGATAATATTACTAACGCAATAGTAAGTAAGAAGTACTTTACTATTTTTAATGCAGTAGTATTCTTCTACTAATTTTTTATATTTATTAATTATTAGGACTATATAGTAGTTATTAATCCTCGTAGTTTAGAAAGATCTAATATAGTACTTATAAGTTTTAAGAATTCGTTAACTTTCGTATAGAGATTTATAGACCGCCTCTTCTTCGATTACTAATAATTCGTTCGCACCTATATTAATAATATTATTATTTACAACAATAATTAGGAGGAATATTTAGCCTATATAGCTACGGTTTTCAATATCCTAGATAAAGTACGGGTTTATATTAGCGTTAATAAATTATTTATAATATACCCGACGGTTTAATTCTTAAGATATACAGTTAGTAGGGAAGGTATTGCCCGGACGGACAATAGGATTTAAGTTTTTTAGAAGTTGAAATTCCCGGATACATTTAATAATTTGGAGACGTATTTAGGTATAGTAGGGTAGTTAAGGAAAAGTATTACGTAATTTGAAATAAAAGTAATTCTATTTAATAAGCGGAAGACAAAATTGTTAAAACGTATACGCAAATCTAGAGAATTGCCTATAGGCGCTAATAAAAACGTTCGATTAATTTATACTTTAAAGGTTTAGTATAAATTAATAGAGGGAGAGCTAGAAGCGTTTAAGGTTATATAGGAGAATCTCTATTAGTAAAAGGTTATTTACTATTACGTTAAAAGGAAGTACCTATTTATTAAAATAAATATTAGTAAAGAAGTTTAAGGTATAATAATTTTTTAATTAGTAGGAGAATAGGACGGAGTATTAATCCCTAATATAGACGATATTCCCCTTAACGATATTTAACTAATTTATTTCTTATTAAAAATAACGACTATAGTAGAAAAAAAATACGGTTCGACGGAAGTAGAAGTCGCGGCGGTAATATAGGTATTAAGGAAAATAAGGAAGATAGTCTAATTTAACGAATATCTAATTAATATTCTAACCGACTATACGTCGACGATAAGAATTATTAAATATATTTCGCTTTAAACAGTAGATTTTAATAAGGTTAACCTTAGGTTTATTAATACTATTAATTAAGCTTCCTAATTTCGCTTGCAAGTATTCTATATTTTAGGGTTGTTTAATATTATTCCCGACGCGTTATTACGCCTGCTAACTATTGAATAGGACGCCTTCAAAGATAATTAAGACTTAATAAACGAGTTGGCGGACATTTAGTTTTATTTATAGATTATAATAGCGGAATTAATCCTTTCGGACGAATTTCGCAATAAAGTATTGAAGGGTTATTATAAGGATATTAAATACGCTAAGATTATTAAGGCTTTTTAGTATACTAAATTAATTTAGGGCGAAAGGAAGTTAGGTAAACGATCTAATTTCTTAGTCGGATTATTCGACTTTTAAAATGGACTATTATATTACGTTAACTATTATAATGAAAGGAGGTTGTATATCCTAAAGTCCTATATTAAAGAAGTATTAGAGTTAGTTTATAATAAAACGTATTATTTCGGAGTGAATTATATAATAGAAATATTATCGATTTTCTATTTGTATAATAAGACCTACGCTATTCGTATTTACGTTGGTTATTATAAAATTTATTGCTAAAACCAGATAATTCGGTAACCTAAATTAGGAGAGTTATAACCGATTAAATTAGTACCTTGTCCTTTCTATATTATTACTATAGACTTTATTATTAATATACTTAAAGTTGACGTGGTTAAGTCCTTTTAGGCGCTGCCCGGGTTCCCTAAGTTGGATATTATATGTATTATAACGTATAAGTTTAGTAAGAGGGTACTTCTTTTAGTAGGGTATAAAACGTACGGAGCGAAGGAGTAGGCCGAGGTCCTATTACGAATATTATAATATTGTAATTAGGGATATCCTTCTAAGATTATGAGAATGTCTTTTCGCACCGTCGAAAATGTCTTTAGGCACCGTCGACCTACCCTCTCCCGCCCTCTCCCGCTTTTACAACCAATCAAAAGGGCCGCATCATTTCCAACTCCACCTTCCCGCATTTGTAACCAATGAAAAGGGCCGCATCCATTTTCAACTCCACCTTCCACTTTTCCCCCCAAGTGCCTCGAATTTATAGGGTATTCGCTTCTTCCGACACCTTCCCGCATTTGTAACCAATGAAAAGGGCCGCATCCATTTTCAACTCCACCTTCCACTTTTCCCCCCAAGTGCCTCGAATTTATAGGGTATTCGCTTCTTCCGACAGCGCATTCATTCCCCCAACAGCGCATTCGCTCCATCCGATAGCGCATTCGCTCTCTAAAGTCAAACTTTTCGCCCAATGATAAATGAGATAGCAATGAATGCAATGCGATTGAATGCGACGGAACGAAAGGTAGCGGAAAGGATTGCGATGTAATTGAATGCGATGCAATTGAATGTGATGCGAATGTGTTGTTGGTGAAAGCGAATGCGCTGTCGGAAGGAGCGAATGCGCTATCGGAGGAAGCGAATGCCCTGTAAAGGGAGCGAAAGCTTTGAAAAAGATGAGGGTGGGTCGCGGTTTGGATGCACCGATTTTGATTGGCTGGGAAAGCGGGAAGGGTGGGGAGAGGGCGGGAGAGGGTGGGTCGACGGTGCCTGAAGACATTTTCGACGGTGCGAAAAGACATTCTCAAGATTATTAGCGATAGGGATTGCAAATTTATATTAATATTGTAGAGGGCGGTATTTGAGTTTACCGGTACGAAATTTTTCTTCTCGATTGTTTACTATTTGTAAATAGATGGGTAGTCGGAATGTACTAATTAGACGGTAGAGATTGCTATTAAGATGTAGTATGCGTCTTTAGACGATTTATAGATGAGGATATTGCTAGTAATATAGTATAATCTTAATAATTCTTATTAAATAATAATAAAAATATTGCTAAATAAGTTGATTTACGGTTTCCGCCTGTAAATATTATATAATTTATTATAGGGTAAGAAGGTTGGTCCGCTGGAGTATAAGGCTTTAGAAATCGTATGTAAAGGCCTATAGGAAGATGCGGTAGTACTAATCGATTTCGTAGGCGCTTAAGCAAAGTTCTAGTATAACGAATAATATATGCCGGTAGATTTAGAGGTTGGTAATACCGTTTACCTTCGGTTAGGCTCCGGCTATTCCTTTCCTAGGAAATTGAAGTTAAAATGGTCCTTATAATAGGTAAGTCTATATAAGGTCTTGCGTAAAGTAGGATTGTTAGCGGTAGAGTTAAACTTTTAGCCGAAGTTGCGTATTTATCCTATTATTTTAGTAGTATAATTATAAAAGTTAATTTAGGGTGAAGATCTGTACGAATATAAAGTAGTTAAACCCGGTCCTATTATAGTAAATGGGTAGGAGGAGTATAAGATCGAGCGGTTGCGAAGTAGGAAGATTGAGGATTAGTTAGCGAAGCCGTTATTGGAGTTAAAAGTAGACGATCGGGTAAAATATTTAGTAAAATAGAAAGGATAGGAAGTAAATTATAACGATTAGGTTAAGAGGGAGGAATTAAAGAACGTAATAGAATTAATAAGAGAATTCGAGAGGAGAGATCCCTTATTTATAATACGTAAAAGGAATTAGTAGTATTATTTCTATTATTTTTCTTTTATTTTTTATTTTCTTTAAAGGAGGGGGAAATATTCGTATTTCTATTTACGGCGCTTGGAGAATTCTTTCCTTATTTTTCTTACTTTTATTTTATTTAGTCTATTCGACGAAAATTAATTCTAATAAATAGGAAATATTATTATATATAGAGGATATCGATTAATATTAAAATTAACGTTAGAAGTAGTTATTACGTTACGTATAGTAGAAAAGGTATTATTAAGTAGGCCTTAAGGCGGTAAGGGTCGTATAGGAATTTCGAGTACGAAAACCCTAAAGTTAATTCTTACCCTTATTTCTTTCTTCTACCTTTCCCTATCTTTAATACTATTTTCCTAGAAAAAGTAATTAGTATTACTTAATAAACCTAGTAAATTAATAAATATAATAGCGTTCCCCGTAGAATACGAAGATCTTAATAAAATAAACGATATTTTTACTAGCTTAATCGAAAACGAGAATAATATTATTAATATATTTCTCAATTACGATAATTATTTTAAGGATTTCGTCTTCGGATCTATTAATTTAGAGAATATAAACCCCCTATCTTATTACCCTCTCGGATAAAGTATTTTTAGCGGTTTAATACTACCCGTTATTATTATCGATAAAATTAAAGCTATATCTTTTTTAGACCGTTTATTATTTTACTTATACGTTAGGCTTACGGCCTAAGTTCGTTATATTAATTCGGATTTAATTTAGCCTAATTAGACTTATATCCTTTTCCTTTACGAATTTTTAAAGAGAAGATATAACGTTTATTAAGATACTAATTTAGTATTATATAATAAGGCTAATATATAGAATAGTAGCCATTATAAAATTTTATATTTATATTTCCGCTACGTTTTATTCGTTAAAGCGGATAAGTTTATTATATTAGTACTTTATTCTACTATTCCTAATTCTAATATTTAAATCGATTTCGAATTCGCTATTTTGTATATTATAATTTCTTAATTATATTACCCTATTAGTATTTATATTTTTATTATTAATTTCGACGTCGAATTTACTAATTATAGTGTTTAGTAGGACTAAACCCGTCCCGATAATTATAATATATAAATTATATTTACCTTCTCCGGCCCGAATATTCGCTAAGGTCGCGAATTCTCTACCCCTATAGTCGATTACCCCGAATTCGCCTACTATTTAATTATTTCTAATACCCGCTAATTTATTGTTTATACTTTAGCGGAAGCCAATAAACTTTTTGTAATTTAATTAAATCTATATAAGGACTTCGCTTTTTCTTATATTTTATACCTCTCTATTTTAGCGCCCGGTTTTATTATTAATAATTCGCCTATTTAGTGCAATTTTATTATTAATAATAAAATTAAGTAATTACTTTTAGTAGTTAAGAAGGGCCTACCCAAATCGGTCGCTCCTAAAATTATTCTTAAGAAGATTATTGGTAAGAAGGAGAAAGGATACCCTTCGTTAATAACTTACTAGTAGGCCTTTAAAAAAGAAGTAATTCGCTTTAGCTTCGATTTCGATAATCCTAATATTAATATTATATAAACGGAATTCGGCGTAAAATTAGAAGTTCTATTTAATAAAATCGGTAGCCCTATCGGCCCTAACGGCAATTATATCCAAACTCCTAAAATTAATTAGTCCTTTATATAAACTGTTGGTAGGGATTCGATCGCTGAGTTGAAGGGTTACGAAGAATCGAATAGTATTGTTGAATAGAGCGTTCAAAATGGAGTAGAATAATATGTGTTTGTGTAGAAAGGTAGTAGATTGGTAGAGATATTAATAAATGTCTAATAAATTAACCTTCTTTCCTCGAAGGGAACCTTCCCTTCTTATAGACTTTCTGGGCCTTCTGGCTGTCCTGTGAACAAACCGTCTGTACGGTTGAGTTCCTTGTCTTCTAAGGAATCTAAAGATAGTTTCCTTGGTCCCGTACGGTTGAAAACAATTAAGAAATCTATTTTTGAAGTCGAAAGGTTTTCGAGGTTGAAAGAACAAAGGGTTTCTTTGTTAACAAAGGTCCTTATTTACCCTAGTCAAGCCACCAAGCCACTTCGGCTTCTATTCTAGGCCACCACGTGCCGTATAGGCCACCCCTGCACCCTCTACGAGGGTTAGGATTATATAAGGTAGAATTTCAACCACGAATATTTAATCGAATATAATCGATAAAAATCAACCAAAAATATAAGGCATATATTTATATTATATATTACCTATATATAATTCCTTATACTCGTATAGTATAAAATAGACCCGTAAATCCGTTATAAATATATAATTATTATATAATATATATATTAAGTCCAACANATCGATAAAAATCAACCAAAAATATAAGGCATATATTTATATTATATATTACCTATATATAATTCCTTATACTCGTATAGTATAAAATAGACCCGTAAATCCGTTATAAATATATAATTATTATATAATATATATATTAAGTCCAACACTCCCCCGTAAACTAGTTACGGTAGTAAGTAGGTTATAAATATATATTATTATATAATATATATATTAAGAGAAAAATTTAAACTCTAATAATATTTGAAGAGAAAATTATTATATATAAAACTCTTCTTCTTTTATAATTATAATTATTATTATAATTCTTATTATTACTATTTATATAATAGTATTTTTATATTATATTTATATATATAATATTTCTTATATATTATTATTGTAATATATTTATATAAGGTAAAAAGTAATAAATACTAAAAACCTTCTTTATATATATATAATTCTTTATATATAATACTTTTAATATATTATTATTATTATAATATATTTATATAAGGTAAAAAGGTAGTAAATACCAAAAACCTTTTATGTAGGAAAATCTTATACATATATAAGATAAAAAACCTATTTTTTCAAGCTTTTTCTTGGTATAGCTATATTGGTGCATATAAATCGGTGTATTACTTCGATTTTATTTTAATTCAATACTCAGGAAAGTAGCGACCTTTTTGAGAGTTTGAACCTTTTTATTCTACTATTATTATTTATAAAAGCACTATTCTCGAAGGGGAAAAACTTCGAAACCAAGATTTTAATACTTTAGTTAAATATTTATACCAAAGTCGAGGGTTTTATTTTAAACCATATAAGGTTTTCTTTAATTTATACTTTTTATTAAGTAATAAATTATAATAACTAGTTGTAGGTCTAATATATATACGCTTATTTTTATACCCATAAACGAAAGCGTTAACGTCGTATTATAATAATTCTTAGTTAATAATAATAGCTATAATAATTACTAGTATTATTATTATAATTATTATTATAATAATTATTAGAATTATTATTATTTCTATTAATAGTATTATTCATATTATTAATATTTGTAGTATTTTATATTCTTTTCTTTTAAGAATATTATTATTATTATAACTCTAGTTATTTATTATAATTATTATTATAATAATTATTAGAATTATTATTATTTCTATTAATAGTATTATTCATATTATTAATATTTGTAGTATTTTATATTCTTTTCTTTTAAGAATATTATTATTATTATAACTCTAGTTATTTTTACTAGTCTTTATCCTAGTATTTTTATTATAGGCTTTTTATTTTATATACCTATTTGCCCTCTAAAGCTTATTTATTTTAGGTAGGTCTACTATTTCCCAATAGTTTTTTGACTTTCTAATTCTTCTACTTTTATATTTATAGAATTTATCCATTCTTTACTATAGGAACTCGCTATAGCCTATTTTTAAGTAGAAGCGTTTTTAATATTATTAAAATGAATAATAATATTAAGGATAGAATTGTCTATATGGCTGTAGACTGGGATTTTTATAATATCCCTTATTCTTCCTACATTACTACGCGTAGATTTTTGTAATACTTTTTATTTGGAAAGTTATTACTAGAATTAATTATTCTAAGTAATTTGCGTAGACCTTAATAATAATTTGAGATATAATAATCTATTATTATTATTTAATATTAATATTTCTATTAATATTATTATTATTCGAATTATTATATATATGTCGAATTCTGGATTCAAAATCAGATTTATCTTTTTAATATTATTATTTATAATAATATTTTCTAATTTATTAATTTCAATATTATTCTTTTTAATAATAATTTTTGAATCCCTTTTAATAGTATTATTATTTATACTATTATTCCTAGTATTATTTATACTAGTATTATTACCAATATTATTGTTTATATTGGAAATGGATAAATTCTTATTTATAGTATTAAGGTATAAACCTTTTAATACTTTAATATCTCGTTTCCAGAATGCCCTGTTTTTCTGGAAGCTAAGGTCTTTATAAATATTATTATTTTCCCTATAGCCTATTAAAATTGCTTTTTCGGCTTAGGGGCCTAGCTTTAAGATATTAAGTTCCTTTAATTTATTAAGGACTATTAATCCCTAAATTCTAATATATTAATATTAGATATTTATTTTATTTTAATTATAAGATATTTTTAAACCTTATAAGTTTATAGGGTAGTCTATTCTTATAAATAGACGGCCTTTATTAACGCTTTTCGTTTCCGTTTAATAATAAGGCTCTTACTTTCTTTAGTAATATTCTATTTATCTTTTTAGGAAAACCATTTTATTCCTTTAATATAAAGAATATTTAATTGGTATATTATTCCTTTATTATTTTTATTCTTCCTTTTTTATTTATTAAAGAAATTATAGCTTCGTTAATTCTTTCCTTATTTAAATAAGGTAATTTTAATATAACGAATAGCTTTATAAGTAAAAGTAATAAAGTATTTATAATTGTTATAAGGATTTATAGCAAGTAGACTACAATAGTTACTACTAACCTTATAGTATTAATAATTATTTTATATAGTATTACTTTTAGTATTTTTTTTTCTTTTTATTATTCAATTATTTTAATTATTTAGAATAATTATTATTATAACCCTTGTTATAAGAAGTAATCGTATTTTTAATAATATTTTTAATATTATTCGAATTCTAATAAGTAGAATGCTTATATAGTACGTTCAAATTAAGAGATTTATTATTAATCGATTTATTAATATTAATATATTTATTAATATTATTATTATTCTTATTTTGAATAATATTTATAATAGTATTATTCTTAATACTATTTTTTATACGATTATCTTTCTTCTTTATTATACTATTAATAATAATAGTATTTATATCGCCTTTTAAATAGTCGATTATTGGGTTTTATAAATCAATTAGTAAAAAGTATAAACCGTTAATTTATATACTAATACTAAAGGTATTAGATCCGTTTTATATAATATTTATTAAGAATAATATTATATTTTCCTTATATATATACGTAATTTTAGTATATAATAATAATGGTTTTAAAAGCATTTTCTTATTAGAACCTTTAAAATATATAAATATATTTTCAATTTCTAATATAAGCTTCTTTTAAACCTTAACTGAAGCAATTCCTTATTGGATTTTCTTTAACGTATAATAGAATTCCTTTTATAAGGTTATATAAACTTTTAAACTAGAATTTACTATAAATTTCCTTTTATAGTTATTTCTATCGTTTTATTAAACGAAACCCTAATATATATTATTAGGAAGACTATTAAATAGCTTTTTAATTCCTAAATTTAAAGCTTAGCTATAATTAGCCTCTAGTTTCTTAGAATCATTCTTTTTAATATTATTATTTTTAATAATATTAATATATATGTTTATACTTTTTCCCTATATTAAAGATTTATATATATTTACTTTATATAGTAATATAAAGATCTATTATAATAATAATCTTAATAAGGTTTTCAATATTTTTAGAAATATTTATTAATAAGAATTGTTAAATATTAACATTTTATTCCTTTTATTTACTTATTTATAAATAAAAGTATAAATATAATTATTTTCTATAATAAGAATGAATAATTATAATAATCTTGTAGATTTTAGTTCTAATATAGGAATTATAAGACTATAATCTTTTTAATTCTCTTTTAATTATTTATATAAAATAAATAATAGTATAACATAATTATTTTCTTCAATAAGTATAATAAATATAAAAATCCTTTTTTGATTTTTAAGTTATATTTGTATATAAGAACTTGTAGGACTAAAGTTTTATATTCCTTCTTGTTTATTTATATAAATAAACTAGGGAAATAATTATTTTCTTTAATAAGAAAATTAATTATATAAGTCTATTAGATTTTATATTCTTATTTTTATATAAGAATTTATAAGACTTATTTTCCTATAAGGAATAATAAAGTCTATTAGATTTTATATTCTTATTTTTATATAAGAATTTATAAGACTTATTTTCCTATAAGGAATAATAATTATTAACGTTTATTTTTAAGACTTTGTAAATCCCTTTTATAAAGTAAAATATTTGATTTTCTTTATTTATAAACGTATAAAAACTATCTTCTTTTAATAAAGAATAGTAAAAATCTTTTTATTTTTAATTCTTACTTATATTTAAGAATAATTAAGATTAATATCTCAATTCCTTATATATATTCATTTTATAAATGAAAATAGATAATTATTTTCTTAAATACGAAAAGTAGTTATAAAATCTCTTTATAGATTTTTACTTCTTATATTAATATATAAGAATATATAAGATTAACTCTTATATTTTATTTGTATTTATTATAGGAATAAAAATAATTATTTCAATAAATAATTTTAAAAATCTTATTAGATTTTCTACTTCTTATATTTATATAAGAATATATATATATACGGTTAATATCGTATGCCTTATATTTAAAAATATAAGTATGTATAAAAATAATTATTTTCTTATTAAATAATTATAAAAATCTATTTTCTTTAGATTTTTAAATCTTATAATTCTATATAAGATTATATAAGTGTAATATTATAAATTCACTTATAATTATTTCCTATAATAATGTAAATAATTATAAAAATCACTTTTTATTTTTAATTTTAATTTATATATAAATGAAAATTTATATAAAAATAATTATTTTCTTTAATAAAAAAAATAATTCTAAAAATCCTTTTGATTTTTAAGACCTTATTTATTTTTATAAGGTTTTCCACGTAATTCTTTTATAAGAATTATAAGACAAACGTCTTTTTCTTTTTAACCTTTTTATAAGTAAAGGTATATATAATAATTATTTTCTTTAATAAGACAAATAATTATGAAAATCCTTTAGATTTTTCAACCCTTATTTATTTAATATAAATAGGTATATTTATAAAACAAGTGTCTTATTCCTTTAATTTAATTATAAAAGTATATATATAAAATAATTATATTCTTTAATAAGAATAATAATTATAACAATCTTTTAAATTTCTACTCCTTATTTATATATAAGGATATATAAGACTAATGTCTTATTCCTTTTATTTATTTTATATAAATAAAGAGGTAATAAAAAATAATTATTTTCTTTAATATGAAAAATAATTATAAAAATCACTTTAGATTTTTAATCCCTTTTTAATATAAGGATATACGACCTTTGTCTTATACCTTTTATTTATTTCTTTTTTTTTTTTTTAAATAAAAGTATATAAAAATAATTATTTTCTTATAAAAGAAAAATAATTAAAAGAAATCCTTTTTGATTTTCATTCCTTATTTATTTTTATAAATAAGTATAAACTTCACGAAGAAGACCCTATTCTTTTCATAGTAGAAAACATCCTTAAATATTTCTTAGAGAAATAAATAAGTATAAGAAAAATAAAGATATTTTTCAAAGAGTTTTTATTATTCGAAGGTTTTTCGAATAATTTTATAGTTATTAGTTCGTTAAAAAGTTTCTTAGGGGTTTTTAAACGTTACCGTTGTATAGCCGGTATTCGTTATATATTCTTCGTAATCGAGGTCGAAGTTAGAAGGGTTACCGAAGTAAACCCGGGCTCATAACCTGTTGGTAGGGATTCGATCGCTGAGTTGAAGGGTTACGAAGAATCGAATAGTATTGTTGAATAGAGCGTTCAAAATGGAGTAGAATAATATGTGTTTGTGTAGAAAGGTAGTAGATTGGTAGAGATATTAATAAATGTCTAATAAAT